>QEPC01004742.1:304587-348969 GCA_003113815.1 Sphenodon punctatus
CCCCACTACCCCCCCATTTTAATTATCCCAACCCACCCTCCCCTCCTCCGAAGGCCTGGGAGAACAACCAGGTCTTGCAGGCCCGGCGGAAGGCCAACAAACTTGGGGCCAGATCCCAACAAACTTGCAGGGATCTGCCAGCAGGGGAGATGAAATCGTGAAAACAGCAGCTTACGCCGTCTTTGGTGCTGCGGGAGCGTGCGCTATTCAAGTGTAGTGTGGCTCCCATCTTGTGGAAAAGGAGGAAGTGCAACTTTCTCTCCGGCAAGCATGTGCATCAGATAGGGTAGGATTTCACCACCATGTTTGATGCGCGAGTTTGCCGGCGGGAGAACCTCACTTCCTCCTTTCCCACAAGATGGAAGCCACACGTCATTTAACTCGCACAGGCTCCCGTGGCGCCAAAGGCCGCATTCCATCTCGTGGGAAAGCAGCCTCGCTCTGGCCCACTTTGGCCCTCGGGCCACTGTCACATTTGTTGTCGGGCTGCCAGATGTTTGCCCAGGCTGACCCCGGGTTTGTTGGTGGCTAGTCCCAGCTCTCACTTTTGCAAATGGTTGAGGTCACAGCCCGGGCTGCTGCCTGCCCGATCAGAGCAAAGCGGGGCAGAGCATGACCCATGTTGGCATGTCTGTTCTCGCTGGCCTGGATCGGGTCTGCCATGGCTGGCCTCTATGACTGCCCATCATGAGCAGGGGGTGGGGCTAGCCGGCCACACGTTCCTGTGTCTCCTCACACACCGTGAATGTTTGTTCTGTGGCCTGGTCTGGACTGTGACTGCAGCGGCTTCCTAACTTGAGCCAGGCCGGGCTGCGGTTGTGGCGTGGTTGTTTTTGTTTTCACCCAGAGACACAGAAGGAGAATGTGCTGAATATTGTTGGGACACTGGAAGACTGGGAGCAGACTGGGAACAAGCTTATGTGAGGCTTTTGTCCCCATGAGCAAGCCTCTCTGGAGTAAGACTCTCTTTCCTCGCTTTAACCCCACTTTGGTGAACTACATCCCCTTTATCTTCACTTTAACTCCCCTTCTCATGGGAATACAGAGGAAGTTAAAGTGAGGTAAGAGGTACTTACCTTCCCAAAAATGCTTGTGAGAACAAGCCCTAGTATGCAAGAGATGCTTAGGCTACATTCATACAATGCGTGGAGCTTCTGTGCTGCCTTCTCCTGTAGGCTCCAATGTTGTGCGGATGGTTTCCCTTCCCCACCATGATGAGGGTTCTCTTGCACAGGCTTGATCATGAAGGAGAACCATTCACATTGCACCAGCCCCCAGTAGGGAGAGCAGCATAGGCTGTGCTCCATGAGTTTCCCCCATGGCCTTGATGCTTTGTCAATGAAGCTAAATCCTGATTCATTGAGGAGTACTTTGTAGCGGAGGTTTTTTTTCACTCCAAAAATTCCCCTGTGAACACACTGGGGTAAATTCTTGAGCAAAGAGATACTCCAGGATTATCCTGGGTTACAATTTTGTGTGAACATGACTTCTCTCTGGATGCTTCTTCTTAAAACGTGTTGAGAAAAAAACACATGGTGTTACTAGTAGACATTAAACCCAACACACCTTTGAAATTGATAAACCAAACTGAAAAATTGTTTCATGTAACAAATCCTTGAATTTGAATTTGGGCCACTGCAAACACTGGAAGGAAATTCAAAGCCATTCTATTTGTTTAGTTCACTGACCGCGCCAAAATTAACTCCATTTAGTTTGATTTGACTTCAATTCATTTGTTCCTAAAAGTCAGAGCCAACTAAATGGATTAAACCACGTGGGACTGAATGAATCACACACATTTGGACTTGGTGAAACAAGTAAGTGAAGCAATCGAAACACTGAACAAAATGCTTTGTTTCCACTGCTGCTAGTGACATGCGTGCTGATAATAGTTGATTACTCACAGATCGTATAAATACTGTACAATGTGGACTCGTCTCTCTGTGCTTTCCAATGAGCTCTAATGGGTGTGTGTGTGTGTGTGTGTGTGAGAGAGAGAGAGAGAGAGAGAGCTTCCTAACATATATGCAATGAGAAGATGATACGAGGATGGCTTGATAGACAAATAAATACATACACTTGTATGGGGCTGGGAAGATAGATTATTTTAGATTAGATTAGATAGACAGTGTGTATGAGAACGTGTAGCTGCGTGGATAATTGGATAGAATGCATGGGGATGGAGGGATGGATAGCGTGTATTGATGTGGACAGACAGATAGATGAGACACTCAAACTGCAGAGATAGCTTTGGTCACAACCATTTACCACTGAGATCGTTTACTGACCAATCCACATCCAGTCCATGACCCCCTGAGAGAGCCACCCCCACCATTATGATGGCGAATCTGATGTACTGGGGGGGAAAATGACACCTCCAGTCCAAACCCTTGCTCCCTCACACAGAACATTTGATTCCTACCCCCTAGCAGAGTCTGACTCTGGATGGGAAAATTCAGTGGGAGATTTTTTAAAAGGACCTGGCATCCCATGAAAGTCAATGGCAGTTGGGTGGTGTTTCTCTCCCAGCTGTGCCTTTGGATTCTTCCGTAAAGCAGATTAGAATGTGCCAAACGCATCAAATTCAGTATTTGTCTTGGATGTTCATTTCATCCTTAGTTAGCTTGTAGCTACCTCTAAGCAAGTGTTCATGAAAGCAAGGCTCTAAACTAGTGCCATATAATATAATATAACATGTGTTCACCTCCCAGAACGTCATGACATTAAACACTCTATGCTTGTGATGAGCTCTGCCATTCTTATCTTGAAAGGTGCTTATGTTTCAGTGTCATGCCTTGGAGTTTTCCTAAAGTTTTACCTGATTTGCACTATGGATGGTAGTTTGGAACTAGTCAATAATTGCTTTCCAACGCTCTAGCTCTCTTCCCTAGGATGTGTATGCACTAAACTAAGAGCACATTTCCAGCAAGATGATTGAGCTTTCCCTCTGCTTCTGATGCCGGCAAAATTTGTACGTGGTGTTACGACCCTTCTCCTGCGTTTGTAAACTCCTTTGAAAACCTTTGTCAAATAACTGATTGCATGATGAGTTTGAAACTATGTCAAAAAAAGAGTTCTTGTCATGGAAATAAATCTGAGCATACTGCCTAAATGCTTCTTCTTTTATTTGATATTACCGAACTGACTCTGGGTACTGGGGACATAGGGGTGATGGCTCAAAATGTCAAAAATAAGGGACACTTTGGAGTCATGGGGTTCTGAAATAAAGGATGCCCATTATGTTCCATGGATCTATGGGGCTCTGAAATAAGGATGATTCATCATCTTCTGTTGGGCTGTGGGGCTCTGAAATAAGGGATGCCCATTACATCCTAGCAAGATGCAGAGTGGTGAAGTAAAGGATGCCCATTATGTTCTAGGGAGCTGTGGGGCTCTGAAACAAGGAACATCCATTGTGTCGTATGGGGTTGCGGGGTTCTGAAATAAAGGGCTCCCAATTAGGCCCTACACAGAGTCTGAAATAAGAGACACCCATTATATTCTGTTGAACTGCGAGCACTGAAGGAAGGGATAGTTCTGTAAATTAATGGGTGTCTGAAAACCCTACTGTTATACATTCATGTTAGTGTGAAATTGTAGTCTCTTGCGTTGAGGGGTTCAAGGGTTGCTGCAGTGCATGTGACGAACAAGGTAGACACCACACTCTCAGGATTGGGTCACTAGGATTTATTGCTTAGGGACTGAAACAGGGACACTGGATCCAGATCTGCCCTTGTCCAGGAGAACCAGCAAGACAGACCCTTCCAGCTAGCCGAGATGGTTCTGAGGCAGTGTATAAATGAAGAGTTTCTTATACAGCACAGGATAGCTGCAGGCAAAGGTGAACAAAGGGGGAGAGGTCGAGTCGAGAATGTTCATTAGATCTTAGCTCCTTGGGTGGTGTGAAAGGCTCCACATCTCAAGCCAGGGAGGTGTCCATGGCTACTTTTAGGAAGCCGCCCTTTCAGGCTTGCATAAGGACACCGGCCGATATATCCTTACGAGGCCTTTTTGCTGTTTTTTTAAACCATTTATGGAGCTGCAGACTATGTCAGAACACACCAACAACTTGTTCTAGGCACAGCTCCGAAATAATGTCTGCGTATTAAAATCCCCCCAGATAGGCCTTAAGCAGGATGGAATTGACACATGCTTTTACAAACGGGGTGTGGATACGGAAAAAAAAATGGCCACAGTATACACCTGAAGCCCCCAGGGGGGTCAAGGGATGATAGAAAATACTAGGCTGGGGTGAGCCGCTCTGATCCTACAAGTTCTGAGCTTTGAACTTTTAGGGCCTTTTTAAATGAGTGAGATTTCTCCCACAATTTAAAGCTGCGACACTGGGAAACCCCCATGGGGGGGGGTGGGGGGGAGAGGGGCTTTTGGACACACCTCTATAAACTGGAAGTCGCCCAGGTGCCATTAGAAACAGTGGCGCCATGCAACTCCCGGGTGATTTGAGACACAGCGTAGATAACTACGCCGCATCTCAAAACACCCAGGACGCCACTGTTTCTAATGGCCCCCAGGTGACTTCTGGTTTACAGAGGTGCGTTTAAAGCCCCCTCATCCCCCGTAGGGGTTACCCAACACTGCAGCTTTAAAATGTGGGAGAAATCCCACTTGTTTAAAAACGGCCCTTAGACTGTGTTACGGGGTTTTGTGGAATGCGGTTCTATAGAACTGTGATTGTTCTGCTCTAGAGGAGTCTGTGGAGCTGTGAGGTTCTGAACTGGCAATTCTACCCTGTGCTACCTTGTCATAAGACTGCCATGCCCTAATGTGGGTCTGCTAATACACTCTCCACTAGTCCTATGGCCAATCCATCCATCCCAATCCTTCCCTTGGTCTCACCTCGATTCCATTTCCTTATCCTCTTTGGGTGCTTTTAGATGGATGCAGAGGCAGTCTGCCCCTGGAGCTGTTTTGGGGGTGCACCTCCTCATCCACCCATGCCCAGCCGTGCCTGGGCCGGCTTTAGATGGACCCGGTGCCGGCGGGTTCCCCGGCCTGCTTATGCGGCATCCTCCCACACACCATAGAGTTGCAGGCATCGCCTGACACTCTAGGCTGACACCCGCAACTCCATGGTGTTACCTGGGGGCAAGGGCCAGCTGAAAGCAGAGCTGCAGCATGGGTCCACCGAGCAGACAGCAGCTCTGCTTCAGGCCGGTGCTCTGCCGGCAATGCTCCGGGACTCGGTTCCAGAGCACCACAGTACAACCTGCTCCGGTTGCACATCTGATGGGGGCACCTTTAGATGAACGAGCCAGCTCGGGGTTGAAGCAGGCTGGCACGGGCAGAACTGGGGCCGCCGCCTGTCTAAAAGCAGCCTTTCTCTCTTTCGGCTGCTTTGCCCCCTCGCCACCGCATTTGCGGGCCTCCCAGTCACTGGGAAGAGAGTAGATAAAATGGCAAACAGGGAACTTCCTGTTTCCAAAGAGCCATTGAGTGGAAACATATGTGTCAGCGGTGGAGCGCCACTGTCACAAGCCGCTCCAGAGCAGGATGCCGTCGGCAACCCATTCAGGATCAGGCCCAGCCCTAGAACAATCATTCATGTGGCCGGGCCCGGGGCAGTGGGGTGGGCAAGGGACTGCACGTACCCCTGCGCCCACCCCTGTGCTGCACCCAATGGCCTGCCCCCCCAATTATGGGTCGCTATGGCTGCCATTCTGGACCAGGCTGGGAACAACAGGCTATCACACATGACAGCACGCGGTGGCCTGGTTGAGCAGGCCATTTCCCGGGTGTGTTGGCAAGTAGTCGGGGCTGTGATCCCCCAGACGTTTCCAGGATTACAGCCCAGACTAGCTGCCAACACGCCCGGGGAAACTTCGGGGCAAACATCTGGATTGTCCCCAACAAAGTGGGTTCAAGCATGCCTATGTGGGGCCACCTTCACCTTTGTTACCACCCATTGCTTCCTCTGTTTGTCAGAATTTTACTCTTTCAAAGTTCCTGAATTTAACGGTAATTAAAAAAAAAAAAAACCCAGGGGAAAAAATCGCCCTCAAAAGAATACAGTTGTGGCAATGATCATTGTTTTGGTAAAAACAATTACCCCCCTCCCCTTTAAATGTGTGAGAAAACAAACAAACAAGAAAACAATTTGGAGCAAAAGTGAAATTAAAATGTTGGTTGTAACTTGGGGGAATCCACAAAAATAGCCAGGGCAGCTTTACCTATTGGCTGCAAGGCAGATACTCACCCACTGGGCAGAGAGCGAGGCAGTGTTATCTACTGGTTAGAGAAGGGCGGAGCGAGGTAGGACTCCTGGAACATATGATGCTCGCATGACTCTTCCTTTTCCTTCTCTTTGTGCCTGTCTCTCATATTTCTTCTTCCTTTCCCCCCGTCTTTGCCTCTGCCTGTAATTTACCCCTTATCCTTCCCTCCTCCCCCCTTTTCTTCCCCTGCACACTCTCTGTGTATCTAATCTAATCTAGCTAAACGTATTAATTTATTTTAAAACCCATTGCTTTGCTTTCCCTTGCGGATTTGTCAGTCCTTGCAACGCAAGGCATCGCGCTATGGTCAGTGTTGTCAACGTAATTCCCTTTGACGAAGTCGGCTTTGAACAGAGGGCAGGCAGGGTGCACGTAGTAGTACACATTCTGTCTAGCAGGTGGCACTCTCTGCCTCCAGTTTCTTTAGGTAACAACAAGCCGCCGGACAGCAGTGGGCTGGAGTCCTGTGCTTTCTGTGCCTTTCGGGTTTAAGAGCCATGGGGCAGGCATCGGGAAACATTTCTGGGCGTGTCTCTGTGCAGAGATCCCTCGAAACTGTTTACTAGCAATGCCTATATGTCCAGATCAGGTAGTGCGTTACCGAGTGCAAACGGGCAGCGTGGTTACCTACAGGAGACAGAGTTTCTTCCACATGGAGGCTCCATAGCTCAGGGGTTAGAGCACTGGTCTTGTAAACCAGGGGTCGCGAGTTCAAATCTCGCTGGAGCCTACAACCATTAACTTTTAATTTTTTTTTCTCCTCCTGCCTTTCTAAGGAGAAGTATCGAGCTTGATTCCATTCTTCTCAAACGAATCCCAAGAATTACAGTTCCGTTTCCTGACTTTTCCAAATGGACGAGGATTTATCTTTTAAATGAGTAAAATGTAGCTTTTAAAACAACTTCATTAAATTATTATTTGCAATGGGAGATGATGATGACGACTATTTATGTGCAATAGTAGTTTACATTTTTTAAAAAAATATTTGCATTAAAATAAAATTTATGTTTGCCAGTGGATTGATTTATTTTAATGCCAGTGAGAAAGAGTCTCTGTCATCCAGGGAAACTGTGATCATGCATACACAGGAGCAATTGCGACAACGACAAAGGGATTTTTAAGATCTTAGAACCTTCAAAAGTAGATCCTGCAAAATATGAACACAGCAAACTACTGCTATACGTCAGCACACTCCGCTGAGAGCACTCAAATACTAGTCTACACGCTAAGTGTATATCTGGCTCGTTGGTCTAGGGGTATGATTCTCGCTTTGGGTGCGAGAGGTCCCGGGTTCAAATCCCGGACGAGCCCGCTTTTTGTGCAACCTTTTAAAATTACTAATGGTAGGCCCCGGAGCCCATTAAAAAACTATAGAATGGAATGTTTTATTATTACAGGCTCTAAACGCGAGATTCGTGGCAGCGAAAAGGGGATTTGTCTGCTGCAATCTAGCGGCTGCTGCTTTACCATGGGAGAGCACAAGGGGCAGTACGGAAAACCTGGTGCGTCTCTGAGACACAGGCTGATTTGTGTTCCTGCAAGGCGCGCCCTTCCCCTGAGATATCGCTGCAAGCAGAAAGCAAGCAGCCGCCTTTTCCTGTGTCCCTCTGGCTTGTAGTTTTGCAGCTCCTGCTTGTGTTAGCAGCTGGTGCCTTGCCCCAAAAGAAAAGATTAATCTTTTGCTGTGAGCAGTCTTTTAAAGGGGGAAGGAGGGAGCGATGAAACAGTAAGAGGCTTTTATGCCGGGACAAGGAAGTGACCCATCTCAACTTTTACTTCCTTTTTTTTTTTTACTGTGCTTCGGTTTCCAACATTTTCGCCTGTGTGACACTGTCACCTCATTTGGGGACTTGAAGATCATCCCCTGTCTCCAAGCAGCAGCTAAGAGCGATTTGTACTGAAATATAGCTCACATAATAATAGGGAGGTCTGGTCAAAGCCCCTCACCAGAGACTGCAGTGCAAATGAAAGTAGCCAAGAGTTAAGAGTCCTGCCATGGATTGGTAGCTGCTTAAAAGATGGGGACTTGGGAGGGTAGGAATAAATGATTATTTTTCAAGTTAGAGAGAGATAAACAGCAGGGTGCCTCAGGGGTCAGTACAGAGACCCGTAGTGTTGTGTTTAGCATATCGTTAAGGACCTGGAAAAAGGGGTAAAGAGTGAGTTGGCTAACAGATGACAAGCTAGCTAAGAGCCAGGCCGACTGGGGAACTACAGGGGGATCCTTGCACAATGATAAATGAAATTCAATGTTGATAAGTGCAAGGTGATGCACATGGGGAAAATAATCTTCACTTTACATATAGGATGCTGGGTTCTGGGTGTAACCCCTCAGGCCTGGGCAGAGTCGGGAGTTCAACAACCGTTGGGGTGGGCAGCCATGCCCCCCACCCTGCTCCCAGCACCCCATCTTCCACCATGACAGGCAGCCAATGGTGGGCAGTCTTGGCAGCTCCTGACCCAGCAGATAAGGCAGGGCAGAACAGACGTGGACAGCCATTAGCTCTGGCTGCCTGGAGCAGTCCTGGACTACAGCGGACCAGCATCCCATTATTTATACCCATTGTAGAGAGTTCCTTGAAGATGTCGGCTCAGCGTGCGGCAGTAGTTAAAACGGCAAACCAAATGCTAGGCATTATTGCAAAGGGAAGAAGGGGAGATATCACAATGCTACTGTATAAATCTTTGGTACAACTCCACCCTGAATATGGTGTGCAGTTCTGGTCGCCCCATCTCAGGAAAGGTAGAACAGAACTGGGAAAAGTTCAGAGAAGGGCAACTAGGCGAGAAAGGATGGATCCACCTGCCATATGAGGAGAGGCTCAACAGGTTCGGGCTGTTTAGCTTGGAGAAGTGACAATTTAGGGGGGAGGTAATAGAAGTTTATAAAACCGTGAGCGCCGGTGTGGAAAAAGTAAACGGGAAACTCTTGTTTGCCCTTTCTCACAATAAGTGAACAAGGGGACACTCTCTGAAGTTAAATGGCAGCAGATTTTAAATAAGCAAAAGGAAGCACTTTTTCACTCAGCGGACAATACAGTTGTGGAACTCGTTGGCTGTGAAAGCCAGCACCATAATTAGCTTCAGACAGAAACTAGATAAATTCTTAGAGGGTAGAGTCATAAAAGCTTTCTAGTTGGAGCTTAAACTTCTAGCTGCCAGTAGCTGGGAGTGTTAGCAGGACTAGATGGGTCACACTTCCATGATCTGTACTTAGACTTCTCTCGAGCTACTGTAGCTGGCCACTGTCGGAGACAGGATGCTGGGATCGATGGACCATGGATCTGACTTAGTATGGCACTTCTGGTGAGACAATCTTTGGATGCCCAACCAGGGGCAGCTTTAAGTCATGTTGCTGCCCAATGCAAAATGCTGGGAGCCATCTTCACCTGCAGCACTTGAGGGGGCAGAGCACTGGGATTAGGCAGGAATCTAGCTACTAGCACAAAAGGAGAGAAAAAAGAACTATTTCTAGAGGAGATGGGGGGGAAAATGAATAGACAGGAATAGCTGGAAATGTACACGGAAGTGTGTGTGTGTGTGTAAGACTCTGTGTGTGTGACTGTGTGAGAAAGAAAGTCTCTGGAGTAGGGCGGCCAGATGTGTACATTTTAGAGGACACTTATGAGAAATTTGGGTTGCAGGGCTGCATTGGACCTAATGAAGCCCTGCAACCTGTATTTCCCATAAGCGTCCTCTAAAAATTGCATCTCTGGCCAGCCTCCTCTGGAGACTGTTAATGTGTGTGAGAGAGACTGAAAGAGTGACAGGGAGAAGTTTCAAGGAATTGCTTTTGTGTGTTGTGTGTGTCTTGCAGACAGCAAAATGGTTAAACCAGTCAAATTGGTGGTACCCAAACTGCCTCCATGATTTGGGTACCACAAAAGTCTCCAAACAGTATGTGCTTGGGGACCACTTTGCTTACCGGGGGCTTAGGCAGCAGCTGTGGTGAAGGCGATCAAAGTCCAGAGGCCTTCTATGCATGCTTTAACTGGCTGGCCTAGGACCCAGGCTGCTCCAGAGGCCTCGGGATCTTGGATCACCAGTGTCACCACCTCCCCATTGCTGCCCATACTCACAGGGAAGCAAGGAAAGGGGGAGTTTGTCTACTGCCAACGCTGGGTACTCTAGGCATGTGGAAACCTGAAGGGCTGGCCTACTCATCTGAAGAGATGCCTGCAGGTAGGAAATGCAGTGCCCAGTGCCCATATACCAGCAGTAGCAGAGAATGCGAGACAAGCTGGATTGGAAAAGCCAAGTACATGCTGCTGATGGGGGAGTACTTGCTCTACATACGTTATGTACTGAAAACACAAGTCATTCTCAGCCACACTGTTGTCCCCTTCTCAATCCCTTCAGACAGGTAAGCCTCAAACTGACAATATGTGTGCTTGGAGGGAGACCGGCCCGGATAGAGAGGGCTTTGGTGGGACCCGTGCCCTCCCAGCGTTTCCTGCTTTTGCTGCCCGGTTCTTCGACCCCGGAGGGCGGCTAGGGACAAGTTGGGAATTGGATCGGTGGGGAAGCCTGCCAGCTGATGCCGGTGTGGTGAACATTCAGCTGTGTCGGGGGATTCCCTGGGACCTACTTAAGGCGGTGCTTCGCCTGCGGCCGCACCGTTAGGCACACACCAGAGGGCGTCGCGCCTAAGGGCTTTCCCCCCGCAAGGGCGCCCCCTTGTGCACGCGGCCTTAGGCGCCGGCAGGGCGAGGGGGCCCTCGCTCTTTTCTGGCTTTTGCAATTATGTCTAAGAAGCGAGTGAGACAGTGTCCCTTGGGCCACAGTGACCAGCCTTCCCCTAATCAGAAGAAACTGGACTCCTTTTTATTGACTGCCACTGGTAAGGGGCTGGAGGTGGGAGGGGATTGCGGCTCCGTACCAACTCAGGTTTCTGCATCCCCGCACTGCTCCCAGGCAAGGTTGTGTCATTCGATGGGGCACTCTTGTCCTAATGACTCTTTTATTTCTGGCGAATCAGACTCTTTCGAGGAAAGGGAAGTTCCAAGTATGCCTGTTCACGATGATCCTTTTGCGACAAATACCCTCCTTTATGAATTGTTGGGTGACCAATGTATGCTTATGATAGATTTGGTTAAGAGATTGAACAAACATCTGGAAGGAATTGGGAACAGCTTGGTTGCCCAGGGGAAGAATTTGCAACTTTTGGTTGACCATGCTTTGGAGTTTAAAAGTGGGAATGTGGCGTCTGGAGTTGGCCCTCAGCCTCAGGGGTGTGTGGAGGCTAACCAGGGGGCGGTACCTAATAGCCTCCCCTGTAGTCAGAAAGCTGTGGCTATGGGGCTGGGGGGACAGGGGGATTTACACACACCCCCCCCCCCGATTCCGAATGTGCATGCCATCTCCTTTGGGATTTATCCTTTACCAAGCGGCATTCTCCCCCAATGGCATTCTAAGCCAGAAAGTCACCATCACCTTTCGTCTATTTTGGCTTTTAATTTTCCTTTTAACCAACTTCGAGCAGTTCGTATATTGCCCATTTCTGGGCCCTGCCAGAGATTAGTAGTTTATTTTCGTTCTCCGAAGATGGTTACTTATTTATTTTCCAGGTCAGATTTATTTGCTTCCTGGGGGGTTATGTTGGGGGAAGTGCTCACCGATACTAATGTACGCCCCCTGTTGGTAAAGCCCACTGGTGGAGTCTCAGTGGGCTCTGTACAGTCTTCAAAGGGGGCTGCTAGTAGTCATAGGCCTGTAGGATCCCCCGATAAGCCTTGTTTGAGAGAACCAATTAATGTTAGACTCACTCAACTAGCGATGCCCCAGGTACAATCCTGTAAACCGCCCTCTTCGCCAACAGTTCTGTTTCCTCAGCCTGTGCCTCGAGCAGCTTCCTTGTCTTCTTTGTCAGATATTGACACTATGGACTTTGCCTCATCAGTCTTCTCTGACCTGGCCAATATGGCTTAGAAGCCATGGATAATCCTGTGAGCAATTGTAACCAGGACCTGGACAGTGTAGTTCTGGGTCCGGTCCATTCGGTAGTTTGAAACAGGCAGTGCCACACTCTTAAACCTTTAAAAATCTGCTCTTGGAACACTGCGGGGTGGGATAGGCTTTCGGGGTACTCTGATGTTACAGCATTCCTTAATACCCGCCATATTATAGCTTTGCAGGAGAACTGGGCTATTTCACAGCCTTCCCTTGACTCCTGTGATACCTTTTTTCTCCAGATGGGGCCGACCAAGCGGGGGTTTGGCATGGTTTATTGCCAAATCTCTGCACTACCAAGTACTGGCGGTTATTTCTAAACCTCCATGTTTGCTCCTCTTGGTTATTAGGACAGGGGAGACATATGATTATGGTTAATGTATACATCCTCCCAGTAAATGCCAAGCATTATAATCCGGTCTATTGGTCACATTTAAGGGAAGTTTTAAAAGAAACTGTTGATTTGTATCCATTGGCCAAAATAATTCTGCTGGGTGATTTTAATGCCCGTTTAGGTCCAAATGACGATGTTCTATTCCCCTATGGTGGGACAAACCCTGTAAGGGATTTGGTTGACTGCAGAAAGTCAAAGGACAAGAAAGTCAACTCCTCGGGCCTCCTATTTGCCAAACTATTGACTGAAGTATCCCTGTTTATTGTAAATGGCACAGGTTTTGGGGATCAGCAAGGGGAGTTCACTTACGTGGGTCCGGCAGGTTCTAGTGTCGGGGATTATCTGGCAGTTTCCTCAGATGTAGTCCCTTTGATTAAGCATTTTGCCATTGGTTGTTGTCAGGGGAGTGATCACTTACCCCTGACTTTGGATTTGGTAATCCAATCTTTGGACTTATTTATTCCTGTCCCGGAGGGCTCTTAGTCTTTACCCTTAAATGCCTCCTCCCATGTCACTGTTAAAGTGGACCAGTCTTGTCTGGGGGAGGTAGGTCCCTTTTTCTCTACCTACCAGTTGGATCTCAGTGGGTACCCCCAGCCGGCTACTGTAGATTGATTTTCTCAATTAATTGGGGACCTTAGAGAATTTTTATCTGCTCGTTGTTCAGGCTTACCTAAGTCCAACCCCCCACAAGATTCCATTCCAAACCCAGGTTTGATCAGGACTCCAGGGCTTTCAGAGGACAGTTGGTGTCCCTCTACCATGAATACAGGCAGCGGGATCTGGGGGTTATTCCTCTCCAGTATTTCCATATTAAGAAGCTGTACAAAGAGACTACAAAGAACTCTTTATTGGGAGAGGTACTGGGATAGGTTGGCTACTGCTGCCAACGGTCAAGACAGCAGGAAGTTCTGGGGCTTGGTTAATGGCGTGGGCAAGCCAAAGGCCAGTCCGTCTTTGTTGGCTGTCCCCGATGTTTGCTGGGTCTCTCACTTCCACTCTCTCTATGTGGGCTCTCAGAGCTCGAATGATCTGTCCTCTTTTCCTCTAGATCCCCCTTTAGTTCCTTTTTGGCTGCCAGTTCTGGCATCTGAGGTGGCAGAAGTGATCGGCACCTTCAAAAATGACACGGCCCCGAGCCTGGATCTGATTCCGATAGAGTTGATTAAGGGCTTTCTGGATTGGTGGGCTCCTAGATTGGCGTTTTTGTTCTCGGCCATTAATAACACGGGAAAGATCCCGTCCATTTGGGGTAAAGCGGTGGTGGTCCCCCTTTTTAAAAAGGGGGATCACAGCAGTCCAGCCATCAGCCTGCTGTGTACCATTTCTAAGATTTATGGTAAGTGGCTTCTCCTAAGGCTGAATGCATGGACTGAGAGGGATAGTGTATTGTATCCCGAACAAGCAGGCTTCCAAAGGGGGCGTTCAACCTTGGAACACTGTCTGATCTTGCAGCACTTGATTGAAAAATATATGGAAAAGAATGGGAAACTTTACGCTGCTGTGGCCTTCGACCTAGTGAATAGGGAGATACTGGGAAAGGTTAGACTCAATGCGGTTAGAGCCGAGGTTACTTTTCCTTTTATGTAGTCTGCATGGTTATAGTTCCTTGGCGGTCAAGATGGACCCTGTGGGCCGCCTGACAGAGGATATCTCCACCTTTGCTGGCGTTAGGCAAGGCTGTGTTTTAGCACCTATGTTTTTCAACCTTTTTATCAATGGAGTCATGCCTAAGTTAGCCCTGTCCTCTTATTTTCCACCTAAATTGGCTGAGCACCCAGTAGGGTGCCTCTTATATGCCAAAGACATTGTGATTCTTTCCCAAACCAAGGTTGGTTTGAGACAGCAATTGAAGTGGTTCTCAGATTTTTGTTGTCAAAGTGAGCTTATCATCAATTTTGACAAATCCCAGATAGTGGTGTTTTCCAGGTCTCGAAAGCTCTGTCAGTGGTCAATTGGGACTCATAGCTTTTTGCAGGTCAAATCATTTCGCTATTTGGGTTTGCTTTTTCAGTCATCGGGGGCCTGGAAGAGTCATGTTGAAGGTGCCGTATCAACCGCACGGGGAACTATTTTTGCCCCTTTGAGATTATTCGGTAGGATTGGCAGGAGGGCCGTGGCACCTGTGGTAAAGGTATTGAATGCCAAGGTCTGTGCCCAAGCTTTGTACGGGGTTGAAGTTTGGTTGCCATCTATTCCCTCAATGGTTGGAAAGCTGGACAACCTGCAGGCTTTTTTTCTTTCAAAATCTCCTGAAGATTCCTAATGGTACCCCTTTTGCTGTAATCAGGTCTGAGGTTGGCCAAGCCAGGTGGTCACTGGAAGCCTGGGCTTTTGTTTTGAAATTCTGGGCCAAATTATGTAAGATGCAGACCCAGGGACTGATCCAATATTGGAGACTGGATATCTTTAGGAGCACATGGCGGAGGGCAGTGGACCTCTTTTTGTGTAAATTGGGGTTTCACCCTGACCATTGGGTGGGCAAGGATCTGGCAGTTATGATTAAGGAAATTAATCTGAGGTTAAGGGACAAGGACTTGCAGGAGGAGATGGCAGATATTAGAGCTTCTCCCCATGTTGCTGATCATCTTCTGTACATGCAGCCCCGACATAAAATGGCTACTTATTTACTCTCAGGCATCTCCCCTAGAGGGAAATACTTATTTTTGTGTGCGAGGCTCAATGCCCTACCCACGGCCCTGTTGGAAGGCCGTGTTCGGGCAGTTGGGTTCTCTGAGCGCTTATGTCCCTTTGATGTACAGGGTGTGGAGACAGTTCAGCATGTACTCTTCAACTGCCATTTATATGACGGGATACGTTTGGTCCATCTTTCCTCTTTCCTACAGAAATATTCAGGCAGAACCGAGCACAATTTGCTCTGTCTGGCTTTGGCGGGTGTGGATTCCGGCATTACCGCGGCAGTGGCTCCGTTTCTTGCGGCTGCATTAAATCTACGCACGCTCTTCCTCCAATCTCGGCTGCCTATGGTCTAAGGGTTGAAAGTTGTGGTACTATGTTGGCATATTTCGCTTGGTCTGATAGTGATTTTTGGTTTTTATTACAATTGTATTTTTTATACATTCCTTTCTCTTTTCTGATTTTGTTATAAGTTTTTGGTGTTTTTTTAGATGTGAGATTGGGGCGAATTATTTTTGCTTTGCCCTTTATATTGATGCTTTTGTTTTATGGATGTACGTTATGTATTCTGTTTTTTATATGTTTATTGGCCTCGGTCGCAAATAAATATTATTATTATTATTATTATTAACTCACAATACACAGTTATGGTCAGCAGCGCTTTATCAGTGTAACAAGCTGTAGGCCAGGCCTGCTGAGGGACACACCAACATCTACTCTGAAAAATGGACGAGACACACAATTGCTTTCTCTCAAACACACACACACAGTCTCACTCACAAAATCTCTGTTGTGCACACAGATGGCCACTCTTAATCTTTCTGTCACCCCCATTATCCCCTTTCAACCCTTTTTCCTTTTTGCCAATGAGAATTGTATTTACAGTGGCTATAAGAAGAGCAAGGAAGGCTACTTAGGCATGTGGGTTTCTGTAGTGTAGTGGTTATCACGTTCGCCTAACACGCGAAAGGTCCCCGGTTCGAAACCGGGCAGAAACACAGCTTTTCTTATTTATTTAATTTTGGGGGGCAAAGCATATTTTCCCTAGTACCTTTCATTAGTAAAAAATAACTGAACTAAGAATAGGAGAAGAAAGTGTTAAATCTTGTTTGGGAGACTGAGGAGAAATTAGTTGAAAATTGATAAGTATCCTTATCAAAGTCAATGGTTTTAATCCACTGATGTGTGTGCCAGGAAAATGCATAGGGTGCCCAAACAATACGGGGGTGAAAATACAGACATTGATTTGATCTTAGAGGGATTTAGTGATCTTAGAGGGAAACCCACTTTTATTCCAACCCACTTTTATTCCAACATACAAGTCTCGTGATAACCCAGAAAGCATAGTCAGAAGCCGCTTTGCACTGAGTGCGCACCCATAAATCTCCAGTCAATAGCTGTCTGGTCTCTACAGCTGCTACTCCTCTAATAACGCAGGCTGGCCAGGAAAGGAATTGTGGCTATTTTTGTACGGTTATTTTTAGCTCTGTCTCTGGAAACTGACACACACAACTTTCTGGGCGAGAGGCGAGCAATCAGCTTCAGATGCATAAGCTGCAAATGAGCTGCCACTGCAGCAAGCAGTGTTTTGGGAGAAATAAAACACAGGAAAAGGATACAAAGGGGAAAGAATAAATTATTGTGTGATGAAGCATAAAACTAAGCAAGTAAGCAAAGGACCTTGATAACAATGGGATTCAAACCTAGGCCCCTAGGTTAGAAACTTAATTTGGTGTTGTAGGCCATACAATCACACACATGCACCCAAAGCCACTCTAGTTGTAGCTATCTGCTATTCTCAGAAAGGACCTGCACTGAGTGGAATAATAATTTGCTTATCTAATGAGTAATGTGTTCATGGATCTTTTAACTCTCTTAAGACAGAGGTCTGAAAACTGTAGGTCAGAAACATAGATGAGGAGGTCACTCATAATCCCTATTAATGTCTGCTACCTTTTGTGGGTCTTCCTTGAGTTCTGGGGTTGTGGAATTATATGGATGTCCCCAAAAGGGGGTGACAGAAGAAAAAAGTTTGGGAATGTCTAACCTTAAATGCATGATACAAACAGCAAGATGATCACGGGTAGGAGTTTCTTTTTAAAAAAAAACTGATTAACTTGTCTTGGCCGGACAAGTCCCCAGTCATAGCTGTCAGCGTAACCAATGGATTGTGGGTGAAAACAGAAGTGACAGCAGCATGGTGGAGACCCAACCCTGGACCGGGCGCCATCGCACTGCTGTCACGGATGGGGTCAGGTCAGGGCACCGACCACACGTGACCCTGGACGGGGAGCTGTCCTACGACCCGGCTGGTCAGGGGTCGCAATAAACATGCAGCCAGCCCCGCCCCCCATGCTGTGCCCAACTCCCCCCATGATGGGCAGCAGTGACAGCCAGCCCCAATCTGGGACAGGTCACGACGGGTCAGAACATACGTTCTAACCTGCTGTGACCCACTTTGTCATAGTCTGATGGAGGGGGGGGGGCAGTAGACAGGCTGTGGCTTTGGCACTTTGACAAGTAACAGCCCAGGCTAACTGCTGACATGCCCAGGGTCAGTCTGGGGCAAACATCTGGGGGCCCGAGGACAAACGTGACAGTGGCCTGCAGGCCACAGCAGGACTGGTCACTGTCACATTTGTTTTTACCCTGTGTCCGTGGTACACACACCACTGCTGCACAGAGAGCCAAGCTCCCGGGCGTGAGTAGCAGGCTGATGAGAAAGAAACAGGAGGGGACTCAGCCTCGGGGACATAGCTAGGTTGGAATGGGCCCTGGAGCAGCCACCTGTCACCTGCTTCTAGCGGCAGGGGATGCAGCTGCACCAGGGAGCGTGGGGACCCTACAAGCTTGTGGGCCCCGGTGCAGCCAGTCAATCTGTCCTTCTTATAGCTACGCCCTTGCCCCCGGGGTTGTAGCTCTCCAGACGTCACTGGGTAGAAACAGACGTGACAGTGGCTTGCTTTGGCCTGCTGTGGCCCAGGACCAATGGCCATGTCTATGCATCGCCAGATGTTAGCCCGGGACTGCCCCAGAGTGGGTAAGTGGCTAGCCTGGACTGTGTCCTCTGAGGATGCAGACCGGGCTAAGGGCTGTCCATATGGGCCAAGGGTGCCGATTTTTTTAAAAAAATCCACTCGGATGGGGTTGAGCAGATCAAAAAAGTGGTTGTGTCCTGAAAAATCCAGACGCTATGGTAACCCTAGCACTTCCCACCCCCACCCCCGACCCTGTTACCAGAAGTCATGCGATCATGACTTGTGTGTGTGTGTGTGTGTGTGTGTGTGTGTGTGCGTGCGAGAGAGAAAGTGCATGGAAAATACAGGACAAAACTGTGTAAATAAAGGACAATGGACAAACCCTTCAAAAAAACAGACCTGGCCTGTAGAAAACCGGCCCAGTGGCCGCCCCTACCCGCAAAGGGCACCCCTGAGGGGTGTATGTGGGATAATGGAGGATGGGTGTGGCCACCCGGGGCTCCCACATTTTATCTTTGTCCTGGGCCCTGCAAATGCTAAGGCTGGCCCTAGCTTCTTCAAGCTGGCCCTGCAGCAGATTTTTCACACCCCTCCTTCCAGAAGTCACAGAACAAGCTGAACAACAATTGGCAGCGAGAATGGGACTCTTTCTTTTTCCGGCTTCTCACTGGTAGCTGTGAAGTATTAGGGTGAGTTAAAGAGCAGAATGAGTAAATATTCATATCCCCTCATATCACTGAGCTCTTGCTAAGTAACTAATGACCTCAAGCTCCCTTCAGGAGAATATAGATATACAAAGGGATAAATAGATACAGTGCATGGGAAGTCCCTTGTGATATTCATGTAAGAATAGAGGAGTTACAGTTATGCATTCAGGCTCCATAGCTCAGGGGTTAGAGCACTGGTCTTGTAAACCAGGGGTCGTGAGTTCAAATCTCACTGGGGCCTACATTCCTCTGTATATTTTGTTTTGGGGATAAACCTGCAAATGAAACAGCAAGGAAAGAGTGGGGAGTGCTAACCAGAGAAACTGATAGGTTTTGTTGATGGGAGCCGTAGGAATGGAAGGATCCAGGTGAATGGCTGAGAGATAGATAGATGTATAATAATCAGATCAAGATTTTGGCCCCAAAAGATCATGATGACAATTTCAGCATTCCTTTTGAAAAAAACAAAAACACATTTATCAAGCCTTCAAACCCAATCTGACAATTCATTAATGGAAACAAATCCTCAGATTTGATTCACCAATCAAATTTTAAAATCTAATAAAATTAAATAACTCTACTACTACTACAACAACTACATTCATCACTCATCATCATCATCATCATCATCATTTTTAGCCTTGGCTGAGATGTAATCCTGACTCAAAGCAGGTTTATTTGTGTAGATTAATTTGAAAATCAATCTCTTTCCCCCCTTCTTTTTCCTTTTTCAAAGTAGTTTTAAAAGCTTTTCTTTGGGCCTGGGTAAAATGTAGATCCAGGTTTTACTTTCTTCTCTTTTGTTTTACTCTCCTCCTTTGTTCCTTTTAGACTATAAATCCCGCAGGACAGGGATCTGATCTGTCTCTAACCAAGGGTGATTTCAGACGTTACGGGGCCAATTGGCCCCCTAACGAAACCAATAAATTCATCCCCCGCCGGGATGACCCCGTCACGCCGTATCAGACGTGCCGGGGGATCCCGGCGGGGAATCTGGGAGGGGGCGGGGCCGCGCGGCGCAACATGCGGCCGCACGGCCCCGCCCCTCCACGCTCCCTGCCGTCCGCCCCCTGGGAAGACAGGCGGGCGCCCCGGCCAATGGGGCCGCAGCGCTCGCCCACTATGGCCACGGTTCGGAATCCCTGTGGGGATTCCGGGCCGTGGCCGCCGTCCAGAGGGGGTCACCATGGCGGGGAATCGCCTTCACCATGGCGGGGAATCGCCTTCACCACGCGACAGCCGGTCCCACCGCTTCGGCTGCTCGTGTGGTGAAGGCAATTCTCCGCCGCGATTGACCATGATGAACATCTGGGGGGGAACATCCGTTCCCCCCAACAGACGTTATGTGGTCCAAGCCACCACAGGGAATTGACTGTGGTGGACATTGACCACGTAACGTCTGAAAATACCCCAAGACTGCTTAGCGTCAGATACACTGGGTGTTTTCAGACGTTACGGGGCCGCTTGGCCCCGTACCGAAAACAACCCTTTCATTCCCCGCCTGGGTCACCCCGTCACGCCATATCAGACGTGCTGGGGGGATCCCGGCGGGGAATCTGTGAGGGGGCGGGGCCGCGCGGTGCAACGTGCGGCCGCACGGCCCTGACCCCTCCACGCACCCCGCCTCCCACCCTCTGGGGAGACGGGTGGGCGGCAGGGCCAATGCGGCCGCTGCGGCGGGCCGAATGCGCCATGGCCCGGGATCCCGCTGGCGATCCCGGGCCGTGGTAACCGGCCAGACGTTACTTTTTTTTGGTCCCCGCTGGGGATCTTTTTGACCACGCTTCCTGGGACATTCCCCCGGCTAGCCCGGGAAGCGTGGTTCAAATTGACCCCTTGCGGGTATTGACCGTGGCGAACATCTGGCGGCCGCCAAACAGATGTTGGCGACATGGTGACCACAGGTGGGTATTCACCGTGGTTCACCGTGATCTCGTAACGTCTGAAAATACCCACTGAGTCTGTCTGTATTAGGAGTAATAGCAACAAACTAGCAATGTGTTTGGTTAGCAACACTCCTGATTATGGAGACAGATCCCTGCCTCCCAGGGGTTTCCAATCTAGAAAACGTCAATAACAATAATAATTAAGGGGGGAAAGAAGAAAATAGAAAGCAATAATATAAAAGGCACGGTTATTATTGCTTCCTTCTTTTCTTTTTTCTTTCATTATTTTTTCTTTGTCTTCCTTAATTTTTCTTTCTTCCCCTTTTCTCTCTCTCTCTCTCCCTCCCCCCCCCTCCCTTTTTTAAAACAATCCCTTTTCTTTTCTGGGTAGAAGCGGTTTTCTGCCCAGGGAGTCACTGTTAATGGCCACCCCAGCAAAACGAGATTTGATTTGACCCTTAAAAACCGGAGCAAGCGTTCTAACCCAGTACGGTCTGGTGTGGAAAGGCGGAGGAGAGAAAGTTTGCAGCAGGGGCGTTACAGACGATATATTATATTATATAAATTGATCCTTCCTGTTTCAGGGGAAACTAAGTCCACTTGTCTAAGGGTTAGCAAGAAACCTCAGTGACATTTGAAGAGAACAAACAGCTTAAGCTCCAATTTAGAAAGTTACTTGGCTCCGCCATGCTTTGTATAGACACAGCTCGCGCCTGCTTCCGGGCAACCGTTTTGTTCCTTTTGACTTGAGTCATACCTATCACTGGACAATTTTCCAGAGGAAGGTAACAAGAAAAGATACATAATGACTAAGGTTGGATGCACGGAATAAGTGGCTCGTTGGTCTAGGGGTATGATTCTCGCTTTGGGTGCGAGAGGTCCCGGGTTCAAATCCCGGACGAGCCCTACTTTTAATTTTTTTAAATAATCAGAAATTGTAAACGCAACTAGGGAAGAACTGTTGGCCTTGATCTGAAAGTGAAGGACAGAACTCTGCTCTGTGATTCGTTCTGGAGCAAATTACCAGCTTTTTTGGAACTTTAAAAGCTAAATCATCGCAGCACGGGTTATTATAAGTGACTCATCTGCAGAACGATTTTTAGAACGGGACAAGGGGAGCAGGAAGGGGGGGGGGGGAGAGAAAAGCAGTTTTGTTTGTTTGTTTGTTTTAAAATTATAAACCGGGCGTAGCCATAAGGCCATTACCCACACAAAATGACAATGTACCAAAAACAAAACTTTACAAAATAAAAGTTTATAAAAACAGTTGTTTGCTGGGTCCTGAAGGATGTTTACCCGCGTATTGGCCAGATCCTGGTTGCTCTCCAAGGCTAGAAGCTGGCAATACGCTTTTGGTCAAAGGAGGAAACAGTTACCCACTTCCCCCTCCCTTGAAGCGTAGAACGATGGAGCCCCAATACGAGAATTTTTTTGCAGGAAATAGATGATCCAATTTTTGTGTGTGTATGTGTGTGTGCGCTTCTGTATGTATATGCATGCGTGCGCATGTCTGTGCTTGTATGTGAAATTTTTCTGATATCAGATTCAGTTCCTAATTTCTGGTTCATATTTTCATTACATAATGCACAACCCAGACATATTTATTTTTGTTACATTTTGTCCATGTTTCCAAGAAAACAAAACCATTTTTATGGGAAGTATTTTCTGCAGGGTGGTTTGTTTGTGGATGTTTTTGTTTGTTTGATTGATTGATTGATTGATTTTGGTATTTTGAATCCCCTTTCTCTCCAGAAATTTCTCTTCTCTTTACTTTTCTCTTTCTGCTCCCATAGTTCCAGAGAAAAGCTGGAAAATATAAGCCATTTATCCCCTAAAGGTTCAGAAACAAAATGACCAATAAAAACAAGACAAAATTTAATTTATTGATTGATTTGTTTGTTTCCTTTTTAAAAACATCCTATTATTTTAATGCCAGAATCATGATGTGAGGCATTATACAATCATTCCCTTTTACTCTCTGACATAGAGACACACAAAATCCCTGTACACATACAAAAATAATAAACACACCTGCATACATCCGATCCCTTATAGACACCAAGTTTGTGAGCCACAAAGGAAAACATACAGGAAGGAAAAAAGAAAACACACAACAACAACAACAATAATGATTGCCACACAGTTCCATATATCCCACCCACCCCAAATCATGTAACAAAACCATCCACAAAAATTGCTCACTCCATTTACTAAGGGGGCAATTCTGACTCGGCTGAAACTGACGGTCAAATTCCCTTTGACTAGAATGGGATGAAGAGATCAGGACAACACAGCAGGGGGGAGCGTTCATGGGGCTCCCTGCATCCCGGTGGCCTGGCTGCATGAACATTTGTTCTGCAGCCAGATCCAATCCTGACCATGGCACTTTTTTGCACGGACGCGGTGGTTGGGGGGTGCACCGGCAGTGGGTGGAGGTGGGTGATTGCTGGGAGCACCCCCCCACCTGCACCCACTGCCTGTGGTGTTTCCATGGGTGGACACCCATTCCCCCCACCCGGCACCATGCCGTTCGCGCACCTAGCGGGGGGAGGGGGGGGAGGAAGGAGATGCAGCTGTGCAAAAATGGGTCATGTCTGCAGCAGCTTGACCTCCCGAGCCAGGCCAGGTGGCCACAACAGTGCTGTCACTTCTGTTATATCACAAAAAAAAACTAGCCATGGGCTGCATTTGGCCCCCTGGGCCTGAGGTTGCCCAGCCTTGCCCTAAGTGGACCTGCCTCCCTTTGTACCTTCCGCGTGTGTGTGTGCGACCATTTTTAGACAAAACGGAACAATGCAAGTCCACCCGGTGGACACATGTGGTACCGGCCATTTAAAAGTGGCGGTGGGTGGGCGTCTGCTCCCGTGACCTACACGCCTCCCCCCATCTCCCTGCACACAGCACTGGCAGAAACGCCGGGCCGCTTCATGCGGGGGCATGGGTGGCCGACGGGTGGATGGGGGCGCACACCTATCCTCCGCTGTCTTAACCCTCCCCCACCCCCTACTGAGTGCACACAGACCCACCCCCAGCCCCACTCACAGCGCCCATCTAAAAACGTGTGTGTGTTTATCAGGGTGGGGCCAGAGGCACAGCTCTAGTTTATTTATTTACTGGCACAAGCTTTCACCAAGGCCAGAGGCACAGCTAAGTTGGAATGGGAAGTTGGAAGATGAAATGGGAAGCTAAGCTGGAAGATGGAATGGGGACACGCACCCGGGACCTTGCATCTTCGTAAATGTTACACTCCTTGTCTCTCCCTCTGTTCCTCTTCCTTCATCTCCCCCACCCCCGGGGTCTCTCAGATTGTAAGCCCTAGGGTAGGGACTGTGTCTATTCCATTACTTTGTAAATCACCAGGTACATTGCTTGCACTATATAAATGCTTGCTAATAATTTAATAATAATAATAATCATCATCATCATCATCATCATCATCATGGCTGCCCAAACCAGTCAGCACATTGCCACATTCTGGACAAGCTGAAAGCAATGGAGAAGCACCACTCAGGGACCCGGGTCCTGAACCCTGAGAGGGCCCTTTGCAAGTGACCTGTGTACCACTAAAAGAAAATTCAGAGTGGCGCAGGGGAGGGAGTGGAGTAAGCATTCCACCTCCACCCACTCTGAACATTTCCCACTGGTATTTTGGACACTTGCAAAGGACTCCGCCAAGAAAAAGTTGTTAAGAGTGGGTTGGGTGTGTGTGTGTGTGAAGTGCATCCCTCACCCCCACCCACCTTTGTGGCAAGATTGCTGCTGCTATGGAGGGGCCTGCTGGGACCTTTCATGGGGAAGCCGTGCCTCCCTGCCCTGGAGGTCTTCCCTCCCCACAACTCTGTGGAGCCTTTTGCCCATGGGGGGGGGGGGGTGATTGGGACAGGAGCCCCAGGCCCACCATAGCCTTCCAACGCCACTGGCCAAGTTTGCCCTCTGCTGACCTGGAGGGGGGTGAGGCATGATTGGGACGTGAGCCTGGGTCGACCACAGCCTTGCTACGCCACTGGCACCACTGGAAGCCCATATAAGAGAGAAGGTGGCCCGGTCTGGCCCTCAGCATAATGAGGCCATCAGACACGGGATGCACTTGAGTCGTGTCCCCTTGTCCCAGGTGTAAAAGAAAGGGAAGATCATCTCTGTGAAGGCGGTTGAGAAGGTGTAGATGTGCGCCATGCTCTCGGCGTTGTAGAAGGACAGCCGCCCTGCCTCGTAGTCCAGATGGATCCCAATTCTGTCGGGCCTCTGCGTCAAAGCCAAACAGGTCTCGGGAGAGGAGAGAGCCCAATACTGAAAGCGGCAGAGTTCCACAAACCGCCCCACGTACAGCTCCACAGCCCAGATGCCCTCCTGGGGCCCGAACTGGATGGGCCGTTTTCTTTGCACCGATTTCTGGGCAGCCCCCAGCACCCAGTGCCTTCCGTCTGCCACGTCCACCTCCCAGTAATGG
Source organism: Sphenodon punctatus (assembly GCA_003113815.1). NCBI lineage: Eukaryota > Metazoa > Chordata > Lepidosauria > Sphenodontia > Sphenodontidae > Sphenodon > Sphenodon punctatus. Next base: position 329,819 of record QEPC01004742.1, read on the forward strand.
CTGCCGGAGGAGAAGCCCTGGTGTCCGAGGACACAGTACTGCTCCTCGAACCTCTCCGGAGTCTCTGAAACGTGTTGTTCTCTCTCTCCCAGCCTCACCGCCTTCAAGTCCTCAGACAGCACTAAAGCCGGGTGGGCTGTCCTGGGGTCCAGGGTTACTTGTACTAGAAAGAGATGCAAAAAATAAAACAAAAAAGGGCACTGCTTTAGGCCCCAGAGGCAGTAAAGTCTAGTGGATAAGGTGCTGGCCTTTCAAGACTAGGGTTCAAATCCCGTATTAGTCAGGAGGAACTCACTGGGTGGCCTTGGGCAAGTCACTGTTTCTCAGCCTCAGTTCCCTATCTGTAAAATGGGAATAGCAATGGCCTGTCTAACAGGATCATTGTGCTAATGGGCCTGAGGCAACTGGGTGGGTGCCAGAGCCCTCTGACTGAACGGTAGGGGTGGCCCACAGAAGCACCTACAGGGAGGGCACCACTCCTGAGGGTGGGCTTTGGGGTAGGTGCTTCAAACTTTGGTGCCCTGCTCTGGAAGCCCGGGACTTGCCTCTTGCTCAGAGGTGCAGACTCTGCCTTTTGTAAAAACCATCCCTGAGCGCGTGTGTGATGTGTGGGTGTGAATTCGTGTGTGCTGTTAAATTATTGTGTGCATGTTTGCATGTGTGTGTGTATGCAGACATTTGGGGCAGTTAGGGTCCAAAATAGTGTGACAAACACTGGATCGAAGAGGGCGAGGGACTCAGAAAGCGAGTGAGTTGCTCCTCTGTCTGTATAGAAGGGAAACAGAGCTGCAAGGTCTCATTCACGACTCTCTGCTGCCACCAGGCGGCCTGTTGTGTGTCCTACTGTTTGTTTACTTGTGAAGGTGAAACTCACTTGGAAGATTGCATCAGTAGTCTAGTCTACTGCCTTCATAGTAGTGAAAGAAACCTGGCTAGGGAGCGGTCCCAATTTTATCAGCATAGTCCCGATTTCCATATTGCTGAAAATGCTTCTTCAGAACAGCAATATGTTGTTGCTTATTATTTATTTATTTATTTATTATTATTATGTAATTCCTCCATAGATTTCTCATTTATGCTCCTCTTTATTTTGTCTCGCTCTACAAGTTTCCCCTTCCTTCTGTGTAACTCAGCTAAGCGCATGCACCTGAAATGTTTCAGCTCTATGTATGTACCCCTGGTCACGTTTTGACAGTTAACTTGATGCAATTGGGCACCCTGACTTCTGTTTAACTCCTGAAGCGTTCAGACGGACAGACAGAGTGTTAAACCAAAGTCATTCACGAGCAGGAAGAGAACTGTGTACCCCAGAAAAATCAGGAGTACATACTCCCCTTCAGTTTATATTTCAAATAACACTTGTGTAAACACGTAACGGTGTGAAAGGAGTGACCTCGGTTCAGAGATCATTTACATCTCAGCCAGTGGGGGAACTTGACACAGTAATGTTTTGTGTGACAGTGTTTGTCTGAACACTTCTAAAGGGGAGTAGTTACTTTGATTTAATTAAATCAAGTTTAATTCAATCAGGGAGGGAAATAGGGCTATGTCCTGACAAGTAGAGGTAAACCAAAGTAACGACTTTAATTGGAGTAACTACTCTGCTTCAGGAGTGTTCAGACAAACAGGGTAAAACCAAAATTACTTTGGTTTACACTGCTTGATTTAATTAAATCAAAGTGGTTACTTTGGGTCCCTGTCTCACCCTGTGTGCCCCTCCCCTTGCCCATCCTATACTGCAAGACCCTTGGGGCAGGGACCTATCTCTAATCTTGGCAGTTCAGTGTCATGTGCATTGCTGACATGAAATAAATAAATAAATAAATAAAGTTTCCTGCAAGTTCACAAGCAGGGAGATCAGGGGAAGAGAATATAAAGGACCCACTGCCTGGGACATGGGCAGACTTAGGGAACAGGTCTGAAGCAGGGAAGCAGGGCTGGGGTATAAGAGCCACTCCAGGGCTGAAAGCAAGGCAGACACAAACAAGGAAGAAGAGGAACAGGTCAGATGATCCACTTAGCTTGCTGTGGCCTCAGGCCTGCCTCATATATGGCAGGCAGCCAATCAGGAAGCTGGGAGATGTGGCAGGGGCTGGGCCAAGGTAAACAGACAGGAGGGGGCATGGCAAGGGGCAAGGGGCAAGGCAGAGAGGCCTCTTGAGGGGAGCGGCTGGGCTAGAGGCAAGGTGAAGCAGTGCTGCTGCAAGCCCAGCCACCACTCCAGGAATCTTGGGAACAAAGGTTCAAGACCTAGGTCCTGGCAGGGAAAAGTTACTTAGTCCCTGCTTGAGGGAAAAGAAATGGAAGGAATTAACTACTCCAGGACTGGGCTTGCCTGTGTAGACAAGCCCTCAGAGGTGCCCTTTGGTTTTGTGTGACAATTGCAGCCACACTGAACATCGGATAAAAACAGAAGTGACGCCAGGCTGCCGCATCCCGGACCGACCCAGGACAGGCAGGCTGGGTGGACACGGTGTGCGCTGGGCTCAGACGCAAAACAAACATGCATCCAGCCAGGCCAATGACCGCACAGCCTGGGGGGGCGGGGGAAATGGGGAACGTGCGCCCAGCTGTCCCTGCCCCGATGGGCAGCCATGGTGGACCCAGCCCGGACCATTTGCAGCCCTGATGGGGTTAGCCACCAACACGACCCAGGATACCCCATGTCAATATCTGGCAGCACCTGCACACACCTGCAGGTGGGGTCCGTGCCCAAGCAGACCACAGTGGGCCAAACCGGTCCACTGTCATGTTTGGTTTTACCCAGTGTCTCTGCCCCTTGGAAAGCAAGGCTTCATGAACTCTGAACTGTTGCTTTTTACCTAGATGAACGCTCCCGAACCCTTTCTCCATCTTCTTCAGAAGGAAATGGGGCAGCAGGAAGTTTGGACAGAGAGGCTCGTATTTAACAGAGACGATTCCTTGTTTCTCGGTCATTGTCTCCTCGTACGAGTCAGACTGGAAACTATTAAAAAAGCAATTTAAAGTTTACAGGGAGAAAGAAGTTGGTCCTGAATATGGATAAATATTTGTCAGGGTTGGCCTGGCTCCACTTAATCTTGGCTTAGTGCATGGGATTGCACTTGATGATCATAGCGTACCAATAACAACCACCACATACTGCCCAACATTTGGAGTAGCCAAAGGTGGACAAGCCCCACCCTCTTGGCCAATTAGCTCCGCCCCCTCCCGCACTTACACTCACTGGCACGCCTCACAGCATTCTAAGTGCATAAGGAGGGGCAGAAGCTCTCCTTCTACTCATTCCACTTAGTTTCTTGTCTTTCCATCATCTCGCCATTGGGTGTCCTTAGATGGACGTGGGGGGGGCTCAACCCTGGAGAGTTTCTGGCGTGCTCCCCCCCCCCCGTCTGTCCACTTGCAGCAGCACCTGGGTCCGTTTTAAACAGACCCAGCGCTGCCGTGGCCCACGGCCCGCCTGCACGGCGCCCCCTCTCCCACACCATAGATCACGGGTAGGGAACCTAAGGCCCGTGGGCCAAATGCGGCCCACAGCAAGTTTTTATGTGGCCCCTTTCCAATTCCTAGATCTGGTCCTTGAATCAAGTTCTTACCTCCGATCACTGAAACACTGAGTTCAAGGGAAGGGAGCAGAGATGAGGTTGTGCAAACAAGGACAGGGGACAGTTCCATGGCACAGATCCATGATTTGGGCCCTCCTTTCCTTGAGTGCATCCCTTAAGCACCCCAGCTCCAACTTCTGTGCGACCCTCAGAGCTTTTGCAGGCTTTCAAAGTGGCCCCCAGCAGGGAAAAGGTTCCCCACCCCTGCCATAGACCTTAGGGTGGATCGGCCACAATCTAGGCTGCCTCCTGCAGCTTTACGGCATTGCCCGGGGCAACTCCCGGCCGGAAGGGCCGCTGAGTAGATGGACCGCTGTCCTGCCCTCAGCCAGTGCCCCGCATTTGGATGGCCCACTCCACTGGCAGTGCTCTGGGGTGTCCCAGACTCTGACCCATAGCACAGATCCACATCGTGACATCTCCCTATCCAAACAAGGTCAAGTCCATGATCTAGAACCTTACCTTCTTACTCCCATTCTGAGTTCACCCGTAAGCACCCCTGTTCCCAACTTATCCCATCCATGGAGCTTGTAGTAATGTTCAAAGAGGTCCACGGAAGGGAAAAGTTTCCCCAACCCCTTCTTTATGGTATTGGCGATGTTATGATGCAGTGGTTATTACACCCTGTGAAATACTGCCAGCGTAGCACGTATAAAGTAAGGTGGAAAGAGCGACTGACCTGTTCAAAATGTGTTTCACATCCTAAAAGAATAACGAGAAATGACAAAATCAAGCAGTGAAAGAGTGAGCTCAGGGGAAGGGAGCTAAGATGAGGCATGCACTGAAGTATAGGGGATGTATGTATGGCATAGATCCATGACTTGGCTCCTCTTCTTTAATTCTCTATCCACAGAGCCACCCCAAGGGTCCACCCCGACAACCCATGGAGTTTCTACTAATATTTAAAATGTCCTGCAGGAGGGAAAATGTTCCCCACCCCTGCTGCAGAGTGGATTTGGAGATCGGGATCCTGATAAGAATTGCGGCCAGAGACAGTTGCTGGGTTACAGCTACCCAAACATTTCATTCGTAGTAGAGCTGAAAGTGGGTGTCCGCAAAAATGGGTAACCTGTCAATTTTCTGGCACCTGAATAAACCTGGTAATGACTGAGTACTGCTCAGTACCCGATTGCAACCCAATGTCCTGGAATGTTGACTTCCCATCCTGGAATGTCGACTTCTGGTACTAATATTTTGACTTTTTCATCGATATACTGACTCACAACACCTATTTATCGGTCTTCCATCAATTTCCCGTCAATTTTTTGTCAACCTCTGGTCCTGAAAAACTACTTGCGGTCCCAATTTTAAAACTCCCCCCCCCCCCTAATTTATTGACTCAAGACACTTATTTGTCCGTTTTCCGTCCCAGAAAGTCAACTTCCGGTCACTTAATTGTGCTGATTTTTTTGGTTTCTGTCCTGATATACCAATTGGATGTTGATATATTATTCAGGAATCGATAAATTTTAAAAAAATCAGTACAGAAAGACCTGATTTTTTGGATTTCTGGGTACTTGTTCAGTCCCCTCCCTCACTCTCCCTCGTTTCTCCTGCTCGCCCAACCGCCTTCGTCCCTTCTCCCTCGCTGCCCCACATGCCTGGAACTCCCTCCCTGCCCACATCCGCCTTGCCTCCTCCCTCCGCTCCTTCAAATCCCTCCTCAAGACCCACCTTTTCCATGCTGCCTTTCCCAATGCCCTCTAGTCTTTCCCCTTACTCTTACTGTCGGCCCTCCTCTGCTGACTGCTGATACCAACCTCCTTGTAACCAAGCCAAGTACACGCACCTGAGACTTCGCATCCGCCTGAATGTTTGTTTGTCTTCTCCCATGTCTCTCCCACTGTCCCCTCTCCTTGTCTCCCCCTCCTTGTCTTTTAGATTGTAAGCCACAGGCAGGGACCGCGTCTGATTGTATGTTCTGTACAGCGCCAGGTTTTGCAACTGGCGCTTTATAAATGTTTAATAATAATAATAATAATAATAATAACTGACTGGGTACCTTGTGCAGTACCCAAAAAAGCAGATATTACCTGCAGGTACTAAATTAAGAACCTGTTTCTGCTCTATTTGCTCATGCTTTAGGATTTAGTGGGACTTGAGCAACATGTAGGCCTTGAGTTGGGCTTCCCTCTGTTACGCCCCAAGGAGAAGGATGAGAGGGTGTGTGCGTGTGAGGGGGGGGGGATGGGGAACAACAAGTGCTGATTCTGTGGGTGTTCACGACCCAAGTACCCCTGGGGGGAAATGACCAGGTGCTTCATGTTCTGCCTAACACACTCTTCACCTTCAAAAGCTGAGTCCCATCCTGCGTGCCCTTCTTCTCCAGCTCCGATATGATTTGGCTCAGCTTGGCTTCCTGCTGACGAAGCCAGCTGACATTCTCCTGCATCCTCTCCAGAGTTTCTCTCTCTCTTTTCTCCAGTTTGCTCAGGAGGATTTCCTTTTCCTGGTCCAGAAAGTTATGCAGATTGCAGAACTCCTCATGTATCCTCTGCTTTTCCCTTCCCACCTGGTTCTTTGGGTCAAACGAAGAAGTTGGAGATGAAACGTCAGCACTGAAATGGCCAAAAATTGTAGGCAGCACAGTAGTCTGGAGTAGGGTTGTCCAGCTGGTGTCCTGTGGGCTGCATTTGGCCCATGGTGCGGGTTCCATTTGGCCCACGGCCTTAAAATCCAATTTTGTTAGATATCAGTATTTTTGAAATAAAATATATATTTCCAGGAGGATGTCATGCAATAACAGCTCCAAACAGGGGCAGCGTTAGCTTGGAATGGGCCCTGGTGCAGAAGACAGGACGGCCCCTTCTATAAGAACATAAGAAGTGCCATAGGGTCAGACCAATGGTCCACTGAGCTGAGGACATCCTGTCTCTGACGGCGGCCAATCTCGATCGCTTTAGAGAAGTACCCAAAAGGTCATCATGGTGTGATCCATTCCCTGCTGTTCACCCCCAGCTCCCGACAGTCAGAGGTTATGTCCGCCAAACGACTTGGCTAATAACCGTTAATGGACATATCTTTCAGGAACTTAGCCAATCCTTTGTTAAACCCAGCTGTGCTACTCTCCTTGACCACATCCTCTGGCAACAAATTCCAAAAGTTAATTGGGTGTTAAGTGGGGAAAAAATACCTCCTTTTATTTGTTTTAAATCTGCTGCGAGTTAGCTTCATGGAGTGTCCCCTAAGTTCTAGTACTAATAACAACTCCCTATTTACTTGTTCAAACACCACTCATGACTTTATAAACTTCTATCATATCGCCTAAGTCGTCTCTTCTCCCAGTGGCAGATAATGGGAGGCTTGCGGGCCCCAGAACTGCTGTACCTCCTTTCCCTATAATAGCGACACCCATGGCTCCAAAATCTGTTTTTTAACTCACACAGCTTACACTGATACACTTGGAGAAGGTTTGACTAACCCTGCATTATCAAAATAACGTGCACTGGCCACACAACGAGCCAGTTTGGTGCAATCCAGCCACCCACGATTTGCTGGGAGGCAATCCGGCCTGCGATAGCCAAGAAGTTAGTCAGCCCCCCTGAGACAGAGAGAGAGAACGGGGTTGCCGTGTTGGTCCCGAATGTCAGAGATGGAGACAAAGTAGTTCAGAGGATCTCTCTTACTGGACTAACTTCTGTTGGTGAGTGTAGGCAAACTCTTGGGTCACTCAGGGCCCTCTCTCAGGCATGTAGGAGTGGGGATGGAATGAATGAAATGTTTCATATACACAAAAGTAATTTGCATGTTTGTGCCCATGTATAAATACCTGAATTTGTCTTTCTTGCAAAATGTGCAAGATAATTTATTCAATTGCTCCACACTTGGTATTTGGGTTACTTCAGTATTTGGGTATGTTCCCTACTTCTGGGATACTATTTGGTGTTAAAACAGTAATGCCAAAGTGAAAGAAGGGGGGAGCCTGAAAGTTAAGGCAGTACAGAGAGAAGTAGCAGTGAGCAACCTATGCGGGCGAGGAGCTGGGGAAAGCCTGATGGAAGAGGTGGTTTTTTAAGAGGAATTTGGTCACGTGAGGGAAGGAGCAGAACATATGTGTCCAGGGAGTGAGTTCCAGACATGGGGGACAGTACAGGAGAACGGTCCGAGACAAGTTAGGGAGCAGGAGATTAGGGCTGGCCGTCACCCTTATCTAAAATGGTGGCGGTAGCATCGCTGCCATTTTGGAAATGGGCAAGTGAACTGCGCATGTGAAAATCTGCCAATGGTTATTTCGCGCATGTGTATCGATTTTTTTAATTTTTGTTTTTTCAGTCAAAATTCCGATCAGAATTTTGGTTGGAAAAAAAAATATTAACAAAATAACAGCTATTCCATTTTTGGTAAAATTTCGACCAAAATAGAATCGCTGTTTCGATTTAGGGCTACAGGAGACTCTGGAGACAGAGTCCTGCTCCTGGCTTAATGGGGAAGAGCCAACACAGATATAGGAAAGGAAAGTCATGCCTCACTAATCCACTGGAATTTTTTGAGGGTGTAAATAAATATGTGGATAAGGGTGAGTCGATATAATATATCTGGACTTTCAGAAGGTGTTTGATAAGGTCCCTCATGAGAGACTCTTGGGGAAATTAAAGAGTCATGGGATAAGGGATTATTTTTCATCATCCTGAGACCTCTCGTATGGAGTCCCGCAGGGTTCTGTTTTGCCCCCTCTTCTGTTCAATGTGTAAATGCAGCCACTCAGCGAGGTGATTAGGGGGTTTGGCGTGCGGTGCCATCAGTACACTGATGACACTTAGCCTTACCTCTCTTTTTCATCAGACTCAGGCCCGGCAGTCTCGGTGCTTACTCAGTGTCTGGCAGCTGTGGGAGACTGAATGAGGACTGTAATTCTGTGGAGAAAATTGCTCGTATTCACCAGGACTTCGACGCTGCAATTGATATACATGAGGACCTGGAGGTTATGAAAGTCCCACCTTGTCCGATTGTATGGGATCTATTTCAGTTAGTGACACCCACCGATGCGGTCGGTGTTCTTGGGGCAGTTAAGGCCACCTCTTGTGAGTTAGATCCATGTCCATCCTGGCTAATTAAATCCTGCCGGGAGACAATGGGGCTGTTGCTGGCTAGGGCTGTCTCTTATACACATCTAGATGTGTATAAGAGACAGCTATTAATGGGGATGTCCTTGGAACAGTTAGAGCCACGTCTTGTGAGTTAGATCCATGTCCATCCTGGCTAATTAAATCCTGCCGGGAGACAATGGGGCTGTTGCTGGCTAGGGTGGTCAACGCCTCCCTTCGGGAAGGCAGAGTGCTGGGCTGCCTCAACGAGGCGGTAGTGCAGTCTCTGCTCAAGAAACCATCGCTTGATGCTGACTCCCCCCCCAGCTATCGGCCTGTCTCTAACCTGCCCTTTTTAGGGAAGGTTATTTGAATGGGCTGTGGCCCAGCCGCTGCAGGGGCATCTTGATCGCGTCGGTTTCCTCGATCCCTCTGTCAGGATTTCAACCGGGTTATGGCACCGAGACTGCGCTTGTGGCTTTGGTGGACAATCTGCATCGAGAACAGGAACGGGGTCATTCGACCCTGCTGATCCTATTAGATCTATCAGCTGCATTTGATACCGCTGACCATGAGATGTTGGTGACGCGCCTATGGGACTGTGCAGGGGTGGGCGGGACTGTTCTTGAATGGTTCTGCTCCTTCCTGACCGGAAGAACTCAGTGGGTGGTGCTCAGGGAGTATTTTCATTGTACTGAGACTTCTCGTGTGGAGTCCCACAGGGTTCTGTCTTGGCCCCTCTCCTGTTCAACATGTACATGCAGCCGCTCGACGAGGTGATTAGGGGGTTCGGCGTGCGGTGCCATCAATATGCTGATGACACCCAGCTGTACTTCTCTTTTTCAACAGACCCAGGCCCGGCAGTCTCGGTGCTTACCCCGGTGTCTGGCAGCTGCGGGGAACTGGATGAGGGCAAACTGACTGAGGCTGAATCCTGACAAGACAGAGGTGATGTTGGTGGGTAAGCCAATGGAGATGGCGGCCCCCATCATTGACGGGGTCTGTCCTCCATTGGTTTCCCAGGTTCAAAGTCTGGGGGTGCTCCTTGATGTGCATCTCCGCCTGGATGTCCAGGTGGAGGCTGTGGCAAGGAGTGCTTTCCACCAATTACATCTGGTGCGACGGTTTCTGTCGTATGTCTCAGACTCTGACCTGGCCACCATCATCCATGCTTTCATCACCTCTAGATTGGACTAATGTAACACGCTCTACGTTGGGCTACCCATGGTGATGGCTTGGAAATTGTAGCTGGTGCAGAATGCAGCGGCCTGTCTTTTGGTAGGACCGGGCCGCCGGCAGCACATTACATCAGTGCTCTGGTCTCTGCACTGGCTGCCAGTGGTTTTCTGGGCCCGATTCAAGGTGTTGGGATTGACCTATAAAGTCCTAAACGGCCTAGGCCCTGCTTATCTGCGGGACCGCCACAGCCGCAGGGTGCTGGATCGGCCTCTGCAGTCGTCCGGGGGCGCCCTGCTCAAGGTCCCCCGAGTCTTCCGGGGGGTCACACAGGAGAGGGTGTTCTCGGTGGCCACACCACAGCTGTGGAACTCCCTGCCGGTGGGGGCACCGCTGGCCCCTGGCCTCCCCTCATTTTGAAGAAGTTGTAAGACCTGGCTGTTCCATCAGGCATTTGGCGGGAGAGATGGGTGATGGGTGGGTGGGGGTTTGGGTGAGGGGTTATTTGTTACCTCCTTTTAAAGCTGTTTAAAGTTGTTTTAAGTGCTGTTTTTGTATTTTTATATGATTGTGAGCCTGTGGCAGGAGGGGCGGGATAATAATTGTTTTAAATAAATAAAAATAAATAAATAACCAACTGAGGCTGAATCCTGACAAGACTGAGGTGATGCTGGTGGGTAAGGCGGTGAAGGTGGCATCCCCCATCATTGATGGGGTTCGTCCTCCACTGGTCTCTCAGGTGCAGAGTCTGGGGGTGCTCCTCGATCCGCAGCTCCACCTGGATGTTCAGGTGGAGACTGTGATGAGGAGCACTTTTCATCAATTACATCTGGTACGACGGCTTCGGCCATATATCTCGGTCTCCGACCTGCCCACTGTCATCCATGCTTTTATCACCTCCAAATTGGACTACTGTAACGTGCTCTACGTGGGGCTACCCATGGTGACGGTCCGGAGGCTGCAACTGGTGCAGAATGTGGCGGCCCGCCTCTTTGTGGGATTGGGCCACTGGGAGCACATTACACCAATTCTCCGATCTCTGCACTAGCTGTCTGTAGTCTTCCGGGCCCGCTTCAAGGTGTTGGTGCTTGCCTATAAAGCCCTAAACGGTCTGGGCCCTGCCTATCTGTGAGATCGCCTCATCTCTTGGGTTCTGGATCAGCCCCTGTGGTCGCCTGAGGGAGCGCTCCTTGGGGTCCTCCGAGTCTTCCGGGGGGCCACGATGGAAAGGGTTTTCTCAGTGGCCGCACCAAAGCTGTGGAACTTCCTCCCGGTGGAGGCCCAATTGGCCCCAGACCTTCCGTCCTTTCGACGAGGTTGTAAAACATGACTGTTCCGCCAGGCATTTGGTGGAGGAGATGGGTGAGAGTGAGGGTGGAGGGAGTGGGTTGGGGGGGATTTTAATTCTCCTGCTAGGAATGTTTTATGAATGTTTTTATTCTTTTCTGTTGCTGTAAGCCACCCCAAGCTGCTGTGTCAGGAGGGGCAGGGTATTAAGTTTTTGATAAAATAAAAATAAAATAAGAGGCAGTGTCCTATCATGGATCGGCAACTGGTTAAAAGATAGGAAGCAAAGAGTAGGACTAAATGGTCAGTCTTCACAGGGGAGAGAAGTAACTTGTGGAGTGCTCCAGAGATCTGTATTGGGACCGGTGTTGTTTAATATATTATTTATTAATGATCTAGAGAAAGGAGTAAAGAGTGAAGTGATCAAATGTGCAGATGACACAAAGCTATTCAAGGTAGTTAAAACCCAAGTGAACTCTGAAGAACTGCAGGAGGATCTTGCGAGACTAGGTGACTGGTCACCCAAATGGCAGATGAAATTTAATGTGGACAAGTGCAAAGTGATGTACACGGGGTAAAAATAACCCAAGCTGTATGTACACAATGCTGGGTTCTAAATTAGGGGTTACTGCTCAGGAAAAGGATCTTGGAGTCATTGTGGACAATACATTGAAATCCTCAGCTCAGTGCATGGCAGCAGCAGCCAAAAGCAAACAGAATGTTACGAATAATTCAGAAAGGGACAGAGAATAAAACTGAGTAATGCCTCTATATAGAAATATGGTATGACCACATCTGGGGTATTGTGTGCAGTTCTGGTCGCCCCATCTTAAAAAAAAAGCCATAGTAGAACTAGAAAAGGTATAGAGAAGGCCAACAAAAATGATCAAACTGCTCCCATATGAAGAGAGGCTTGATAGGTTGGGGCTCTTCAGCTTGGAGAAGAGACGACTGAGAGGGGTATGATAGAAGAAATCATGAGTGGTGTGGAACACTTAAATAGGGAGCAGCCACCCAAGGTCCTGATCTTTCTGTTTTGATTCAGGGCTAGAGACAGAGTCCTGCTCCTGGCTTAATGGGGAAGAATCAACATGGATTTAGGAAAGGGAAGTCATGCCTCAGTAATCTATTGGAATTTTCTGAGGGTATAAATAAGTATGTGGATAAGGGTGAGTTGATATACTGTATCTGGACTTTCAGGAGGTGCTTGATAAGGTCCCTCATGAGAGAGACTTTCTTTCTGAGGGCCCTGCTATTTCTGCTCTATTTTCACCAGGACAGGTTGTGAGGGCACCACGCTCTCTCTGTGGGACCCCAAAGATGACCACCTTCAGGGCACCACAGAGGTTGCCCCCAAAGGGGAAGCCCACCAGGAGCCCTGCATTTTATCTTTGTCCTGGGCCCCGCAAATCCTAAGGCCAGCCCTGATAGGGAGCAGTTATTTATCCTCTCTAACAGTACTAGAACAAGGGGACACGCAATTAAATTAACTGGCGGCAGATTTAAAACAAACAAGCAAACGTATTTTTTCACTCAGCGCACAACTAACTCGTGGAATTTACTGCCAGAGGAAGTGGTCAAGGCCGGTAGTGTAGCTAGTTTTACAAAGGGATTGGATAAGTTCTTGGAGGATAGGTCCATTAATGGCAATTAGCCACGTAGGTTTTGGGGATGTAACCTCTGACTGTTGGGGGCTGGAACAACAGGGACTGGATTGCTCATTGTGACCTGTTGGGCACTTCTCCCAAGAGACGGAGATTGGCCGCTGTGAGAGACAGGATGCTGGGCTTGTTGGACCATTGGTCTGACCCAGTACGACACTTCTTATGTTCTTACCTAGGATGGAAATAACAAATTGCCCATGACTCAAGAGGCATGACCTGTTTACACAGGATGCTGCTAAGGCCCAGTTTGCTCATCGTACCTTCAGGCTAATTCTCTTTCTGTTCTCCTCTGTGCATTTCTTGAGTTCCAGTGCTTTTGCTTTTAACTCCTCCAGATGCTCCTGAAGTTTCTTCTGTGGGAGAGGAGGGGAAGCAATCCTCATTTGGACACTTACATAAGGCACATGATTAATGATTTATTCTTAATTATTAGTATTAGTATTATTAGCACCTGCAGTGTACCTGGGTCTGAACAATCATTAATTAAAGGCAGATCCCATGCCCCGAAGGACTTGGTTTTTCAGCAGTATTAAGTGTAGAGCAGAGGAAGGAATGGGCAATGAAATCTGGCATTTCCTCATGATCGGGAAGAAGGTGGGACAGCATCCTCAGAACCCAGGCCTATATGGGGGAGGAAGGAGGCTCCTCAACCTGAAACAGAGACCCTGAGAGGAGGAAAGGGGTCTATTAGGTCTTGGTCAAATATCAAAGGTCAGAGTGGAGGACTTGAGGTCAGAAAACAGTGTCAGGTCACACAACCTGCCAGACACCTAAAACCCAGCCCCATGAGGTGTGTAGTTCACACATCTGAGATTGTTATTCCAGAGTAACTAGTTCCCTCTGTTCTCATGAGCAGAGGGAACCAGGGAACAACCAGCAAGGGGGGCACGGGGTTGGGGGTCAGAATAACAAGTGTCAGCAAGGTACGGGCCACTCTGTGAAGAACACGCTAAGAAGAAAGTACTGAAGGTTGCTGCTGGGACAGTGGAGGACTGCATAAATTAGGTTGTATTTCTCTGAAACATACACACAAGCGTGCCCCTTGGTGCCTCCCTCTCCTTTTGCAGAGGTGATCAGGTCTGATAAAAATGGGGGTAGAGGGTACAATTGTACTGTGCCCCCAGTTTCAAAAAGGCCCTCAAAACTACATTAATTTTCCTTCCTAATACACATTCAAATAGGATGAACAACATAATAATTGCAAGTTAAGTGTGTAAACACAGTACTAGTAATAACCTAGGAAACGGATTAAAAAACTTATGATGGGGGAGGGGATGGAAGGTGGAGTCGCCCCTGCCATGCACAAGCTACCAAGATTTCTTCCAAAGGGCCTGGAGATAATTACCTCTGTTTATGACCTGTTGTGTTCTTCTCCAAAGTGATTGAGGGGCAGTTAATGTTGGAGACAGAATGGTGGCTCAATGGACCATGAGTCTGACCAGTATGGCACGACTTATGTTCCTATGCTCACTCATGGGAACACAGGTGAGGTTAAAGTGAGTTAGGAGGTAATTGCCTCTAAGTGTGTGTTCATGAGAACTTACCTTGTACTTTTCAGCAGCAACTAGTAGTGGCATCACCTGGTGGGAGGTATGACCCAAGGACCTACTGCACTCCACGCAAAGGGCTCTCTGTTCCTCCTTACAGAAGAGGGTCTTCTCCTGCTGATGCTTAGGACACACACCCTCCTGCTTCTGTGTCCCATTCAGTTCTTCAGCCAGCACCACCCGATTTTCCAGCTTGGCTTCAGGTCTGGTGTCCTCCTCACCTGTCTTCTTCAGGCATGATGGGAATCCGGTAGCTTCCTTTCCATGGTCCCAGGGGTAGGTGACACAGGTCTGGTAGAAGCTACTGTCCATGGTCCTGGTTTCAGGGAAATAACCCCAGGGGGCTTCTCTTCTGCCCTGGCCTCAGCTCGGCCACAGCTGCCATCGTTCCACGGTGAAGGCTCTGAGAAGTCCGGCTGCCTCTGTGTTTGGGTGCTTACTCCTTGCTAATGGGAGAGGCTGGTTGGGTGACATTCCCCTGGGAGTCTCCCTGGATTACACCCTCCAGCCACTTCCATTGGGTGTAGGAAGGATAACAATGATTATTTCCTAAGCACAGTGGTACACTGAGTTTCCCTTTGGCTGGCACAACGCTCCAGAAAACGGCTCCTTGCTTGTATTGAGACTCCTATATAATCCATGTGAGTCTGCTGTCGAACGTATAATTTGTGAGAGGTGGAGACAGATACTACATGTAGACCCAGTGATTTGAAGACAACGTGGTGTGGCAAGGGAACCTCTTTAAAACAGCATTGAAATTAGAGGTGAAAAGAGCAGCGGAATAACTGCTTGCCGG
This sequence comes from Sphenodon punctatus, assembly GCA_003113815.1. NCBI lineage: Eukaryota > Metazoa > Chordata > Lepidosauria > Sphenodontia > Sphenodontidae > Sphenodon > Sphenodon punctatus. The sequence continues at coordinate 344,897 of QEPC01004742.1, forward strand.
TTTGTTTTTTAAATATCATTATTTTGAGCAGGTTGTTGACAGCCCAAACAACATTCCTCAAAACGTTCAAGCAACCGATTAATTTTTTTGCAATTTTGGTTTGTTGAGTTTGCTCTGGTCAGTTCGTTTGGTTTATTTTGTCCATTTCCCATTTTCCGTTTGTTTTGGACAGGAACAATGAAAATGAGCGGTGGAAAATGAATGGGAAGAACTGGAAGTGTCTGAAACGAACTAACCAATGAATTGGACAAACCGAAATGGTGAAAATGGGAAATCAATGGACGATCAGACAGGTCGCGGCGGTTGTTCCTCGGTTCGTTCATTTTGGGTTGGATCATTTGGATTTGACGGGTTTGCTCATTTTTCTGGGTCCTCATTGTCATCATCTCTGTTCGGTGAGAATACTTTTCAAGTTCCTAGATCCATTCCATAGACTGAGTCCAGCTCTGGTGGCCACTTGGGGCAGCAAGTTGAAGAGGGTGGCTCTCTTGCACCCATCCAGCTGCTCCGCTGCTGCTAGCAAGAAGCTCTGCGCTGCAGGGGAGGCAGGAGAGGCACCCCTTCCCCAGATCCAGGGCAGAGTTTAGTGGTGGCAGCAGCAGGATTGAAGGCAGGAGAGGTGGCGGCGGAAGCTGGACGGGGGTGGAAGAGCTGCCCCCTAGGTGGCTCCTAGGCCGGTCCTGCCTGGCACAGATTCACAATCTAGACCAGGGGTGGGGAACCTTTTCCATCTTGGGGGCCACTTTGACAATTAGTACAAACTCAGAGGGCCACATACAAGTTGGGGGCAGGGAGGCTTAGAGGGTGTATTTAAGGCTGCTTTTAAACGAGGAGCGCNAGGTGGCGGCGGAAGCTGGACGGGGGTGGAAGAGCTGCCCCCTAGGTGGCTCCTAGGCCGGTCCTGCCTGGCACAGATTCACAATCTAGACCAGGAGCGCTGAAGCGCCTCCTCAACGTCGCATTAAAGCAAAGCCGCCGGAAGTGACATTCTCCCCGTTGCTGGCAGCGGCCGCGGCTGGAGACACGGGGCTTTGGAGCGGCGCGTTCTTAAGACTTCAATTATCTGGCTTAAGAACGCGCCACTCCAAAGCCCCGTTCTCCAGCCGCCGGTGCCGGCAGCAACGGGGAGAACATCACTTCCGGCGGCTTTGCTTTAATGTGGCGTTGAGGAGGCACTTCAGCGCTCCTCGTTTAAAAGCAGCCTAAGAAAAGGAGAGTCAAGATCATGGATCTGTACCATGGATCTGCCCCCCTCCCCCCTTCTGTGCCTGCCCTCACCTCTGCTCCCTTTCCCTGAGCTCAGTTTTTTGGTGGTAGGAGGTGGGAACTGGATCCAGGGGTCAGATCCAGGAACTAGAAAGGGGTCACATAAAACTTGCTGTGGGCCACATTTGGCCCCAGGGCCTGAGGTTCCCCACCCCTGATCTAGACTGTTCTCTTCCTTCTCCCAACCTGAATGCCCCGCCACCCCCAACTCCGACTTGCCCAGCAGAATTTATGCTCACTCTCAAAGTGGCCCATGGGTGGGGGAAAGGTTTCCTATCCCTGCTTTACTGAATAGCATGGTAGAGTATCCTGGGTGTCTAGGACTGCGAAGAGGATTCATCAGGATGAGTTCTGATTCATTTTTGGGGTCTGGTTTGAAATCATTGCCCAGGGGTGTAGCTGCCATGGGATGAGGGGGCTCAGGTGAGCCCAGGACTGGGACTCAGGGGTGGGGGCTTTTCAAAGAGCCGGAGTGGCACTCACTCAGCCCGCTTGCAATGGAGAGCTCACCAAACACAAGGAAGTCTCAAGAGTGGACAGGTCTTAAAAATTCCTCCCTGGCAGGGTTGCTGCTATTCTGGGGGGGACAGGGTGGCACTGCCACCTTCTTAGGGGCAAAGCTGGTTGGGATCCCCTTGGAAAAGCTGCTGCTGCTGTTTTCGGGCATGGGGGACTACTTCTGAGCCCTGCTGCTGCATGCCATCCTCACAGTGGCAGCCTGCATTCACTCCCTGTGGGCCCCCTGGAGCAATATCCTGGCTCTGTCCCCCCCACCCCCCACGGCAGCTTGTGGCAGGGCTCCTGGCTGGCATCCCTCTAGAATGGTAGCAGTCTGAGGTGGGGCTCTCATCCCGCAAAGGCAAGCCCTCCCCCACCCCAGAGACCCTCCGTTGGGTGGCAGACTTGGGACATGAGTCTGGGGTCCACAGGGTCACCATAGAGTGACCTGGGATGACCACCTTGGATCCTATTTTCTCTACTTCCGGGGTCCCCGTAGAGGCCCTTGTTTCCCCCAGGGCAGGATAAAGGGCCCCTGCTCCCTCCCAGCAGGGCCCCAAATACAACCACCTCTAGAGGCCCACAGAGGGTGCCCCCAAGGGGTTGGGGGCCATTGGAGAAGGGGTGGAGCCACAAGAGGAACCCCATATTTTATCTACTCCCTGGGCCCCATCAATTCTGAGGGTGACCCTGTGAATTCACCTCAGCCTTGCTACTATACTGCCATTTCCCCATACTCTTGTCATTTTTCTTGGTCGCTCCCGTGGTTGGTCACAATGTGGGACTGCTCTGTTATGTAACTTTGCAAAGATTTCACCTGAATTCTCCTCAGTGCCCTGTTCTGCAAGGACAATGGTTCTCTTCAGAACACTTAGGTACTAATTAAGTTTCACAAGCAAGTCAAAACAAGCATGTGGAACATCCTTACAATTGGGTGTGGACAGTGCTGGGACTGAGCCAAATGCGAGATAAATTGAACTTGACTGGCTTTTGGCCTCATGTTGGTAAATGCAGAGGCCACCACTGGCGCGACGTGGTACGTCGCCACAAAGTTCTGTCGTGATGCATTATGGGACAGGAAGGATGTCAGCAAGGGAACATGATGGGAGCTGGGGGAAAACAACAGGGAATGGATCCCCCATTGTGACCTGTTGGGTACTTCTCCCAAGCCACCATGACTGGCCGCTGTTGGAGAGGATGTTGGGCTAGTTGGACCATTGGTCTGACCCAGTATTGTAGTTTCACTCAATTATTGTTCACAATGGCCTGGGGAGGTCCAACCACAACAATGAGCAAGATGAGCAGTGACAGAGTAAGCCCATCAGCTGAGCGGGATCGAAGAGCGCCTTTAAGTTCAACCCACTTTAATTTCAAATATAATTTTATTAGAAGAAAAGTACAAGTCCTGGTTTCCTGGTCTTGCCAGGTAACAACACTACCCACACCTAAGCAGAAGTAGCCCTACACAATAAAGTTTCTTACGTGTCCAGTGCCACAACCTGGAGTCCGTGTTCGAACCAGTCCTTATATACCTTTTTAGGTGCTGCTGTTAAAAATGTGGAGGTGAAGGGGCTGAGGCGCTTGCTTCATAAAAAGATCGGCAGGAGGGTCTGTGGGAAAGAGGTGATGTCACTCTTCTTTCGCAAAGAGAGCCCTTTCCCATGGTTTATGGATAGTTGAGGCTTAACAGTAGTACTTTTGGTGCCCAATTGTTGTAGAGAAAAGGGTGAGTCTCCCAGCTCCCAGTCTCTGAGCACATTAGCATCTTCCTGGCACCTTGTTCTCTCCTGACTTTGAGATGGCCCCCTCATCATCAGGAACGAATGGCTCTAGGCATCTCCTGGGTGGAGGAGTTGTGCCTCAACAGTCTTGCTAATGGCTTCTGTCCTTACTGGGGCTAGAGTACTCAATTGTCCATGGATGACAGGATGTTAACTGTTGGGTTGGAAAATACCTGAGTTAGGACCGTCTTTGTCTCCTCACAATCTCTGACAATACTGAAAGAGGACTGGCCTCTTTTCTCCATCTTCCACTCCTCCAGTCTGCTCCTTTCACAGTCTTTGGGGCTAGCTTTCTTCTGTCTTCCTTTCTTCATGGCAGGACAACGTAAAATATTAATAAAAATATATTTTAGTGCCGTAGTATGGCACTTCTTAGGTTCTTATGTTGCTGCTAATGGGCTGGTGTAGTGCCTAGGTTCTCAATCTAGGGGGCAGGGGGGCACGGAATGTGTTTTGGAGGGGGAGAAGGACCCCTAGGGCAAACACCTAGCTCCACACTCTCACTGCCCTAGAGGTGGGGGGGGGGGG
>QEPC01004742.1:383788-395354 GCA_003113815.1 Sphenodon punctatus
CCCCCCCCCCCCCCCCGGCATCATGGCCCGTAAAAAAGGCCCATAGTTCTGACTTACTACATGCCTGATGAAGAGCCCAATGTGGCCCCAAAACTTCAACACTCTCACTAACAGAAGTTCATTCAAAGCAAGGTAGCATCAGAGCTACTTTGTATCCATCTGATTTTAAAAAAATAAAAATAAATCAATATTTCCACAAAGTGTACAAGTTTAAAAAATTCAATTTGCTACAATTTGGGAAAATTCAATTTGCATAGATGGTAGATCTGTCTCCTACCTTGTGTGCATGCCCTCGTCTCTCTTCCCGCACCCTGAGCTCAGCCTTTCAGTGCTTGGGGGTAGGAACTGGATTTATGGGCCCAGATCCAGGAAGGAGAAAGAGGCCACATAAAAACTAGCTGAGGGCTGCAATTGGCTCCTGGGTCTTAGTTTCCCCACCCCTTCCTTCTGTCTTATCCTTTGGGTAAATATTTGTGTTTGATGTGTTTGTTGTGAGCTGCCCTGAGCCGCCGGGGATAGGGCAGGATATAAATCAAAATAAAATAAATAGTAAGCAAGCTGAGCACATGCTTCTGCAGCTTCTCAGCGCCATGAACACCCCTTTCCTTTCTCTCCCTATGTTAGAATCATACAGGGGGCCTTTTCACACGGGCTCCCCCACCCACCGCACACGCGTGTGCAAGGGGGATGGGTGGGCGCCCATGGGAACACCGTGGGTGGAGCACGCTCCCATGCTCTGCCCATCTCCACCCATCACCCACGGACAGAGCAACGGGCTCCAGTGCTGGTTGTTCCATGCATGGAGATGGGTGGAGGTGGGGGTGTGCCCATGGGAACGGGATCACTTCCATCCCCCCACCCACCGTGACCCGTTTGAAAAGGGCCAGTGCCTAGTCTGCATTTGTTCAGTATGGTTCTGATTCATTCCATACCTGAGGATGGGCTCTGTGTGGTCCCAAAACCTGCTCACTCTTGCTGACAGTAGTAGGTTCAAAACAAGATCTCATCTGAACTACTTTGTATCAATTTAAAAAAAAAAAACCTACAATGTTTTCACAAAGTGTTCTCTCTCTCTCTCTCTCTCTCTCTCTCTCTCTCTGTTTGCTACACCCATAAAACAAGGAAAGATCACATACCTGTGTCTACTCTGGGTTTCTCCGAGAGCAGATAGAAAAGTCGCTGGCTTTGATCCCTCAGAAAAATTGGTTGATAAGTCTCTAAATGGGAACTCCTCAAACGTGTTCCCTCTTAGTCGTGCTCCTGTATCAAAATCGCCATTGTGCATGTAGGGTGTGATTTCTCCCTATTAAAATCAGTGGGAACACTGCCATTGATTTCAATGAGTGGAGGATTGCACTCCCGTTAACTGATACGAGGTTATATATTAAGTAAACAATTCACAAATAGAAAAGCCTTCTACGAATTTATTAGAGTGGCAGTGATGACACCTACACATGACATGCTTCCTTTCAGTTCTGAAACAGAGGGCAGTAATACCATAGTAAGGCAACCAAGTATTTTACAATTTTAAAGGAATGGATCCCACTTTTATTCCAAAATAAAAATCATCTAATAAAAAACCTCGTGTCAGTAGGCTCAAAAGTGCTTCCAAACTCCTCTTCACAAATTCAAAACATCCCTCTTTAAAAATCCTAAACCTGTCAGATGTGAAATTGTTTACCAAAAAAAAAAAAAAAAAGACTAAGGGTTTTCTGAAATGTGGAAGAATTCAAGCTCTGTAGCTCTGACAGCCCACATTGTACAGACAGCTGAGCAAAATAACACTGAGCCTTGAAGGAGAATGATTTGGGGATAGAGTGGATGGGGAGGAAATAGTGCTATTTAACTGTATTGAGTCTATGTTAGAAGCCCTGTTTGCATTATAAGGCCCAAACTGACAGGGAGAAGGAAAAAAAAATTGGAACTATCCCAGGCTCGAAGGAACCCAGTCCCCAGGCTTTAATTAAGCTGCAGTTACAGAAGCAGAGGCCAGATCTGCACATGGAGGAGCTGTGAGATTCCGCACGTTTTTATTTATGAAGCAACCTTTGATTTATTTATTTATTTATTTATTCAACTTTCTGCCCCGCCCTTTCCTTAAGGCTCAGGGCGCCTGAGTGAGTGGTGGAGGGTGTGCAGAACAGATGCCCCAAAGAAAATCAGCTAGGGATTTGCCAGTGCGTAGTTTGTTGAAGAATTTATTAATCTAATTATGAATTATGAATGGTCAGTGATCAATGATCAGTTCCAATCCTGCCCCAGCAGCCACACTCCCTTCCCCAGAAGCCATGCCCCCTACCCCAGAAACCATGCATCCCAGCCCCCAAAGGTTGTCAAAGGAGATAAATGATTCCTGTTCTCCAGCTAACAACCGGCCACTGGACCAACTGTTCTCTATACAGCTCAATATAAAACAGGACTTCTTGTGATTTAATCTATATGATGGCCAGTGCAGGGGATGGTTCAGGAACATAAGAAGTGCCATACTGGGTTAACTTAGACCAATGGTCCATTGAGCCCAGCACCTGTCTCTGACAGTGGCCAAACTCGGTCACTTAGAAGAAGTACCCAATAGGTCATAATTGGCTGATCCATTCCCTGTTGTTCACTCCCAGCCCTGTAAGAGGTTACATTCCCCAAACCTATCTGGCTAATATCTGCTAATGGACCTATCCTCCAGGGGAAAAAGAAAATGAAATCAGCCAACACCCTCACCCCTAAAACGACCCACCCCAACCCTTATCCCGTCCTGCCTGCCAAATGTTTTGCCAAAAAGAAACATTTTACCCAGTCTCCAGAATATGCTCATATTCAGGGTCTGATGGACCTCCAGGGGAAGGGAATTCCACAATACTGAGACAGCAACTGAGAATGCCTTTCTGTGGGCCCTTGTCGTATGAACAAGATTGGTAGGTGGTACCCACAGGAGAGCTCTCCTGGCTGACTGCAGGCATCACAGTGGAGCATGGTAGGAAAGGTGATCTCTTTCAGATATGTGGGACCCAGGCCATTTAAGAACATAAGCAGTGCCGTGCTGGGCCAGACCATCAGACGATGGAGAGGGCCTTCTTGGTGGCCGCCCCACGACTGTGGAACTCCCTGCCGGTGGAGGACCGTTTGGCCCGGATCGCCCCTCATTTTGACGCTGTTGCAAGACGTGGCTGTTTCGCCTGGCTTTCGGGGGGTGGATGGGTAGGGTGGGGGGAATGGGCTAGGGTGGGGGGTGGTTGGGGATTTTGTAATCCTCCCGTTGTTGTCTATTTTAAAAGTTGTTTTTAATGTTAATGTTTTATATTGTGCACTGCCCAGAACTACCTGTGGCACGATGGGTGGGTTAAAAATGCTTGAAACAAATTAATTAATTAATTAATTAAATAAATCAGTCCATCAAGCCCAGAATCCTGTCACGGATAGGGGCCAATCTCTGTCTCTTGGGAGAAGTACCCAACAGGTCACAATGGGAAATCCATTCACTGTTGTTCCAGCCCCCAACAATAAGAGGTTACCTCCCACAAACCTATTTGGCTAATAGCCATTGTCATGAGGATCAGGGTCCCCTTCTCTCTCTAGGCTGTCCCCCATATATCCCACCAGGCCAGCCGCAACCCAGTTGCCTGTACCCACGTGGGTTCCCAAGTGATCAGAAATCCTCACCGCAATGAGGGAGCTTTCGGAGGTCCGCACCCCCAGAAATGCCTCCCCTTGATCTCCCAGCTCAGCCGTAACTCAGAGAACCTTCTCTGGCCACCCATAGCTTGGAAGACTTCACAGTGGGGTTGTCTTATATGAAAAAGGATCATCTGGGCACTCACCTAGATAGAGTGCCCCCTTTACGAACCCCCCCAGGACCAAATAAACACACAAACACGCTAGGCTTGATTATAAAACATATATTGAGTACATACAAGTACAAGGCTGTTGATCAGATAGTGCAAGTCAATAAATCAAACATAAAGTACATGCATTCTAAGATATACTGATGTCCCTAACTGTCCTCTTACCCTAAAGCTCAGTTCAAGTCCACCAAAGTCTTTCGCGGCCTTGATGTTTAAGGCCAGGCACAGTCCTTTTACAGAATAGAAAAGTCTCTAGTTCATGTTGGAACAACTCTCTTCTGAGCTGTTCTCTCCTTGCTGCTCAGGATGGAAGAGAGTAAGAAATCCTGTGTTGTCTTCTCCTGTTTGCAGGGGGCGTGGGTCATTTACTCCTGCTTGTCTATTAATTATTATTATTATTATTATTATTATTAATAACAAACATTTATATAGCGCCAGTAGTGTACCTGGCACTTTACAAAGTAACAAAATAGACATGGACCCTGCCCCTAGGGCTTACAATCTTAGAGACGGGAGCTGGGGAAAGACATAGGAAGGGAAACAGAGGGAGAGACAAGGGGTCTAACATTCATGAAGATGCGAGGTCTCAGGTGCACGTACTTGGCTTGGTTACATTTAGAACAACAGCAGGCAGGTCCATGTGGCAAGGATAAGGGTACACAGACCATAGGTATAGGATATAGTGGATCAGCAGGATAAAGGGTCAGACAGAGCAGAGCGAAAGAGGTGAGTTTTAAGGAGAGATTTGAAGGTATGAAGGGAGGGGGCAAGGCGGATGTGGACAGGGAGGGAGTTCCAGGCATGGGGGGCAGCAAGTGAGAAGGGACGAAGGCGCTTAGGGGAGCAGGGAAGGCGTGGAAGGGTGAGAGAAGGGACAGAGGAGGAGCGAAGTGCACGGGCTGGAGTATGGAGGGCGATAAGTGCAGAGAGGTAGGGGGGAGCAAGGTTGTGAAGAGCTTTATAGGTGAAGACTAGGAGCTTGTGCAGGATTCGTTCAGGAAGGGGAAGCCAGTGAAGCGAAGAGAGGAGGGGCTGCACATGGTCGAAGCGACTGGCGAGGTAGATGACCCTGGCAGCAGAGTTTTGGACAGAGATGAGGGGAGAAAGGTGAGACCGGGGAAGGCCAGTGAGAAGGAGGTTACAGTAATCGAGGCGAGAGATGACCAGAGCATGAACAAGAGTTTTGGCAGACGAGACAGAGAGAAAAGGGCGAATCTTAGCAATGTTATGGAGGGAGAAGCGACAGGATTTAGCAACAGAGTCAATGTAGGGTTTAAAAGAAAGGGCTGAGTCAAAGATGAAGCCTAGGCTACGGGCTTGGGGGACAGGCAGGATGGTGACGCCATCAATAGTTATTGACAGTGAGGAAGGAGAGGAAGGATGAGGGGGGAAGATAAGGAGTTCAGTTTTAGCCATGTTGAGTTTGAGTTGACGTTGAGACATCCAGGTAGAGATGCCAGAGAGACAGTTGATGAGACGAACTTGAACAGAGGGAGAGAGAGAGGGAATAGAGAGATAGAGCTGAGTGTCATCAGCATAGAGGTGGTATTGGAAGCCATGGGAGGCAATGAGTTTGCCTAAGGATGAGGTGTAGATAGAGAAGAGAAGGCCAAGAACAGAGCCTTGAGGAACACCAACTGAGAGGGGAAAGGAGGAGGAGGTGGAGTTGGAGAGAGACACATTAAAGGAACGGTCAGAGAGGTAGGAGGAGAACCAGTTAAGGACAGAGCCGCAAAAGCCAAGGGAGTGAAGGGAATCCAGCAGGAGTGAATGGTCAACAGTATCGAAGGCAGCAGAGAGGTCAAGGAGGACAAGAATGGAATAGAGACGTTTAGATTTAGCCACCAGAAGGTCATTGGTGATCTTAGCGAGAGCAGTTTCAGTAGAATGAAAGGGGCAGAAGCCAGATTGGAGGGGGTCAAGGGAAGAATTGGAAGATAGAAAGCCAAGGCAGCAGGAGTAGACAACACGTTCAAGCAGCTTGGAAGCAAAAGGAAGGAGTGAAACAGGACGATAGATAGAAGGGTCAGAGGGATCAAGAGTGGACTTTTTGAGAATAGGAGATACTGTGGCATGTTTGAAGGCAAAGGGGAGAGAGCCAGTAAAGAGGGAGAGGTTGATGATGTGCAGGAAGGAGGGGGCGACAGTGGAAGTAATGGAGGTCAGGAGGCAGGAAGGAATGGGATCAAGGGGTCAAGTGGAAGGGTTGGAGGAGGAGAGCAGAGAGGAGATTTCCTCAAGGGAGGCAGGGGGAAGGAGGACAGGAGAGAAGGAGGGGGAGGAGGGAGAGGGGTGGGAGTAGGAAAAGGAGAGGAGTGGGAAGCGATGTCAACGCAGATCTTGTCTATCTTGGAGGTGAAGAAGGAGGCAAGATTCTGAGCAGAAAGGGAAGAAGGAGGAGGAGGACAGGGAGTCTTGAGGAGGGAGTCAAAGGTAGAGAACAGGTGGCGAGGGTCCCGAGATCAGGACTCAATGCAGGAGGCATAGTAATGTTGTCTAGCAAGGGAGATAGCAGAATTAAGGGAGGAGAGACAGAATTTGAAGTGAAGGAAGTCAGCGTGAGAATGGGATTTGCACTAGAGTCGTTCAGCAGCACAAGTGCAAGAACAGAGGTGGTGGATACTAGGGGTGAGGCAAGGACGGGGGTTGTGGGAGAAGGCAGGCCGGGAGGAGAGAGGGGCAAGGGAGTCAAGGGTGGAGGGGAGAGAGGCGTTGAGAGCAGAGACAGCGGAGTCAGGGGAGGAGGAGGAGTCTATTGTTATTTCAGTGTCCTTGTAGGTGGGTTGCCAATCCCCACCTGGCCGTTACCTTGGCAACAAACTGCCCCTTCTTCCTGACAATGGTTTATGCTGTCCCTCCTCCCTGCCAAACCGATTGAGCAGGGAGATAAGGCTCACAGTTTGCTAATCTTTATCTTTAGCAGTGCCTGTTGGTCATCATATTGACCCCCCCAGTACCCCCACTTTTGTGTCTCAGTACCCCAAATGTCTGTGTTGCCCCCATGACAGCCATTAATAGACCTACCCTCCAAGAACTTATCTAAACCCTTTAAAAAACTAGCTATGCTACCGGCCGTGCCCACTTCCTCTGGCAGTAAATTCCACAGGTTAATTGTGAGCTGAGTGAAAAAATACTTTTGCTTATTTGTTTTAAACCTCCTACCAGTTAATTTCATGGAGTGTCCCCTCGTTCTAGAGAGGGTAAGTAATCGCTCCCTACTGATGTGCTCCACACCACTCATGATTTTATAAACTTCTATTATATCCCCTCTCCGTCGTCTCTTCTCCAAGCTGAAGAACCCCAACCTATCAAGCCTCTCTCTTCATGCAGGAGCTGTTCTATACCATTTTTGTGCCTTTCTCTGCTATTAAGGTTCAAAACCAGCACCTTGAATTGTGCCTGGGAAGCTATAGGTAGCCAGTGCAGAGCAGACTGTAAAACACTGGTGTAATGTGCTCATGGCAACCCACTCCCAAAAGGAGCTGGGACACCGCATTCTGCAAGAGCTGCAGCTTTCAAACAGTCATCAAAGGCAGCGCCACATGGAGCCCGTTGCAGTAGTCTAGCCGTGAGTTAATGAAGACATGGATGAGGGTGGCCAGATTTGAATCAGAAAGAAAGGGCCGCAGCCTCCTCATCAGATGGAGTTGGTGAAAAGCGCTCCCGGCCACGGCCGCAACCTGATGTTCCGGATGCAGCAAGGGATCCAAAAGCGCTCCAGGGTTCTGAACCTTGGTAACCAGAGGAGGCTGGACCCCTTCATCGATGAGGTCCCAATCCCCTCCCAGTCACAGTCTCAGCCAACCATCATCACTTCAGTCTTGTCTGGATTCAGCTTCAATCGGCCCGCCCTCATCCAAACTCCGACAGCAGCCAGGCATCGGGTGAGCACCGAGACCGCTGGACCTGGGTTGAATGAAAAAGAGAGATACAGCTGGGTCTCATCAGCATTCGGATGGCACTTCATTCCATCCTCTGAATGATCTCACCCAGCAGCGGCCTCAGATACACATTGAACAAGAAAGGAGACAAGATGGAATCATGCGGACATGGCAGGGGAGGTCCTGACGGAATGATGAGCAATCTCCCATCATCACCTGCTGGGATCTCCCTGACAGAGCAGCCCCGTGCACCCCTGCCAAGTCCTGCAGACATGTTAACAACACTTCATGATCAGCTGTATCAAAGGCCGTGGAAAGATCTAACAAGATCAACAGGGTGCAATTCCCCCTGTCAATCTTCAGGCGCAGATCATTGACCAAGGCCTCAAGCGCAGTCTCCATACAATACCTAGTATGAAAGCCTGACTGAAATGGGTCCAGGAATCTGATAGCATCAAGATGTTCTGGAGGCTGCCGGGTAGCCTAAAAAGGGAAGGTTAGAGACAGGGTGATAGACAGGGCCAGCCCTACCATTGGGGGGGGTGCTCAGGGTAGCCACCCCGGGTCCTGCTGCTGGGGACCCCCCGCACTTGGGGTCCCCAGCTCCCAGCCTGACAGTGGCCGGGAGCTGGGGACCCCGAGCGCGGGGCCCTGACCACATCTCCCCTGACAGGCAGCGGAGGGGAGGGGCATGGAATGAGGGAGAGGCAGAGGCCCTGCCTCTCCCACAGTCCGTGCCTCACCCCTGCCGCCTGTCACAGTCTTGCCCAGGGGAAATGGGGAGAGGCAGAGGCCCTGCCTCTCCCACAGTCCCTTGCAACTACTGGTGACGGCAGGCGGCGCAGCATCAGATTTAATCTGCCGCTGCTGTGCCCGCTGGAGCCCGACGCTGGGANCCGAGCGCGGGGCCCTGACCACATCTCCCCTGACCGAGACAGCCAGGCAGCAGAGGAGCCAGCGGGCAGCCCGGCGACAGATTTAATCTGCAGCCGCAGTGCCCACCCTGCCCAAGGCTCCGAGCCCGGTGCAGGGCCCAGGCCGGCGCCGGTGGCAGTGGATCAGGTAAGCGATCCGAAATGGCTGGGCTTGGGGATGGGTGGAGGGGAGTGCCCCTCCGCCCATCCCCGAGCCAAGGCCCGGGTAGCGCGCCACCCCCAGACCAAGTCAGGGAGCGCCCTGAACCAGAGAGCGTCCCAAGGCCTGTCGAAAAATAGACCCCCTGCTTTGTTCCCTGCCTCGGGCCCTGCATATTCTAAGGCCGGCCCTGGTGATAGAGGCCCAATTCTCCTGCAGAAAAAAAACTATCCAAATTCTGTAGGAGTCTGGGGGTCCATGGGCCTGATTCTGCAAGCCCCTCTCCTCCCCATCCCAGTCAGCTCGGTCCCAAGGTCAGCTCACCCCAGCCCATGCGGCAGTGGGGAAACCCTGGGGCAGTGAGCGCTGCCGCTGCTGCTGCCGCCACTGCAATAGTCAAAAGAAAAGACAAACAACACAGTAACAGTGGCCCAACAATACACAAATGAAAGCAAAAAAGCCACTGGATGGGAAATGCAAAGTAAATTTAATAAAACAATCTCTATAGATGAATCATACTCTATAACAACAACAACATTTTGATTGCAAAACGGATAAACATATTTAGTCAAAATGCTGAACTTGGTGAATACACACAAGAAACATCTTCTCAAGCCTACTACCAACATGTAGATAAATAATGCATGACTATAAAAACAATCATGAAAAAAACCTAAATTCTACCCGACGCGTTTCGGGAAATTCTCTTCCTCAGGGGTATTTTTCATGAAATAAAAACCTTTTGACAAGGCCTGAGTTTGTTATCAAGGTCGATCCCAGTGCTATGTCTACTGATGTGTCCAGGAATAATGGATATGTGGTATGATTATTTGATTCTTGTCTACCACATAGCCAAGTTAGCTGTCATATCTGAAAATATATTTGCTTCTCTTGCTCCAAAGGCTTGCAGTCTTTTAACCTTTATGCTCAGACCACCTTAACCCATCCTTTCACTCAGGTCAATTCTCTAACCAAAACACTGGTTTTGCCCAAGCACGTCCTTTGCATCAGTGGGGGTGTTTTCAGACGTGACGGGTCTTTTGGCCCGCCACACTGAACCCTGGACTGGGATCTGTCTCAGATCCTGGTCTGTGATGAGGCCATCCATCCTTTAGACGTGCTGGCCCCATCGCGACTTGGAATCTGGGAGGGGGCGGGGCTGAGCAGTGCGATGTGCGGCCACATGACCTCGCCCCCCCCAAGCTCCTACGACTGCCCGCCCTCGGAGAAGTTGGGCGGGCGCAGCGGCCAATGAGACCGCTGTGCCCGATCCCTACCCGTGGTTGGGGCCACATTCCGGGACGGGGCTGGGTAACAGTCATTACCTGTGGCCAATTCCTGCCCTGTCCTGGATCGTGGTCAATTGAACCACGATTCTGGCTCTCTGGCCGGCCTGAGAGCCGGAACCGTGGTCAATGTGATCCCTGCCGGGTGTTCACTGTGGTGAACATCTGGCAGGGAGCTAACAGACGTTCACGCGATCACAACCACCTCACCGAATCCACTGTGATTCAGTGTGCTTAGCTGTCATCCCGTAACGCCTGAAAATACCCTGGGTGACACTATTTGAAACTGATCCAAAGAAACAGGACCAAACTGACCTTCCACAACCCCAAACGCTGACTCTGCAATCCAAGTAGTAGCACCCAAGTTGTGATGAGTACAAGCAGTTTTTGTCTGCAAAGTAACTAATAAAAATGTCACAGTGGAGAACAGATGATTCTGCTTCAAGGTGGGGAACGACCAGACTTATCAGGCCATTCAGGGCCCAGAACGGTTCCGCAGGATGAGACTTTGCAGATGCTATGGTAGGGGAGAAGAAAGTTTTCTTCACCACCATCATGACCATGACATAGACCTCAAAAATGATCTATGTCACAATCAGTCAGCTTCAGTGCAAGTTGAGCACCACCTGTGTTCTAACTGCCTACCCTCCTGCTTCAACCGCCTCAGATCCCCCAGTCTACCAGGGGGTCCTGGGCTGTCACAGCAATGGTAGTGAATGCGTGGGTGCAACTGTGTCAATGGTCGTGGTCAAGATGTCATACCACAAGGCAACCAGGTCATTAGCAGTGTAGCCATCAAGGCCATGGGTAAATCTCCCCGAGAATTTTGAAACTGAATTGGATCCATTAGCTTCTGGGGGCAGATCAACCTAATTAGTCCACTACACTGAGGGAGGCTGTCACCGGGGTTTGTGGTTTGGGGTCCTCTCTTCGTTTAGAGACTGTCCCCCCATTTGCCCACCAGGCCAGCCGCAACCCAGTTGCCTGTGCCTGCGTGGGTCCCCATGTGATCAGAAAACCTTCACTGCAATCAAGGAGCTTTCAGAGGTCCGCACCCCTAGCCAAGCCTCCCCTTGATCCCCCAGCCCAGCCGTAACGCAGAGAACGTTCTCTGGCCACCTGTAGCTTGGAAGGCTTTGCAGTGGGGTTGTCTTATATGAAAAAGGTTCATCTAGGCTCTCACCTAGATAGGAGTACCCCCAAGTGAATTCCCCAAGGCCAAATAAAGACACAAGCACGCTAGGCTTGATTATAAAACATATATTGAGTACATGCAAGTATAAGGCTTTTGATCAGATAGTGCAAGGCCATAAATCAAACATAAAGTACACGCATTCTAAATCCACTGATATTCCCTGGCTGTCTCTTACCCTAAGAGGTACAATACAGGTCCATCAGATGCTGTCTTGGTCTGGAAGTTGAAGACTGGGTTCAAATCTTAGTTCATGGCAAAGTTTCTAGTCCATAGTTGCAACAGCTCCTACTCTGA
>QEPC01004742.1:395649-413246 GCA_003113815.1 Sphenodon punctatus
TTCTGGGTGCACTATTTTGACAAAAGAAATCTTAAGATAATTTTTTCTTCAAAGGGTAAACTTTTAAAGCAAATATATAGATATTTCATTTTCAAGGTGCAAGTCATAATAACTATTTTTTTGTAAAATAGTGTTATGCTCTACAGAAAGTCCTTTTATATATGGTTACCTCCTGAAGAAGCTGTTTTTCTGCAGGGAAATGTTGAGAATTACACTGAGGAACTTATTAAAGCATATACAGCAGAATCTACTCTGGCTTGGACTTTCAAATTGGCATTTTAGGGTGATTTCAGACGTTATGTGGTCAAAGGCCACCACAGTCAATCCCCTGTGGTGGCAGCAACCACGTAACGTCTGTTGGGGGAAACGGATGTTTCCCCCCAGATGTTACCACGGCGGGGAATCACATTCACCGCGTAAGCAGCCGAAGCGGCGGGGCCGGAGGTCGCCACGCAGCGAATGTGATTCCCCGCCATGGTGACCCTCGCCGTCACATCTGGACGGCGGCCACGGGTCGGAATCTCCGCAGGGAGCCTGGCCCGTGGCCAAAGCGGGCGAGCGCTGCGGCGGCACTGGCCGCGGCGCCCGCCCGTCTCCCCAGAGGGTGGGCAGCGGGGAGCGTGGAGGGGGCGGGGCCATGCGGCCGCATGTTGCACCGTGCGGCCCTGCCCCCTCCCCAATTCCCTGCCGGGATCCCCCGGCACGTCTGTTACGGCGTGACGGGGTCATCCCGGCGGGGAATTCAAAATTCATTTCGTGACGGGGCGAATCTGCCCCGTCACGTCTGAAATCACCCTATAAGTCTGGGTGACTTCAAGACCACCTCTGAGACCAACTCAGCCAGCTCAGTCAGGGAGTCTGCTGTGCAGTGGAGTGGTTGCTACACCAGCAGAATCCCCACTCTATCCCCAGCTTCCAACACAAGGTGGACACACACTATATTGGATGAGTTAGGCAACGGATACCTTCGAAAGACCAGGGTGTCTTTACAGATCACCACCACTGCACCCCTTCCTCCCCCAGCTCTTGATCCTAGGCTGGTGCTGCACCAAGTAGCCAGCTGGGACCATCTGGGACAATATAGGCCCGGATGCCTCATTCAGCCAGGCCTCTGTAATGCATATAAGGTCAGCAGCAGCATCCTGAATACGATCAAAGACGGCTGATATTTTATTTGCCACTAACCTTGCATTAAGCAGCACCAGCTTCAAGTCAGGGCCCCCACTAGCCTCAACCCCCAAATATCCCAAGACAGGAGGAGGGTGGGACATGGGAGCAAACACTAAGTGCCTCCCCCAATATTCCCAATGGCCTTTCTCCCCCCTCCCCCACTCTGCCCGCTATACCTCCCCATGCCCAACATAACGCAAATTGGTTCAATAGCTGCCCTACTCTCCACCCCCACCCCCCAAACAGGCCCCCCTCTCTGGCTTCTGATTACGAATTCCCACCCCCTGAAGTCAATAACAATCAGGGGGCCCAACAAGGCTCTAGGGCCTAGGGGGATGGGTGATCAGAGAGTACTCCCTCAGCCAAGCATTCCTGGAGGCTGATTGGCAAAGGAGGCAGGCAGGAGAAACCCTCCATGCACCCAACCCAGATCTGCCCTCCCCAAGGAGAGACTCCTCTCATTCACCCCCAACGCATCCCTACAACATGCATTTCCCCTATCCCACTGAAACCCACACTCTTCACCCCCCCCCCATTGCACACAACTCCCCCTCACAGGGGAGCCCTGGCATGAACCCCACTCCCTTCCTCCATGCCTGTACCCCCCCTTGCATAGAGGGGACAGGACACAAACCCCACCATACCCCATTTCCCCCATACCCTTACCTCACACCAAGGGATTTTGGCAAATTCGTGCCTTCTCCTCCTCATGCCAGTACCCCTCCCTCTCGCCGAGGTATCCTGGAAAATTCACTGTAATGCTAATATTGCCAAAATGTTGTAAGCCATCCTGATCCACCTTTGGCAGGAAGGGTGGGGGTAAAAATTAAAATAATTAATAATAATAAACAATAATAATAATAATGATAATACTGATAATGATTGATTGATGATGTAACCAAAATACTAAAATGACCAAAATAGGGAAACAATCAAACTTTTGGGTGGGGGGGGAAGCAAAGCAAAACCAACCTGAAATAGATACCTGAAGGAGTGCGAATGCCTGGATATTAAATAATGAATAAACTTAATAATAAACGGAATCAATCTGCTTCCAAGTTGAATTTCTGGATTCATTTCAACGAACAAACCCTCAAATTTGATAACTCTGTCCAAATTTGATGATTTACAGAAATCATTGCTTGTCCCTGTCGACTGTCGTCACTACACCCTTAATCCCAAGCATTTTTTTATGGCTGCTAATACTTCCCTGTTCCTCAGGCTGTAGATGAGGGGATTCAGCATGGGGGTGACCATGGTGTAAAATACAGAGGCGATCTTGTCTTGTTCTGGAGAGTGGTAGGAACTGGGTCTCATATATACGAAGGCAGTTGCCCCATAGAAAAGCCCCACCACTGTCAGGTGAGAGGAGCAGGTACCAAATGCCTTGCGCAAGCCTTTGGCTGAACGCATCCTCAGAACCGTGGAGAGGATTTGAATGTAAGAAGCCAGGATGACTGAGGAAGGGCCAAGAAGCAATATAACACCACTGAGAAACACCACACTCTCGTAGGTAGATATATCGGAGCACGACAACTTCAGCAGTGCTTCAACTTCACAGAAGAGCTGGTTAATCACATTTGACCTGCAATAGTGCAGACGCATTACATAAACCGAGTGTATCAAGGCATCTAGACAGGCACCAAGCCAGAACCCTGAAGTCATGATCAGACAGGTCCTTCTGTTCATCAGGACTGGATATTGCAGGGGATTGCATATCGCCACGTACCTGTCATAGGACATGACAGCCAGAAGGAGGCACTCTGCTCCTCCCATGGTCAGAATGAAAAAGATCTGAGCCCCACATCCAGCCAGTGAAATAATGTTCTTCTGAACTACAAAACCTGTTAATATCTTTGGGACAACAGCCAGGAGTTGAAAGAGATCCATGAAGGACAATTGACTGAGGAAAAAGTACATTGGAGTGTGAAGAGCAGAGTCCACATGGATTAAAAACAGGAGAAGAGAATTACCAAGCAAGGCTGCAATGAAGATAAATAAAATCACAGCAATTGGAACGCTGTTTGCTGTCATTTCATGTGGAAACCCCACAAGAACAAATTCTATTGCTGATGTTGAATTCTCCCTTTCCATTTCCCTCTTCACGTGCTTTGACCTGAAGGCACAAGAACAGGATTGACAGATGTCATAAAATGTCATTACATCGGAGCAAGGATATTTTTCATTCAAAAATGTGTCAGTGGAAATACAATTACAGAGGAGACTTTTACGTCAAATTTAGCAGGCCATCCTCTAAAATAAGTCAACGCGTCAGGACGTCAGCTTAAGCCGACCTTGGCTTTGACCCCGGCCGCATGTTTGTGCGTCTTTCTGCCCTCTCCAGTGGCCCAATGACCCAGCCACTAGCACATTTGTTGTGATGCTTGACCTGGTCTGGACCATGGCAGTGACTTCCCAATCTGATCCTTCGCTGCTGTCATATTTGTTTTCACCCTGTGTCCCTTGCCACTGAAAGGGAGGGCAGGGAAGAAGGGGCTTCCATCCTCTGCACCAGGATCCATCGAAACCTAGCTACTCCCCTGAGTTTGTCCCCTCACTCCTCAACCAAAACAGGTATATCTGGTTTCGCACATCTGTTTTTCTGTGTGTGTTTGTGTGTTCCTTTTTTATTTCTTTGATTTTCCAGTTGTTTGGTTATTGTGGGGTTTTGGTTATTTGGAAGGCTGTGCAGCATGCAGGTTTCAACAAAATACAACTAACTGCAAAAAACACTTTTGGGGGGGTTCCATAATTGAAATACGAAAACTAGGTCTGTGTATTTGGGTTTCGAGGGAACCCAACACTTCCTGAAAAATGTAATATCTGAGATCTCAAACTGGACCCCGCAACTGCAGCACAGATCCAGGTTGGGGCTGGTCTGCTCTCTGACTCTCAGCTTTAGCCCCCTGCTTGGGAAGCCTGTTGTGAGTCCTTCCCAGCTGCAGAGGCTGCCACTGTCTCAGAACTGCAGTCTCCAGCACTACAGCCAGGGAGAAATGGGGAGACCTTGGCAGCTTCATTCCTCCTCCCCTCCCCAAGCCAAATGGCCCACCTCAGCCAGCCCCCGTGCCCCATTCCCACCTAGGAATCCCACTTTCCTCAAGCCAATGCTTTCCTTCTGAGCCAGAAACCACCACCTCCAGCCAGAACTATGCCTCATTTTCCCTCCCCAAACCAGCAACCCCTTCCCTGAGCCAGCCTCATGTCCCATTCTCACTCCCCAAGCCAGCAACGCTCCCCTGAACCTACTCTCATGTCCCATGTCCCATTCTGCCCAAGCCAGTGACTACTTCCCCAAACCAGTGAAACCACGCCCCCAAGCCAGACTCATGCCCCATTTCCCTATCCCCAAGCCAACAACTCCCCACTCAAGCCAGCCCCCTGTTCCATTCTCCCCTCTCCCAAGCCAGCCGCATGCCTCGCTCTCCCCCAAGCCAGCGATCCCCCTGAGCCAGACCTATGTCCCATTCCACCCTCCCCCAAGCTAGCATCCTCCCCACGAAGCTAGCCATATTCTCCACCTTCCCCCAAACCAGTGCTTCCCCTCTTTAAAATTGGTAGCAGACTTACCCTTTTCTGATGAGCCTGTCAGACTGTCAGAGCCTCACTGCACTTCTGCCCCAGAGTAACTCATATGCAAAGACCTGTGTTCACTGCATTTTCTACATTGGCAGTGAAAATGCAGTGAACACAGGCAAAAATACAAATACTAAAACCACAAAAATAAATACAGATAAGAATACTTGGCCCCAGGCACGGCATTTCGGTTACATCATTTTTGGCAATTGTGTATGCACAATGGTGCTAATGTTGCTGAAATGGCATAACCAAAATACCGAAATACTGAAATAACAAAAATGAAAAGAAAAAACAAAACCAAAAACCCCAACCTAAAATAATCAAAATAAATACCCAATGGAGCATAAATGAATATTGTTTATCACTTGAACCGCCATTTTTGTTTTAATTTTTAAAACTTGAGTGTCTGTCTTGTGACAGCATGCACTCTGGCCCTTTTCAAACGGGCGAGCCGGGTCTATGAGAGGCAGGTGGAGAACAGCCCGCATGGGCGGCATGTGAGTGCGGCTTCGTATGGACACACACTCAACCCCCACACATCCCCATGCCTGGAGGAACTGGTGTTTTCACCAATTGCTCCATGCTGGTTTCCTTTTGTGTGTCCTTTCTCTCATTCTTCTTTACCGTCCCCGTTTAAAATGGTATTAAACTGGATTTTTATTCCAAGTGTATGTTATATTTTTATGTTTAAAAAGTGCTCCGAGCGCTATTTTGGTGTATTTTTCTTTTTTTAAAAATTTCATTTTCATTTTGTACCCCGCAGACTACACCACAGGTGTCTCGTAACAGCTTACACAAATTGCACAAATGAAATACAATATAAATAAACAATAAATAATATGATAATACATAATAAACAATACATAATAATCTAAACAATATATCAAATGTCAAACCCAATAGCAGTCCACTTGAAGAAAAGGGAAATATACAAACCCAACCCAATCCCCACCCCAACCCATTCCCTGCTGCCTGCTCTCACCAGACAGCCCCATCCCTCACGCTGCACCCAACTCACACCTGGGGCCGCCCTCGGGACCTGCCCTCCTCCCAGTCTCACCCATTTCACCCCACAACTCACAACTCTAAGAGGCTCTGCTACAAATGCATGGGCCTTGCATCTATATTTCCCAACTGTGAGTGCTCATGCAGTATGTGTATGGGGTGTGTGTGTACTATAGAAATAGTAATAACAAAGCAAAACAAACACAACAACAAAACAACAACAACAATAATAATAATTAATAATAAATAAAACTCCAAACGAGTGAGCTTAGGGAAAGGAAATGGAGATGTGTGCATGCACACTCAAGGATACGGGATAGATCCATAACATAAATCCAAGATCTGGACTTTTCCCTTTCTTCCCCTATACTTAGCACATTCATTAAGCATCCCATCCCTGACTCCAATCCAGCTCATGGAGCTAGCCTGGTGCTAATTTTCAAAGTGGCCTACGGAAGGGAAAAGGTTCCCCACACCTACCGTATAAACATGTGAAATTATTTATTATTTAATACCATGTTTGAGTCTAGCCATTGAATAAATCTCAGAGGAAAATCTCAGTTTGCTTGCCCCTAATCCACATGCCAGGTACTGGGTTGTAAAATAACAGGATTACTAACAGTCGGCATTATTGACAATTTTTAAAAACTCAGAAATTCCATAGCCTAAAGAGATGAGAAAGAGAATGTATTTTTTTTAAAAACCACCCACATACCTAATTTTACTCCAACAATAGCAGATAAGGGAGGCGTTTTCTTTGATCCCAAAACCCTCAGAACAATGTTGGCTATTCTTCCAAACTGGAATTGCCCAAATGAAAAATCCTACTGTCAATCTCATCCTTGTATCATATTTTTCTCAAAAAGCTCTGGACCAGCGTGCAGTTATTAGCAGAGAAGCAGATACAGCAAATAAACAAAATTCTGCAAAAAATGCCACCTTCATTGACTTTCTCTTGACCAATGGAAAAGTTTCCAAAGGATGGTTAAGTGTGGATAGGAGCAGAATATAATTCAGTGCCTTTTCTATATGTTTTTTTTTTCTTTTCTGAAAGAGAGAGTTGTGATGCCATTGTTAGCAAATCAAAATGTTTACGTTTTTCAAAGAATCAATTCTAATTCTATTCCTTTTTTTTTTTTTTTTTAAAGCCTAATAAATACTTATGCCTGCAGGCTCAAAATGCTGCATTATTTACCTGCATTATCAGGTAAAAGATGGGGAAATGTCCCTGAATTTGAAAAGCATAGGCTTTTTAGCTCAGAGATTCCAATCAACAGCCACAGCCACCCTGATGAAATCTGTACTGAGCCCTTTAGGTGAATAATACGCTGGGAAAATATGTGCTTTTTAATTCTGTTGGGCCTAAGTCAGGAATCCTGTTAGCATCATTCACTCAGCTCAAAGTTTCAAATCATGGGGGAGAAAATTTGGAACTTTCCCAAGCTGTGGGGAATGGGGTCCCAAGACTTTAATCAACTGGCAATTACAGAAGCAGAGGCAACTTCTAAAATAGCTTTCCACAGGCACAGGCTTTGAAATTTGGTGATTTTGAACTTTTGAGTTTCAATTTAATTTTTCTATTGGCTGGTGGGGGAGGGGAGAGGGTGTTTAGGTGCTTCAAAGAAAGGAAGCAAATTTGGTTTTGCCCCTTTATTAAATCAGGCATGAGTAGAGATGAAAGGAGTACCCACAAAATGGGTATACTCATCAAATTTGTGGTACTTGACTCAATGTGCCACCAGCAGGTACTAATTGGTACCTGTTAGTGACCAATGGGCTAGGCTACCCAACATCCTGATTATTTACTGACTCCAGTCTCGGAATACTGATTTTTGATGCAGGTTTGTTGAATTACCATCCTGATTTTCACTAAGCGTCTTGGATTCTATACCTAACTCTCAACTCCTGGACACCGAAATGAGGGACTCTGGATGCTTTCACACATGCAGGAATGCATCCTTTGAAGGTCCTATTCACTATTTTCTAGGGATGGGAAATAGTACTGAAAATTGGGATCAGTTCAAAATCGTATCGACCTGACTTTCAATATTATTTAATATAGTATTAATTGGAATTGGCTCAGATCAATATGACCTAAATCCAATGTCTGCCCGAAGCTCTGTCTCCTCCAAACTCCTGCTGGACCCTCACGCTGGGCCGGAGTCCAGAGGAGGCAGCGCTTTACAGTCACAGATTTCTCAGAGACAGGTCACTGCTCAGTGGGCTTACAATCTAAGATGGACAAAGGTGAAGGGAACATGGGGAAAGATACACACACACACACACACACACACACACTCCCATTTTCCAGATGGGGAACTGAGGCTGAGACTTACCCAAGGCCACGCAGGGAGTTCATCGCTAAGATGGGACTTGAACCCTGTGTGATTTCAGACATTACGCTGGGCCCCATTCACCACGGGCCATGGGGTGGTTTGGACCACGGCCCGGGGTGAAGGGGCGCGCCAACAGATGTGCGCCGCTTTACCCCGGGCCGTGGGGACCGGCGAATCACGGCCCGTGGTGAATGGGGCCCGGCGTCACGTCTGTTGTTGAACCGCGGATCGCGGTGGCAGCAGGGCCATGTTGCGCAGCGTGCTGCCGCATGGCCCCGCCCCCTGCATTCCACAACGGCCCTCCCCCCACCGGGCGGGCAGCGTGAGCGGCCAATCCGGCTGCACTCGCCACAGCGTTCGGGGGGGAATGGATTCCACCACCAGCAGGGGTGAGTGAACAGAAGTTATGCTTCATTCACCCCTGCCGTGGTGGCCATTCACCACACTTCTGGACCCGCTCATGTCCTCGGGTCCAGATGTGTGGTAAATGCAAACGCGTTCCGCGTTTGACTGTGGTGAACATCTGGTGGGTAGCAAACAGACGTTCACCACAGTCAAACGCAGGTTGTGTTTGACTGTGGTCGTGGCAGGGTGAATATTCACCCCGTCATGTCTGAAATCACCCTCTGACTCCCCAAGTCCAAGTCCAGCAGCTTGTCCACTATACCACTGGGGCTCTAAAACAGTTGTTCCCTTGACTGAAAATTGAACCCAGGGCACAGGTGAGCATGCCAAATCCTAACAGCCAAACCCCTAGAGCCTAACTCACTTTTTGTGCTGAGCCAGCACCTCTGCTTTCCTTGCTTGGTCTCCAAAACTCCCCTGAGGCAGCCAGGGGGGCCAGCAGCTCACTCAGTGCTGAGGTAGTCAAGCAGCACCCTCTTCTGACTGACTCTGCCCCCAGAGAGGGAGTTACAGACTGAATTATATTTTAAAAGGTTGATAGACGAGTGAGCTTTGCTTGAAATTTAGAAGTGGAGATGAAGTCTTTCAATTTATCTCTTTTATTGGACCAACTTCTGTTGGTGAGAATATGGAAGCTTTCGAGCCACAC
The DNA here is from genome assembly GCA_003113815.1 of Sphenodon punctatus. NCBI lineage: Eukaryota > Metazoa > Chordata > Lepidosauria > Sphenodontia > Sphenodontidae > Sphenodon > Sphenodon punctatus. Next base: position 404,794 of record QEPC01004742.1, read on the forward strand.
ATCCTTCCTCAGGCATGTAGCAGAGCCAGTCGGAAATAAACTGAGCAAGTGTAGGACAGGTATCTATGAGAAGGCATGGCAGCGACTTGCTTGGGAGTGCTAAGGACAAAGTAACTTCCACCCAATATCCAGTCCCAACCAAGTCACTGCCACAGTGCCGTGCCTCCTCACAGATACCTGTCCTGTATGTTCTCAGTTTAGATCTTTCTAACTTGCTACACTACAAGCCTGAGGAAGGGCCAAGAACGAAAGAAATTGAGGTCATATTGCAGAATTGGGCAAACTGTGGTTCTAGGGCCACGTGCAGCTTTTTGGCCCCATTTTGGTAAATGGAAGGCTGTGGCTTACAGGATTAGGAAATGTTTCCACACCCCTGCCATATTGCTATCCAAAAGAAGTTTCATCTCAGCAACCAGGAAAATCAGAATCCAGGCTGAGGCACAGGGAGGAGTCTGCATTACAGCAGAAGGGTTGGAGGTACTGTTGACCCAGAGCTGGACTCCACCCCACTGAAAGAGGGACACACAGCTGAAACCAAGAGTCAGTGCCAAAGAATAAAGTTTATTAATGAGGTTGGGTATCACCTAGTCATGATCTAGTATGAGTATTATTTATATAGCAACAGCAATGTACCTGGTGCTGTACAATCAGTAGTTAGAGGCAGGTCCCTACCTCCAAGGGGCTTTCAGTCTAGGAGAGACAAGGGAGAGGGGAACATAGGGAGAGCCAGGGAGACATTCACGATGTTGAGAAGTCGTGTCATGTATCCCATATAAAAAGCATATATTTTATTGGCAATCTGTGTTCCAACATACTGTGATTTAGGACCAGTTTGTTATAATGTCCTTTTTAGCTGTAATCTTGGAAAGATATATGATCCGTCTGTCTCTTAAGAATTACATAGCTAGACCTGCACAAACGTTTCCTGTTGACCAGTTTCAAGGGAAGTGATTCCCTATTCAAAGGCCAAGAAAGGTTTTGTTTATTTAAACGATTGTCTAAAGAAACCTGACATCTTGGTCATTGTTAAATCTTATCTCAGATGATAGCTGCGTTTTTACTATGTATCAGCAGATTGTTTAAAGGAACCTGATTGCATCAACAACTTGGTTTGAGACACCCCATTGTAAGCTTTCTTGACCTGACGTCATTTAAACTGACTTCTAAGCAGAAACAGACTATAAAGAGTCAGAGGAAAAATTAATTCTGGAGAAAGCTCTTTATTCCCTGGAGTTTTTTCACCTTCATTATGGCAGTATGGGACACAGGACTGAGTGAATATGAATGAATATTCTTTTGAAACATTTGAGTCAATAATTAAAGCATGTTATTTCTTACAAATGTTAAGATCTTTTGACTTATAATAGAACTGTTTCTTTGAACAGAAATGTCTTTTTAAATCATGTATTTGTAACTGACATTGTTTCTCTTTTGTACCATGTTGATATTTTTATTTGAATTTAAGTAAACTATGCTTTATATTGATAAATTCTTTGTCTCATGAACTTACTTACAAATTATTGTCATTGCTATACCATACTGGGCTGGTCTAGTTCTAAAGCATGGTGCAATCTCAAAGTTTTCACATAAAGGAAAATAGTGGCCCTATATTCAGACCAGATTAAGTGAGGCCTGGACCACCAAGTGCATTTTCCTTTTAAGGAAACCAAGGCACAACATGACAGTCGCAGGGGCCCGTACTTAACTAGAGAACTGGTGTAATGGATAAGATACTGGATTTGGACCTTGGAGACCAGGGTTTGACTAAGCCTAACTGATGAATTCACTTGGTGGCCATAAGCAGGTCTCAGCCTCAGTTCCCCATCTGTAAAACAGGAACATGCATATTTGTTCCCTGTATCTGTGCTCATCTTAGATTGTAAGGCCACTGGACAGGGACCTGTCTCTGAAAAGTGCTATAGAAAAGAGGAGAAGTAGTGTTAATGCCAAGGTTGGGCCCTCTGACCATTTTCTACCTTGAGTCCATTGCAGAAAAGGGCAGGGTAAAAATCTTTAATAAAATGATAAAAAATAATAATAGCTACAGGGGTGAGGAAGCATTCATCCCCAGAGACGGGAACCCTGAAGTGGGGTCTCTGTAGGGTTGCTTGCCACCTATCCCAATTTTATGGAACACTTATAAAAATACATGTTGCAGGGCCTGCATTGGCACCTTAGGTGCTGAAGCTGGATGATCTCCACTGTGAGAAGGATTGGGGTCGTTCGACCCTATTGGTCCTGTTGGATCTTTTGGCAGCATTTGATACCGTTGACCATGAGATGTTGGTGGTGCACCTGTGGGACAGTGCAGGGGTGGGCGGGATTGTTCTTGAATGGTTCTGCTCATTCCTGACCAGGAGAACTCAGCGGATGGTGCTCGGTGACTGTTTTTCATCCTACCAAGATCTCTCATGTGGGGTTCCACAGGGTTCTGTTTTGTCCCCTCTCCTGTTCAACGTGTATATGCAGCCGCTCAGTGAGGTGATCAGAGGGTTCGGGGTGAGGTGTCATCAGTATGCGGATGACACCCAACTGTATCTCTCATTTTCGACCAACCCAGGCCCGGCTGTCTCGGTGCTTACCCGGTGTCTGGCAGCTGTGGGGGATTGAATGAGGGTTAACCGACTGCGACTGAATCCTGACAAGACGGAGGTGATGTTAGTGGGTAAGCCAGTGGAAGTAACAGCTCCTTCGGTTGATGGGATCTGTCCTCCACTGCCTTACCAGGTACGGAGCCTAGGGGTGCTCCTTGATGTGCAGCTCTGCCTGGATTTCCAGGTGGAGGCTGTGGCGAGGAGTGCCTTCCGCCGGTTACATCTGGTGTGGTGGCTTCGGCGGTTGGTTTCGGTTCCTGACCTGGCCACGATCATCCATGCTTTTATTACCTCTCGACTAGACTACTGTAACACGCTCTACATGGGACTACCTATGGTGATGGCTAGGAAGCTGCAGCTAGTGAAGAATGCGGTGGCCCAACTCTTGGTGTGTAAACCCCACTTACTGGTGGTGACTGCGGGGTCCCTCTGGCCATCCATGGTGGTGCTTCAGAGGAATGGGGGGTGACGTGACACCGCCTGACATCGCTCAGCATGCCGAAACGCAGGTGCCAGTTCACCTGACAACTGGACCCACACCGGGATCAGAAGCGGCACGTCCATTGTCTCCTTGTGACACTAACGTCACACCACCCCTGCCGTGGTGCTCTGAACACTTGTGGGGGCGGAGTCTTCAGTATTAACGCCAGCGCAGCATCAAGGTCCAGCGATGGTGATCACAGAGAAACCGGCCCAGCCTAAAACTAAGTAGTGAGTTTGTTGGTGTAGAATCTTGTTCTATGTTTCAAGAGTGTGTGTGTGTGCGAGTGTAAGAGCCTCAGTGTGCGGAACCTCTGTTGTGTATGTGATTCCCCTTTTGTGTCCCTGAGCGTGTGAGTACGAGGACACTGTGTGCGTGCCTGCTAGTCCCTGCCCCCCACCGGGTTCCACCTTCCCCGCTCACTCCCGGTGTGTGAGCACCTTGTTCCTCTCCCTTGGACCCAGGGCACACACCCCTACCCCCACGTCGTTTCCCCCCACGAGTGACCCTTTCCCTCTCCCACCTTGTGTGTCAGTGCCAAGCGAACGAGTGGGGCGAGACTCTGGGCTTCCTGGATTGCTCTGCGCCCTATGATGATAGAGGCCTGATCTCATCGAGATCATTTGGGCCGCACTTCTATCCTGACGGGCACTTATTTCCAATGCCCTGCGAGTAGAGTCAGGGTCCGAGCCTACGAGTGACTGTGCTCCCCCCAAGTGTGATATTCCCCCACCCCAGTGACATGGTGGGACTGGGCCACCGGGAGCACATGACACCAGTGCTCCGATCTCTGCACTGGCTACCAGTAGTCTTCCGGGCTCGATTCAAAGTGTTGGTTTTGACCTATAAAGTCTTACACGGCCTGGGCCCTGCCTATTTGCGAGACCGCCACACTCCCCGGGTTCTAGACCAGCCCCTGCGGTCGTCCGGGAGCGCCTTGCTGGAGGTCCCCCGGGGGGCCACGCAGAATAGGGCATTCTTGGTGGCCGCGCCGCGCCTTTGGAACTCCCTCCCGGTGGGGGCCCATCTGGCCCTGGACCTTTCGTAGGAACTGTAAGACCTGGTTGTTCCGTCAGGCATTTGGCAAGGGAGAGGGGTAAGGGTGGGTAGGGGGTGGGGAGATTGGGGAGGGTTGGGGTGTTTTTTTGTTCCTTTTTTACTATTGTTGTTATTATTATTGTATGATGTTTTGTGTTATGGTATTTTATATTTATATTTATATGAATGTTGTTAGCCACTCCAGGCTGCCTGTGGCAGGAGGGGCGGTGTATACAATTATTTAAATAAATAAATAAATATAATGCAGGTCCTACATCATGTATTTTTCATAAGTGTTCCTTAAAAATTTCCACAGGTGGCAAACCAAGATCTCAGACAGGGGCGTAGCTCTAATAGGTGGTACAGCTGCACCTGGGCCCACACCCATACAAATTGCACATGCAGGAGACAGCAGTGGGCCCATCCCAACCTAGCTCTGACCCTGGTCTCAAACCAGAGGCTTTTATACACAGTTAAACAGTTGACGTGTCATCATCCTTGTTACATACAGTCCAGTTCTGCCCAGTCTGATAACAAAAGCAAAAGGAGCCAACTCGTCTCCAGCTGAGAGTCCTAAACTCATCACACTATTGAAGAGAAGTTAGTTACACTGTTGATTGGTAAATGCCCCCTCCTAATTACAAACACTTTTATGGTTCCCATCCATGCCCAGGTGTCCTCCAAGGCAACCAACCAGACAGAGCGGACGTGGAACAGAACCCACTCCTTCCCCACCAAGGACAGCCACAGAGAGCCGCCTTTGTTTATTTGTACACATTTATCTGTCATCAGAACATTCCCAAGCCAGCAATAGCCAGCTGTCTCATCCAGCTGCTGGCTCGGAGCCACGCTAACTTTTAACTGTCCAGATCCTCAGTTCTAGCATTCCTGATTTACTCAAGTCTCAAAGAGGGCTTATCTGTTGCTCATGGCATGCTCAGGGAGGGGAGGAGGCTGAAGTCTCAGCTTCCCTGCGAGAAGCTGCTGTTTCCAGTGATCTTGGATTCCGGACAGAGCAGCTCCTGATCCCTTCTCAAGTCAGGTATGGGCTGTGTGGGGAAACCCCTTTCCTGAAGCTTCTTGTGCTCTCAGCCCAGGGCTCGGGTTGGAACTGCCCCTTAGCAGGTGCGGCTCACCTTGGAGGGCGTTGGGGGGGCCCTTAGAGAGGGCAGCAGTCCCGGAGTAGGGGCTGCAGGGAATGGAGGAGGCAATGGTAGACACTAGGTCTGCATCCAGAATCGTTGAGACCGTGCAGCTGCTCGGGTCCCTGTGCTGTAGGGAGCGCAGGACAGAGTCTGAGCCCATTGGGAGTCTGTCGGGGCAAGAGAAAAGTTGGGGGGGCATGCAGGGTCCCATCACAGTAAGCGAGGGGCATGAGGTTATGGAGACACCGTCTGATCGATCTTTCTGGGATGAGTTTCAGGAAGTGACACCAGCCGATGCGGTGAATGTCCTGGGGTTTGTTAGAGCCACTAGTTGTGAATTAGATCCGTGCTCGTCCTGGCTGGTGAAAGCCTCCAGGGAGACTTTGGGGACGGTGCTGGCGAGGGTAGTGAACGCGTCCCTTCTGCAGGGGAGATTGTCACCCAGTCTCAAGGAGGCTGTGGTGCGCCCCCTGCTGAAGAAGCCATCTTTGGATGTGGACGCACTGGCCAGTTACCGACCCGTCTCTAATCTTCCCTTTTTAGGGAAGTTTATTGAACGGGCAGTGGCCCTGCAGCTCCAGGCGCATTTGAATAGTATCGGTTTCCTTGACCCTTTTCAGTCTGGGTTCTGTCCCGGCTACGGTACTGAGACGGCGTTGGTGGCCTTGGTGGATGATCTCCGTCAGGAGATGGATGCAGGATGTTCAACATTTCTGATCCTGCTAGATCTCTCGGTCGCGTTTGACATCGTGGACCATGGGCTTCTGCTGAGATTTCTGCAAGACCTGGGGGGTCTGGACAGGACTGTCCTAGGGAGGTTCTGTTAATTCCTCTTGGGGAGAAGCCAGCGGGTGGTGCTGGGGGCTGAAACATCAAGCCCCCGGGCCTTGACCTGTGGTGTTCCGCAGGCTTCGATCTTGTCTCCACTATTATTTAATGTGTAAGCAGCCCCTGGGGGAGAGCGTGAGAGGGTTCGGGGTGCGATGTCACCAATATGCTGATAATACTCAGCTGTACCTCTCGTTTTCAACTGACCCAGGTCCTGCTGTCTCGTTACTTTCCCAATGTTTGGAGGCCGTGCGGAGTGGATGTGTCAGAGCAGACTGAAGCTTAATCCCGATAAGACAGAGGAGATGGTGGTGGGTAGGGTGAGGGAGGTACTGGCTCCCCTTGTAGGGCGGGTCTCTCCTCCTGTAGCCCAGCAGGTTCGGAGTCTGGGGCTGGTGTTGGACTTGGATCTCCATCTGGATCAGCAGGTGGAGATGGTGGCTAAGGCTGCCTTCCACCAGCTGTATCTGTTACGGATCTGTATCTGTGCCCATACATCTCCAGGCCCAACGTGGCCACTCTTTTTCACGCCTTCATCACCTCAAGGCTAGACTACTGCAACACGCTTTACGTGGGGCTTCCCTTGTTTCTGGTTCAGAGGCTGCAGCTGGTGCAGAATGCGGCGGCCCGTCTCCTTACAGGGACAGGGCAGCGGGAGCACATAACACCTGTGCTCCGTACTCTGCACTGGCTGCCTATAGAATACCGAGCCAGATTCAAGGCGTTAGTGTGGATCTATAAAGCGCTATATGGTCTGGGCCCCTCATACCTCGGGGACCGCCTCACCTTCCACATCTCAGAGCGATCCCTTCGGTCCACCGGGGGCGCCTTTCTGGAGGTCCCCCATATAAAATGGGAGGCCACGATGGACAGGACGTTCTTGGTGGCCGGGCCACGGCTTTGGAACTCCCTCCCGGAGGAAGCCCACCTGGCCCCAGGTTTGTTGCCATTTCATTGAGCCTGTAAGACCTGGTTGTTCGCCCAGGCCTTCGGAGGGGAGGGTGGGGTAGTTGGGGGGTATTTTAAAGACATTTTTATGATATTTTAAATTTGATGAATGCGGTTATGTAGGGTATTTATTTGTGTGTTTTATGTTGTAAGATGCCCCGAGATGCCGTGGGCATGAGGGGGTGGCTAATAAATGTTGTTAATCATCATCATCATCATCATCATCAATTTATATAACACTAGCAATGTACCTGGCACTTTACAATTGTAAGAAAGAGACATGGTCCCTGCCCCAGTGGGTTTACAATCTAAGAGATTTTAAAATCTGGCATCAGCCCAGAATCTCCCCACCCACACCTCGCCCCGCTTTGCCCCCAGTGTGTCTGTAAAGACCAGAAAAACTGATTTTATGGGCTCTGGCTCCTGTTGTGGCAGGAGCTGATCCAGCGACTGAGAAACCAGGCCTGGCAACAGGACAGGTTCCCAGGTTTCTAGCCGGAGTGGGAGAAGGGAGATGGGGAGACTGAGGGTAATTTCAGACGTAACGATACCACGGTCAATCACAGTGACTCCCCTGTGGTGGCCATTGGTGCCGTTATGTCTGTTGTGATTCCTGCCAGATGTTCACCCCAGTGAATACCTGGCGGGAATCACATTGACCACGCTTTCCGACCTCCGACCGCCCGGAGGTCTGAAAGCGTGGTGGGATCGGGCCCCAAGCGTGGTGGGATTGGCCACGATCCGGGACAGGCCACAGGTAGCGTCTGTTACCTGCAGCCCACCCATCTCCCGGAGGGAGGGCGGCCGGGAGAGCGGGACTGTGCGGCTGCACATCGCGCCGCACAGCCCCGCCCCCTCCCTAATCCCCAGGCGGAATCAGGCTGGCACGTCTAAAGGACGACTGGACTGATTCCTGACTGGGATCCGAAACGGATCCTGAAGCACGATTCAGTGTGGCGCCCGTTACATCTGAAATTACCCCATGGAACTGGCAGGAAAGAAGGAGAAATAAGTGGGAGCGGACTTCAAAGCTCCCAGCTTTGTTCCAGTATTGCCATTATCACCATAACTAGCTATTACTATTTTTCTGAACCCAAAGGACAGCCAGGTTTGTTCGGATAGACAAGTAAATACAACAAATAATTTCATTTAAAAAAAAAAAAAAATCAATTTCAATCCCTACCCCCCTGCCCCCTGCCTTTTTTTAATTTCCAGAGATTTTTACATCTGTAGCTGGGGATGTTGGCGTCTGGCTGCTGCCGCCTGAGTGGGTTGGAGGAGGATGTGGTTGAGCTGAATTTCTCTACACTTCCCTCCTGCCTCCCAGTGCCTTGAGCCCTTCCTCCTACTGGGTGAGGTGGTATGGGGAGTGTGTGTGTGTATTTCCACGTGACGTGTTATTCATCCCCCCCCCCCCCC
>QEPC01004742.1:414637-427701 GCA_003113815.1 Sphenodon punctatus
TTGTAACCAAGCCAAGTACACGCACCTGAGACTTCGCATCCGCTTGAATGTTTGTTTGTCTTCTCCCCTGTCTCTCCCACTGTCCCCTCTCCCTGTCTCCCCCTCGTCTTTTAGATTGTAAGCCACAGGTAGGGACTGCGTCCATTTCTGTGTTCTGTACGGCGCCAAGTACATGATTGGCGCTATATAAATGTTTATAATAATAATAATAATAATAATAATAATAATAATAATAACCTCTGAACTAGAACTTCTGCTTTTTTTTGTGAAAAACATGAAAACAAATAAAGTATGAATTTTGAAGTTTTTAAAAATAGATTTCCCCCCCCCTTTTTTTTTCTCTTGGTTTGCAGTTTTTTGTTTAAATAATTTTTTACCAAAAAAAAATTAAAGTTATATAAGAAGGCTGTTGTATGGTCTGTCGCTGGAGGTTTTAAAAAAGAATCTGGACAGCCATGGGATGTTGTAATTGTAGTTATCTTGCATCCAAACAGGGGGTTCCTTCCAATTTTATGATTCTATATAAATGTTTATAATAATAATAATAATAATAATAATAATAATAATAATAATAATCTATCAATACCGACACTATGGGTAATTTCAGACGTAACAGGCCGTTTCGGATCCCGGTCAGGAATCAGTCCGGCCATCCTTTAGACGTGCCGGCCTGATTCCGCCTGAGGATCGGGTAGGGGGTGGGGCTGCGCGGCACGACGTACGGCCGCACAGCCCCCCCCCCCCCGCTTCGCCAGGCGCCCATCCTCTGGAAGACGGGTGGGCGCAGCGGCCAATACGGCCGTTGTGCCCGATCCCGTCCCGTAGCCGGGACCACGATCCAGCTGGGCTGCAGGTAACGGATGTTACCTGAGGCCCTTCCTGGATCGTGGCCAATCCGACCACGCTTGGAGCCCGATCCCACCACACTTTCGGACCTCCAGGCGGCTGGAGTTCTGAAAGCGTAGTCAATGTGATTCCCGCCAGGTATTCACTGGGGTGAACATCTGGCGGGAATCACAACAGACGTAACGGCACCAACGGCCACCACAGGGGAGTCACAGTGGTTAACCGTGGTATCGTTATATGTCTGAAATTAGTTACCCTCAGTCTGGTGTGGATGACACTCTTTGCTGGGGCCTGGGATTCAGGATTCCTGGATTCTATACACAATGGGGGGGGGGGGGGGGTTAATGCGGGCTAGAAACTCTACCAGGAGAATCCTATTTTAAAATGTTGTGTTTAAGACTTTTTTTAAACTGCCATTTGCAGTTATTTGGGGAATGTTGCACCAAGGCTCCAGTGTCAGAATATAAAAGACCTGGGAAAGCTGGAGTCTCATCCAAAACAGAAAAACCCAGGGCCTGTTAGTGCGGCTTCTTCTCTCAAGAGGAATCTAGGGCAGCAATCGGGAAATCGGGGCTGTCTTGAAAAACTCAGGATTAAATGGGAAACCCCAACCCAGTCTAGGTTGAGGTCCAGGGAGGAGGCTGCACTCGCTTCTCCCCAGCAGAGGGCTCTGCTTCTTGCTCATTGGAGGGGAGGCTGCGCCGGGTCTCTCTCTGCCCTGGATACAGGAAGTTGAAGTTTCTTGCTGGAGGCTTCCTTTTTTCCTCCATTGTGATCTAGAATCCCGGATGGAGCAACTGGTGCTGCTCCCCCCTCGCCCAGTCAGATCTAGGCTGTAGGGAAAGTCTTCCCCTAACTCTGTTCTCCCAGCCCGGTGGGGACTGGCTCAGGCTAAAACTGACTGCTAGAGCAGCCCCGGGCTGTGCGGCCAGGAACTCCGTCCTGAGCCAGGGGATGGAGGGGCGGGAAAGGAAAATTCATCAGCTCAGATTCTCCCCCCAGCTTTGCCCCCCGTGTGTCTGCGAGCCCCAGAGCCGCTGCTGTTCCCGACACCCCCCAGGCTCTGGCTCCTGTTGGCTCTGGCAGGAGCTGATCCAGCTGGAGCGAGACCAGACCTGGCAACAGGGCAGGGACAGAGGGGGAGGGAGAGAAAATTAAAGGAAAGCAGCAGATCAATAAATAATTGGGAGAGGACTTCCGAGCTCTCATCCCTGCCCAGCTCCCTTCCCTGCCCCTCCTTCCTGGGCAGTGACTTTCCTAGGAGCAGAGAGAGGCCAAGCCAGTCCCTGCCCAGTCCTCGTACTGCCGGGGATGTGCTGCCCTGGGGGGGCGGGAGAGAGACAGTGTCAGGGCAAGGAGGCTCCTTTGACTCTGCTCTTTTCTAGCGTTTGGCTCAAAGACTCTGTCCCTGGAGGGTTTAGAAATGTCTCCGGGGTTTAGTCCTGGGGGAAGGGGTCGGGTCTGCGCTGGGATAAAGTGAAGGAGCCATTTCCCAGCAGGACAGAGTCTAGCGCTTGTGTCTGCAGGGAAAGAGCCTGCAGGAGTCGGGGTTTGAAATAGACTGAAGCCCCTTCTGAAATCTGCCTCATCATTGCCCTTCTCGCCCCGACAGGCTGCAGAGTCTCCATTCAGGACGGTGCTGAAGTCTCCCCTCTCTCAGGAAGGGGCAGACCCTGATGTTTGGGGCTGATGGATCCAGCCTGCGCCTGGTCTGAGAGGGGCTGGATCCCCTCCCTGGCTCCCTCCTTCCCCAGGAAGGTGCCTGAGGCCTGTCACCCCATGGGGGAAGGCCCGGTCAGCATTCATGCTGAGGTGCAGGCGGCCATTTCCCCCCTGACCCAGGCCAGCGAAGAAGCCGCTCGGCAGAGGTTCCGCTCGGGCCCGGTGCCGCCGGGAGAAGCTCCCCAGGAGACGCTGGCGCGGCTGGGTGAGGCGGCTCGGCGCTGGCTGCGTCCCCAGGAGCGCACCAAAGAGCAGATTGTGGACAGTGTCATCCTGGAGCAGTTCCTGGGCGTGCTGCCGGCGGGCCTGCGGGCCTGGGTGCGAGCCAGGGAGCCGGGCAGGAGCGAGGAGGCAGCTGGACTGGCTGAGGCCTATCTGGGGGAGTGGGCACTACCCAACACTGTTCAGGTGATATATTAGAAAGTGTTTGGGAAGAGATAGCAAATAATGCAGTTAAGCAATGCTACATAACACAGATACGCAAGTAAGTTGCCTCTAGGAATCCTGTCCCAGGTCTTCTGTACTTGCAGAATGAGGTCCTGTAAAGCAGAAGGGGTGAAAGGGTGATAGGCTAATGGCTTCCAGTTGGTAGTGCCGGAAACACAGGAGGGGAGATGCTCAAACGGAAGGTAGTGTATGTCCTTGTGCCAGGGTACAGAAATCTGTTTTTTGTTTGGCCAGGAAGTTCTGTCTTAGGAATTAACCACTCAGGCCATTTACATGTGAACATGGGACTCTTGCAAAGGAAAGGGCATTTTTGACTTGTCCAGTTCAACCTAATAGAGCTTTGGGAGGCTAGAAGAGGAGCATCTCCATCAAAGGCTTCTCCCCAAAGGGAAACTGATAATATGAATTTCTTTTTCTTTTTTTTTAAGCTCCTCTTTCCCGAAACTGTTGCATCCCTAAATTAGGTGATCCCAGGACTCATTTTCTGATCTGTGATTCTGTGTCAGAGCTACAAGTTTTGGAACCTCCACTTAGCAGGGGATAGGTCTGGAATAAGGATGGAACAGAGCAATGGTGGGGGGAGGTGAGTCTGTGTTGGGGCCCGTGGGTGCTGGGCGCATTATTAGAGGAGAGAGAGGAGCAGGAACTGCCAGACTTGCGGCTCATTGCTAGCACTGCTGAGACAATCTCTGGGGCAGCAGGCACTGAGTGGGGCTCTCTCTTGGCTCTCTCTCAGGTGCCAGTGACCTTTGAGGACGTGTCTGTGAGTTTCACCGCGGGGGAGTGGGCTCTGCTGGACCCAGGGCAGAAAGCTCTGTACTGGGACGTCCTGCAGGAGAATTGTGAGAATACAGCCTCGCTGGGTAAGGATCCCTCTCCCCTTGGATTTCAGAAGCTGTGGGGTCTCTGGGCTCGCAGGTCATTTACTGCTCGGGGTGGTTCCCACTCTCTTAGGCTTCATGGGCGTCAACCAACCCCATAGTCCCTAGGTCCTGTAGGAGAGAGACTTTCATCTTAATATCCCCAACTCTGATGTTGGGGACAGTGAGAAACTCAACAGATGCTCCCTCCTAGAGTTGGGAGAGACCTCAAGAGTCATCCAGTCCAACCTCTGCTTGGATGCAGAACGACGATAGCTCCAATATCCCTGACAGATGGACATCCATCCTCTTTTTGAAAACCTCCGGTGATGGAAAGTCCACAACCTCCCTAGGCAACTTCTCCCATTGCCGCACGGCTCTTACTGTTAGGAAGCTTTTCCTGATACCTAACCACAATCGACCTTCTTGTAACTTGAGCTCATTCTTTCGAGTCTGTAGCAAACCGTTCCTTACCACCTTCTTCGTAGCTTACTCTTGATACCGCTTCCACCCTCCCCTCCAGCAATCACAATGAGCTGAAAGGAGCACATGGCTTGTCCCTCCTCACACGCATCCTTCTTTTCTAACGTTTTCCCGATATGCTTTCTTAACCCCTAGTCACAACTTTAGCTCCGCTTATGTGAGTTACCTGAAAGCGGTGGCTGATTGTGCAGCAATGGTGACAAAGTAGTTCAGATGACCTCTTCTATTGAACCAGCTTCCCTTCTATTGGCCTCTGGTCCCTAGAGCACCTCAGGAACGGGTCTCAGGAGTGGGGAGGAGCACTCCCCTTTAGACAGAGCTTTCTCCACTGTACTGGAGGAGTGTCCCTAGTTCCTCTCCTCCCCAGAGACACCCCAGAGACACATGCTGAGTCTGAGAAGGTCCCACTCTTCTCCCCAGAGGCAATTTCTGAGGCTCTGTTGCCGTGCTCCCATGTACCCCTGCTCCCATGGCCCCTCGAAAGCCGCTAGATACAACTGATCAGAATTTCTAATTCTTCAATCTGAAACAGAAGGAGTTGAAAGACCGTGGGCCCCAGGTCTACAGAGCTCTCAGGAAAGGAGGATCACAAAAAGTATCTGTTCAGGTGAGGAGTAGTTTAAACAAACTCAGAAACCATCTGCCAGTGATGAGAAAAGCTGAGATCTTCACAAAGAGCTTGAGAAAACCCCCGGTTCTGCCTCTTCTCACCCAGGTCAGGATTGTAGCCAGCAGGGGTTGGATTCTCACTTCAGACGATACTCATGGGTCCCTAGCTGCCCTGAATAACACCCAGTGCTAATTCCCTCTCCAACACCCTGTCTTTCCCCTGAAGGCTGAGATGGGATGTGGAGGCAGAATCAGTCCCCTCCTGTCTCTGCTCTGGAGAAATGTTTGTGGAATGCAGCTCATGGGATTCCAGTGTCAGTTACTGTGTTTTTCTTCTTTTTCCTCTTCCCCTTTGTAAAGTTCCTTTGTCCCCACCACGGCTACAGATTAATCTTTCCTCTCCTCCTGCAGGCGACTGGACTGAGGAGGAGAACGAGGAGGAGAAACCTCAGCAGGAAGATGATGAAAAAATGAAACTGCACCAGATGTTATTGGGACGATGTCAAGAGAATTTTTCCAAACTTCCTGAGCAGGGAGAAGTCTGTGAGAGTCAGCACAGGCCAGTGAGGCAGCAGGAAAATCTCGTAGGAGAGAGAGAAGCAGAATCCATTCCTTTTGGAACTGGTCTTGGGGAACTGCAGAAAGCAACAATCCATCTAAAAACGGAGACAGGAGAGAAGTGTTTCTTGCGAACTGGGTGTGGGGGAAGCTTTGAATCATTTGCAGGGCTTGTGAAACATCAGGAAACCCACAAAGGGAAGAAAATGCATAAATGCCCTGAGTGTGGGAAAAGTTTCACTGAAAGCTCAAGACTTTGTACACATCAGAGAATCCACACAGGAGTGAAACCGTATAAATGCCCTGAGTGTGGGAAAACCCTAAGTGACAGGTCAGCCTTAGCCAGACATCGGAGAGTGCACACAGGAGACAAACCCCATGTTTGTTCGGAGTGTGGAAAAAGCTTCAGTCAAAGCACACACCTAATTAGGCACCAAAGAACCCACACAGGAGTGAAACCGTATAAATGCCCTGTGTGTCAGAAAGGGTTCACTCGGAATTCAAGCCTTGTGACACATCAGAAAATCCACTCTAGATTGAAACTTTACCAATGTCAAGATTGTGGAAAAAACTTCAGTCTCACGTCATTCCTTAAGCGTCATCAGAGAGTTCACTCAGCAGACAAACCCCATAATTGTCCTGACTGTGGGAAAAGCTTCACTTATAGTTCTGGCCTAATTGAGCACCGAAGAATCCACACAGGAGAGCGACCCTATAAATGCCCCGAGTGTGGAAAAAGTTTCACTCAAAGTGGACACCTTCAACAACATCAGGGTGTTCATACAGGGAAGAAACCCTATAAATGCCTTGAGTGTGGGAAAAGTTTCATTGGAAGTTCAGTGCTTCGTATACATCAGAGAATCCACACAGGATATAAACCATATAAATGCTCTGAGTGTGGGAAAAGTTTCACTAAAAGCTCAAACCTCCTTAGACATAAGAGAACCCATACAGGAATGAAACTGAATAAATGTTCTGCCTGTGGGAAAAATTTCAGATACAACTCAGCCTTAGACAGACATC
The DNA here is from genome assembly GCA_003113815.1 of Sphenodon punctatus. Lineage (NCBI taxonomy): Eukaryota > Metazoa > Chordata > Lepidosauria > Sphenodontia > Sphenodontidae > Sphenodon > Sphenodon punctatus. Next base: position 421,186 of record QEPC01004742.1, read on the forward strand.
AGCGAGTGCACAGAGGAGATAAACCCCATAATTGTCCTGACTGTGGGAAAAGCTTCTCTTATGGTTCTGGCCTAATGATGCACCGAAGAACCCACACAGGAGAGAAACCCTATAAATGCCTCGAGTGTGGAAAAAGTTTCACTCAAATCTCAAACCTTCATACACATCATAGAATCCATACAGGAGAGAAACCATATAAATGTCCCGCGTGTGGGGAAAAGTTCAGTGTAAATGCAAATCTTAGTAAGCACCTGAAGGTCCATGCTTGAGTGAATCCCTACAGATGAGCCAGCTGCGGGTAAAGTTTCCATTGGAGGCCAACCACTGGGAACAAACATCAGAGAGAGGCCATATACCCGATAAGTGCCTTGACCGGGAAAATCTCCTCTGTCGGTTTGAACCTGATTGCACACCGGGTTCAAACTGGGGAGTCCCCATAGGAGAGATGTTGCCCTGAAAATGCCTTAAAAGAGGCAGAAGATTTGAGACCACATCCCACCTTGTTATGCAACATAGTCAGGGTCCTGTGTATTCTGCAATTTCACCTCCAAATTTTGCAACTGAAACCCCCAAATTCTGCAAGCAGTATAAATTAAGCAGATTTAACTACATCTGACAAATTATGCAAATTTTGAATAAAAATGAATTTCCCAGCATGCTGTTTCATCAATTCTGAACAGTTCATTTGTTAATAAACCTCACAAAAATACCACATCAGCCTATCAGCAGGGGGTGCTCTTCTGTTTCCTCAACAGCTGAAGCACAGGGGCTGTATCGCCCCAGGATATTTACTAGCAGCTAACAGTGCCAGCATCTCATTGGCTTGCCTATTGTGCTCCATGCTCAGGCTGTAATTCTCAGTGGCGGAGGCAATTGTGACAGTTGGACCAAATGCAAAATTCTGCAAAAGGAGTGCAAAATTCACAGAGCCCTGAGCCTAGTCTGCGTCTCTGTGAGGAGAGTAACAAACTCTATCTCACTTAGGAAAACCAGTCTTCATCCTTTAAAATGGTCTCCACGTGGGAGAAGGACTGCTGTTATATTAGCCTGTATTCATTCGTCCTGTGTATTTTGGTAACTCCCTCTTCTACAGGCTGCCAGGGGTGCTTATCTGTTGCTTGAACTTTTCGAGAACATGGCAGCGCGGCTGCTGGCTGGTTCAGGCAGCCGTGATCCTATTATGCCCACCCCCGCATTCGCGGCATTGACTGCCTGTAGCGTGACAGATTGAGCTGAAGATTGTGCTGCTGGTTTTCAGGGCCCTGAATGGTCTTAGGTCCTTGAGCCTCACACTGATGGGTGTCTGTGCTCAGAAACCACACGCAGTTAGGGTATCCCATCATTCGTCCCGATCCAATGCTGTGCAGATCCCGCACAGAGCCACGTGCGCGTATGCGTCGTGTGCAACCCGCACGGAGCCACATTGCTGGAATGTTATGATGCAAACACCGTGGTACGTGCACACATGCCACTCCGTGCGGTGATCCGCACAGCGTCTTAAGTCGGCAGGTAATTGAGACTTTGCTGGGCCGGGCCCCTCAAAGTATAACTTGCTCCCTCAGATGTCTGTCTGAATTCCTGCATGTCCTTACCTTTAAAAATTGCCTGAGTAACTCACTTGTTCTCTAGGTGGTTTTAGGATCAACTGAAGTTTCCCCTTAACGTAGTCTGTCCTCTCTCTTCTCTTTACTTTCCCCTTTGAAGTTGTTTTAAATTGGTTTTATATTGCAAAGTGCCCCGAGTGCCTCTGAAAGGCAGGGGAGCTCTATAAAAATAAAATGATTTATGATTATTATTGCGTTATAGCATACAGTATTCGGTGTGACGTACCCCAACATGACTGAGAGAAAGCAGTCGCATTGTGTGAGCCGTTTGCTACAATAAGAGTTTGGCACTTTGCTGTATCAAACTATTGAAGCAACACTCTGTTTTAATGTAACATCAGTGCCTTTTATTTGAATGGAAATTACATTGATCAACCTTGAAATGGCAAAAGAAGCACACACACACACAAATTGTGCTTGTTTATTGAATGCAGGCCCTTTCTCTTTCTTCCCAGCCTCAGTTGTTTCTTATTTTCTCTGTTTTTGTCACTGCAGGGACTTGGTCCCTGTCCCCTAAAAGGATGAAAATCTTTGGGTGTTTTTAGACAAGCACCTCCCCACCCCTTACCTACCTATCATACATGTTGCAGGGCTGCATAGGGTGCCAATGAAGCCTTGCAGCATGCATGATGGCTGGGTGATGGGTGCGGAGGCAGTTGTCTAAAAGCACCCGTTGTCACTGGGGTGTGGTTGCCTTTGTGCTGGGAACTGTAAGGAAATGGGGTTTGAACCAGTGCCCTAAGAACCCTGACTTTGGTGGCTGGCTCCTCAACACCGCTGCTGTGGTCTGGGCAGGGCCCCAGGTCTTTCCTGAAGGTCCTCCCAGGGCTGGTCAAGCCACACCACTCCCTCAGCATTGCTCCACGCCCCCAGCTTCCTGATTGGCTGCTTGCCATATAAAAGGCAGGCCCACAACCACAGGAAGCTCGGTGGATCATGAGATGTTTGATAGGGTTGGAATCTTGTTCCATGAGAGGACACTGGACCAACTGTCGTTGGTAGAAATAAGCAAGCTTTTGGGCCACACAGGGCCCTTCCTGAGGCATGTAGCATAGCCAGTACGCTACACTACATGGCTGAGGAAGAGCCCTGTGTAGCCCAAAAGCTTGCTTATTTCCACCAACAGTTGATCCAATAAAAGATATCATTGGAACCACTTTGTCTCTCTGTCACTTGGGATCAACACATTGGTGATCACGCTCTTATCTCTGCAGGAAACAGTGGAAAATAACAAAATCTATATATGAGATGAGATCTAAAATTGTAACAAAACCTAAGGTGGGCCCTGGGCATTGCTGGGAGTCAGACCACAGCAGCACAACTGGGTCTCATGCACATGAAGATGGTTGCCCATAGAAAAGCTCTCCCACTGTCAGGTGAGAGGAGCAGGTACCAGACGCTTGTGCAAGCCTTTGGCTGAAGGTCGAGGCCGGCTGGGAGCCTGGGGAGGGCCATTGCTTTGGAAGACCCAATCCCCTTAGTCTGAGGACATGAGTCTGGGTTCCCCCACAGCTTGCTGTGCCACTGTGTGCCCCTGGCCCTATTATAGCTACACCCTTGTTCCCAAACATTTTCTTATGGCTGCTAACACGTCCCTGTTCCTCAGGCTGTAGATGAGGGGATTCAGCATGGGGGTGACCACAGTGTAAAACACAGAGACGATCTTGTCTTGTTCTGGAGAGTGGTAGGAACTGGGTCTCATGTATATGAAGATGGCTGCCCCATAGAAAAACCCCACCACTGTCAGGTGAGAGGAGCAGGTACCAAATGTCTTGCGCAAGCCTTTGGCTGAACGCATCCTCAGGACCGTGGAGAGGATTTGAAGGTAGGAAGCCAGAATGACTAAGGAGGGGATGAGAAGCAATATAACACCACTGAGAAACACCACACTCTCGTAGGTGGCTATATCGGAGCAGGACAACTTCAGAAGCGCTGGGACCTCACAGAAGAGATGGTTAATCACATTTGACCTGCAATAGCGCAGACGCATTACATAAACCGAGTGTATCAAGGCATTTAGAGAGGCACCAAGCCAGAACTCTGAAGTCATGATCAGACAGGTCCTTCTGTTCATCAGGACTGGATATTGCAGGGGATTGCATATCGCCACGTACCTGTCATAGGACATGACAGCCAGAAGGAGGCACTCTGCTCCTCCCATGGTCAGAATGAAAAAGATCTGAGCCCCACATCCAGCCAGTGAAATAATGTTCTTCTGAAATACAAAAACTATTAATATCTTTGGGACAACAGCCAGGAGTTGAAAGAGATCCATGAAGGACAATTGACTGAGGAAAAAGTACATTGGGGTGTGAAGAGCAGAGTCCATTTGGATCAGAAAGAGGAGGAGAGAATTACCAAGCAAGGCCACAATGAAGATAAATGCAATCACAGCAATTGGAACGCCTTGTGCTGTCGCTTCATTCAGAAGTCCCACAAGAACAAATTCTGTTAGGAACGTTGAATTCTCCCTTTCCATTTTCCCCTCCTTTGACCTAAAGGCAGAAGAATAGGATTGAATGAAGTCATAAAATGTTTTTAATTTTGTGTTGGATTTTTGTTTTTGTTTTCGTCCAAAAATATGTCATGGGGAAAAAGAATTACGGTGGAGTCTGTTTAAGTCAAATTTAGAGGGTCATCAATGGTTCAGCTCGTCAGAACTTCAGCTTAAGCAAAAATTAAAGAAGTGGACCTGCTTTTGGTGCCATATGCTGATGAATTTTAAAAACAAGCAAAACTTATTAAAATGCTGCTAGAATCTTTATGAGAGCTAGAAGTGATAACTCAGTCCCAACAGAAATTGAGGGGCGGCGATTCTCATGCTTAGTATTTAGTTATAAATTAACTACATTGAATGAAGAGAGGGACAGAGATCTCTCAGAGGGCCTGCGTGACTGTGGGTGGGGAACGGTTGGACCATTGGACAGGAGGAGAACTTCCCCTATTGATCATGTGAAAACGTGATTCCTGAAAAGCAGGCTCATCCAAGGGTGTGGCTGTAATAGGAACAGGGGGAACCACTGCACCAGAACCCTTTAATTAGCCTAGACGGCCCGCACTCCCTTGTTCACCTATGTCCCCTGCCACTTAGGCGTGTGCAGGAGGACACAGTTTTGTTTTCGTTTTCATTTAGTCTCCCTGTAAAAAAAAAACAAAACAGTTTTTTCATTTCATTTTAATTTTGATTTCTTTCCAAATTTCGTTTTCCATTCATGTTAACGGACATTTCCTGCATGGCTTGCCTTTGCTTAATCCGGATGGCGCTTCTCCCCCTACGACGCCTCGTTGCTGAGAGGCGCTGTAGTGGGGGGAAGCGGCTTTTCAAAGTGACGGGACCTTGTCTGAGGCACTGTGGTTGGGTCAGCTCCCTGTCACTTTGAAAGGCCGGGCACCGCTTCCATCCCTCTCCAGCGCCTCACGGCTGTGAAGCGCTAGAGTGGGGGAAGCGGCCTTTCAAAGTGACATGGAGCCATCTCCTCTTCCTTTCCCTCTGCTCTGACTTTTTGCAACATTGTTTTGCGCCTCAGGCACATGTCAGCAGCCAGCCTGAGAGGCACAACAAAAATGAAATTAGCAAACAGAATTCTGTTTGCACTAAATTTTGTTTCTGTAGAAATTTTGTTTTAGTTATTAGAGAAACAGAAATGGAATGCACACACCTACTGCCACTGGAAGGGAGGGCATCTTCTGCACCAGGAACCATCTCAGCCTAACTGCTATACCCTTGAGCTTGTCCCCTCACCCTGCAAGCCCGGATCATCAGTTTTAAGTGGCTGACTACACAGCTTTAATGCGTCAGATTAGAGCTGGAATGGGGAGTGGTTTTTTATTTGTAGATATTACTCCCATTTTCAGGTGACTCTTGTGAGTATCCCAATATCCACAACCAAAACAGGTACTTACATATCTGGTTTTTGTTTATTCTTTTTCAGTTTCTTTGATTTTTCTTTGATTTTTCAGTTTTCTGGGAAATTACAACCAGATTTACACAGCACCTGGCAGGATTGAATTCTGATCACTTCAAAGTTTGCATTTCAAAACCTGTCTTTTTTCCAACAAATGAAACATTGATCTTCGTCCTATATCTATATGCATGCAATCATAATTTCTTTATGGCTTTTGCCAAATGTAAATAACTTAAAACATCTTAAATCTCTTCTCAATTCCAACTCCTCCTCCCTCCCCCTTTCAGTTGGGGTTCCCCAAGGCTCTGTCCTTGGCCCTCTCCTCTATCTACACCCTTTCCCTTGGCAAACTCATTGCCTCCCACGGCATCCAATATCATCTCTACGCTGACGACACTCAGCTCTACCTCTCTCCCCCCTCTCTCTCCCCTTCTGTCCACTCACGCCTCGTCAACTGAGTCGCTGACATGGATGTCCCAACACCAGCTCAAGCTCAACATGGCCAAGACTGAACTCCTTATTTTTCCTCCCTCCTCTTCCTTTCCCGTTTCCCTGTCCATCTGCATTGATGGCGCCACCATCCATCCTGTTCCCCAAGCCCGTAGCTTGGGCTTCATCTTTGACACTCATCTTTCCTTTAAGCCTTACATTGGCTCTGTTGCCAAGTCCTGCCGCTTTGCCCTCCATAACATCGATTGGATCCGCCCCTTTCTATCTCCTCTGCCCAAACCCTTGTTCATGCCATGGTCATTTCTCGCCTCAACTACTGCAACCTTCTCCTCGCTGGCCTCCTCCGCTCTCACCTGTCCCCCCTTATCGCCATCCAAAACTCCGCTGCCAAGGTCATCCACTCAGCCCGTCACTTTGACCACGTGCAGGCTCTCCTCTCCTCTCTCCACTGGCTCCCCCTTCCTGAACTCATCTGGTTTAAACTCCTGGTATTCACCTATAAAACACTTCACAGCCAAGCTCCCCCCTATCTCTCAGCCCTAATCTCCTTACGCACT
>QEPC01004742.1:427775-445571 GCA_003113815.1 Sphenodon punctatus
CTCACTCTCCCCCGTCTCCTATGCTCCCCTAACCGCCTTCGGCCCTTCTCCCTCGCTGCCCCCCATGCCTGGAACTCCCTCCCTACCCGCATCCATCTCACCTCCTCCCTCCACACCTTCAAATCCCTCCTCAAGACCCACTTCTTCCATGCCGCCTTTCCCAATGCCTGCTAGTTGTTTTTCCCCAAATACTTACGGTTTGCCCTCCTCTTCAGACTCCTGCCTAACTGCACCAAGCCAAGCACGCGCACCTGAGACTTCGCAGCCGCTTGCATGTTTGTTTGCTTCTCCCTTGTCTTCCCTTTGTCACCTCTCCTTGTTGCCCCCTCCTTGTCTTTTTAGATTGTAAGCCATAGGCAGGGACCACATCTTTCTCTTTGTTCTGTAAAACATCAGGTACATGGCTGGTGCTATACAAATGTTTATAATAATAATAATAATAATGTATAGCGTTCCATTATAATTTCATAACATACAGTTTCCTATATATGATATCAAAAGGTATTTTAATTACATAGTTAGAGCTTCCTTAGCAAACTCTGTAGAACACTCCAAAACTTCTGTGAAAAATGCACAGGAGATAAAGATAATGAAGTTTCCTTTATGACATTTTCCCATTAAAACCAGTCTCTCATAGCCTGATGTATATAAACTTAAATAGTAGTGGAGCAATCCGTGCCTGTCAGTGTATGTAATGGTTTAGAAGTTGTGGTCAGAATCAAAGTTATTCAAGGACATTTAAAAATAATGTACCAAGTGAGCCTATTTTCTCCGCATTGAAGTTACATTGAAAGTAGCAACTGATTTCAATAAAAGCAGGCTCAGTGGTCAGTTTTGTAATGCATGTTGCAGGGTTGTACTGGCAACTTATGCAGCCCTGCAACATGCATAAGAAATGTTAAAGCAGAGTTAAGCTGCATGTCTGTTTTCACCCAGTGTGTGCTAGGGTTTTAAGGCATAAGAATTGGGTTAGCAGAATTATTAACAGTACTCATAACAACACCTATTTGAATGTGACCCATCTAGTTCAGTACCCTGTCTCCAAGAGCGTCCACCAACGACGTTTCATAATAAGTCTCGCTAGGCTAGAGGTTCTCAGATTGTGAGTCAGGCCCCCAAATAGGGTCATGCCATGCGAAGATGGGGTCACAGTCGGTCCTGATTTTATCCGGCTCATTTTCAGTTCCTGGATCCATCTAACCCCCTGAATCCAGTCCCTACCCCGATGCCCCCAAAAAGTGAGCTCAGGTGAAGTAGAGCTGGAAAAGGTGAGGACCCATGTATAAAATACCTGGATTTTTGAGTAGTCTGTCAGGTGCCCAATCAGTCCCTGGGTACTGAGTTGGGTACCTGATGACCCCACAAAATACCAGGAATGAATGTTACCGAGTTATACAGGAATCGGGATGGGAAGCGGGAGAAATGGTTTATGGGAACTGGAAAATCAAAATTGCTGCCACAAGTTGGAAAATTGGGATGAAAAACATGTACCCAATGTTACTGGATCGGTTAGAGTACCACAGTTTTGATGGATATACCCATTTTTGCAGGTATTCATTTCAGCTCTAAGGGAAAGGATGTGGACTTGAGGGAACGCACTCAGGGAGAGGAGATGGATCCGTAGTAGGGCTGAAATGAGATTTTTCCAAAATGGGAAATCTTGTTGAAATCCCTGTTTCTGATACTGTCTCATTCAACCGAGAACCTCTTGGTACTCAGTAATGTCTTGACCGATATTTCATTTCTTGATTTACCAACATTATGCTTCCAATTAACCACTTTGCTGTTTGCCGTACCCAAGAGGCAATACCAATGGAATACCGCAGTTCTTGCCCTCTGTTTTCCCTTGTACTTCCCGGTCACTCATTGACTGGTACGCAGATCACTTTACTAATCTGAAATCCAGTTGCAGATTGGTCAAAGCAAAGGGAACAACAACAACCACAACGGTTCTGCCTGGGGGCACTGGAATGGAGTTAATGGGCACTGGGGAAGATTAAGGAGTGGGCTATTTACTCAGTGATTGGCTCAAAAATGCGAAAACAACAAACCCGAAAGCAAAACAATGCCCTCAGCAATGCAGTAAGTGGTACTGAATGGCACATGGTAAACGGTAAGCGGAAAGTTGGCAAATTGGAGTGGTATTGTGAGAATTGAGAAATTGCATCGGTATCAGGAAACGGTCGGGAAATTGATCCCGGTTCCTGATATGGCAAATTTATTTGTGAGCAGCAATTTAGCTGCTCGTTTCAGACGTAACCCATATCATAGATCCATGATCTGAACCCGCCCCCACCTTCCCTTGTACTGAGCACACTTGTTAAGCACCCCATCCCCAATAGCCATGGAGCTTGTGCTTATTTTAAAGCTGCCTAAGGTTTCCCATCCATCCACAGTGTGAATATTTTATTTTATATTTATTTATTTAAATGTATACCTACTCTTGCCCTAAGGCTCAGGATGGCTTACAAAACAAAAATGGCTAAAATACATAAAACTATTAAAGTTGCCTAAAAACCTTGCTCCCAGTCCCATCTAAAAAAATCCCCACCCAACCCCTATTCCCACCTGAAATATGGGAAAGTATTTACTACTTTGTGGGTGCAATCCAACACCCCCTGATAAACTCCACCTATGCCAGGCGCAGTTAACATTCGCTGGTGCGCATTTGCCCATGCAGCAAGCCGCTCAACGCAATGGCACGTCCCTCCCAATGTGACCCCCCTCAGCCCACACACACCCCTCAGCCCAGGAGATGGAGCAGGAGCCGTGCCTGTTCCATCTCCTGGGCTGCAGGGTGTGTGGGCTGAGGGGGGGGTCACATTGGGAGGGACGTGCTACTGCGCTGAGTGGCTTGCTACGTGCCTGCCGCCAGGCCAAGCATTACGCCGGCATGCGGCGTATCCCACCTCTTGGATTGCACCCAGTGTATTTAAGTTTAGTGACTACATCTCTAAGGAAAATCTCCATGTTTGCTTGCTCGTGATCCAGTTGCAAAGAACTGTTGGTTGGGGTTATTAACTGTCAACATTGCTGAATATTTGACAATTTTTTTAAAACTCAGAAATCCCTTGCCCTAAAATGAAGAGAGAGAGAGAGAGAGAGCATTTAAAAAAACCCCACATACCTGTGTTTACTCCCAGTTTGTGTAGAAACAGATGGGGGGAAGAGGGGAGTTGGTTTTGATCCCTCAAAGAAATGCTGGCTATTTTTCCAAATTGGAATTGCCCAAATGAAAAACCTTATCATCCGATTCTCCTTCCAGTATCACACTTTCCCTAAAGAGCCCCAGTCGAGCACCTGGTAATTAGCAGATACATGGATACATCGGGTAAACAAAACCATGCAAAAATGCCACCTTAATTGACTTTCTGTCGGCCAATGGAAAAGTTTGAGAAGGATGGATTCGCATGGATATTCACAGATAAATCATTACCTTGCTATAGGTTCTCTTTTCAGAAACAGAGAGCAGTGGTGCCATTTTTAGGAAAGTGACAGGAATGAATTATAATTCTGTTCCATTAAAAAAAAAATAATGTCTACTACATACCTGCAGGCATTACTTGGTTTAAAAGTTAGAATGAAAAACCTAAACCAAACATTCTGAAATCAGGTACAAGAAGGGAAAAGGTTCCTGAATTTGAACAACAGGGACTTTTTATCTGAGAGATTCCAATCTCCAGCTACAGCCACCCTGATGAAATCCTTACAGAGCCCTGTAGGCGAATAATACATGGGGGAAACCTGTGCTATTTAAATGTGTTGGGCTTAAGCCAGGAGCCTTGTCGGTATCATTCACTCAGCTCAAAGTTTCAAATCACGGGAGACAAAATTCTGAACTTTCCCAGGCTTTGGGGAATGGTGTCCCAAGGCTTTAACAAATCTGAAATTATGGAAGCAAAGACAAATCCGGAATAACCTTTCACAGGCAGGGGCTTTGATTAATTTGGCAAATTTCTGCTTATGGAGTTTCCATTTCATTTCTCTCTTGGGTGACCGAAGGTTTTTTTTAGGTGCTTCAAAGAAAAGAAGTAAATTTAGTTCTGCCCCTTTATTTAATCAGGTAGTAGGAATTACTTCCATCCTCAAGTTCCAGGCTTCCTATGAGTTGACATGGATCACGAGGGGAAGGGACAGGGAGGATATGTGGAGTTCATTGTAGTCCATCATGAGGCCCTCTGTATTCACACCATCTCTGTGAATCCGCCAAGATAAATATGCCTGATTGCAAGCCATTGGCAACAGGTAAAAACATACACGACGCTGACCCAGTTAGGCCTGGTTTAGCCCAGCAGGGCCAGTGTCATGGTGGGCCACCTGTCTGCAGCCCACCAGATGTGGGCCCAGTTCCTACCCCGGCCAGATGGAGCTGGGCGGGAAATGTGGGCCCGGTATGAGCTGGGTTCACAATCAGCTGGGGCAGAATGGGCGAGCCAGATAGGAACATGTGTTCCTATCATGACTGGGGGATGGGGCGACACCAGGGGAGGCCACGTGAACGGGTACTTTCAGACGTTACGGGCGGGCGGTTCACCACAGCGAACCACCGGGGGGGGGGGGAACAGCGCAACCACGCCCGGGGGTTGGAAAACGACCCAAACAGACGTGCCGGGAACGGGACCACGGCCCGGAACCGGGCCGCACCATCGCGGCCCGTGGCAGCACAACAGACGTGCAGCCGAACCCCCGGCGGGCGCTAAACCCCCACAAGGCACCGGGCAGGGGCGGGACACAGACATGGCCGACTGAGGGCAAACGAAGCCACAAGGCACACAAGGGAACGCCCACACAAGGGAAACGGGAAGGGAGGGGGGAAGAGCGAGAACAGGCTGACAGCCGGCTCACACAGCGGTCCCGCAGCGGGGCACAATGCACGGCCACACGCCCGGGCACACACACACACACACACACACACACACCAGGGAAAGGCCGGGAAGGGGGGAAGGGGCGCCCGGAACACCCCACCCGGAACACCGGCAGGGAGGGGGGGGCACCACCACGGGGCAAGGCACAGACAGCAGCAACCCCCACCCCCACACCACCCCAGTCCAGTCCAGTCCAAGGAGGTGCCCCCACAGGAACAGAGGCAGTCTCGGGGGGGGGGGGCGGACCCCCGGAGCAAGGCACGTTGGGGGCCCCCAAAGCACAGCGAGGCCGGCGGAGGGGCGCCAGGAGGAGGAGGAAGGGGGCCCCACAGTCAAAGGCTGGCACAGGCAGGGCAGCCGGGTCCAGCGGTGCTCCTCCGCAGCACCAGCGACGCTCAGGCAGCACCCACGGAGTCACGGGGATGGAGGGGGCCCAGGACCACGGCCAGGGGCAGCAGCAAGCAGCGAGGCGGGCGGGAGCTCACCGAGGTGGGGTCCGCAGGTCGGGAGCGGCCAGCGGGGACCAGGGCCCCCCCCCGGGCCGGGGCGGGAGCCCACACGGGGGCACCACGCCGGGGGGGGCAGGCCAGCGACGCGGGGCTCACGGGCCGCTGCCGGGGGCCCCGCTGGCCCGAGGGCCCGGGTGGCCCGCCCGGTGGACCAGGTGGGGCCAGTGCAGCATGCCCCGGCGGTACCCCTGCAAGGACATGTAGTGGGCGATCAGGTAGTAGGCCTCGAAGGGATCGGGCATGGTGAGGGCCAGCTGCACATCCACACGCGCCCACACCGCCAACAGGGATGACATCTCCACCGCGGAGGGCTCCGGCACACAGCAGGCAGCAGAAGGGGGCCACGGAAGATGCCCCAGCTCCAGAAGCCGCTGGAACGCCGCCCCACGGGTGCGCTGGTACCCACGGGCCCCGTGAACACAGGAGAAGTAGCTCACGGCCAAGGCAGGGCCACCCTCGGCCAGGCACTCCGAGTAGGCGCCCAGACCACACACCACCAGCGCTGACACGGTCTCCGAGGCGCTCCAGGGCACATGGGCGCACAGCACCTCCGGGATGCGCCCCTCGGGGAAACGAGCCAGCCCCAGGGCCTCCGCATGCAGCCGGCAATCACGGGCGCTCACCACATGGCCAAAGTAACGGAGCCCGGAGCTCAGGCTCTCGTAGGCACCTGCACGGCTCCCCGGCCCGGCCAGGAGCAGCTGCACGGCAGGGGTGTGCCACAGGTCGCACAGAGACATGGTCTCGCGGAAGGCCCAGATATGGGGGGCCCCTTGGGGGCCGGACAGCGGGAGCCCCATGGATGGGCAGCCAGCCATGGTCCAGCACAACAGGGAATGGGACACGGAGCCCGGAGGGCACACAGACTGCCCAGGGCCGGGAGAGGCTCGGCCCGGCCCCCGGGACAGGGAACACGGGCCCGCACCGCAACATTGTAGCACAACAGAGCGAGGCGTGGGGTGCGGGCCCGGCACAGCTGCAGAGAACAACAGCGAGCTCTCTGTCTGCCTAATCGCACCTTCAAGGCCATCCCGCTACAAACAGCGAGGGGAGGGGGCCCGGGGTGCTGGGGGCGGGAGCAGCCGGAACGCACCGGCACAGGGCGCGCGCAGGCCCGCGAGGCCGACCCCCGGGCGGAGCCACCAGCACCGGGCCGCCATAAGCGCTCCCAGCCCCCACCGGGGCCCCAGCACCATGGAGCGCGATAGGGCAGGTGGGAACTGGATGTTCCTCGCGCTCGCGGCTGAGTGGCACCGTGACCACACTGAGCAGCTGTGCCTCCTGACCGAGAGGGTGCACCTGGCCGTCCGCCTGCGCTATGTCCTGGCCCTGCGGGCTGGCGTGCGCCTCCGGGGCCAGCAGGCCCGCAGGAGAGTCCGTGCCCGGCTCAGGGCTCGGCGCCGGGCCTGGGGGGCGTGGCTGGCCGCCTGCCGGAGCCTCACCCGGCCCGCTGCGCTCCGAGGGGCCGCGAGGCGGTTCCGCTGGGCAACGCAGACCCTCCGCCGGGCAGCGCTGCTGGCTATGCCCATAGCGCGGAGCCTATGGGTCACGGAGCGGCCCCAGGCCTGGTGGGAGCGGGCCCAGGCCCACTGGGGGGAGGCCGAGTGGGGGTCCCACTTCCGGATGGGCAAGGCCACCCTGCTGCGCCTAGCGGAGCTCCTCACGCCCTGGCTGGAGCGGCAGCACACCTCCATGCGGGAGCCCATCCCCATGGTCCAGCGGGTGGCCATAGGGGTCTGGGCCCTCGCAACGCCCGACTCCTGCCGCTCCGTGTCCCAGCACTTCGGGGTGGGGCTCAGCACGGTCGCCTGCATCGTGCGGGATGTGTGCGAGGCTGTGGAGGGCGTGCTCCTCGACAGGACCATCCAGCTCCTGGACCAGGGCGCTGTGATGGCTGGCTTCGCGGCCGGGGGCTTCCCGAACTGCATCGGAGCCGTGGACGGCACACACATCGAGATCCTGCGCCCGGCCGCGGGGGAGGCCCTGGAGTATGTGAACCGGCACGGATACTACTCCCTGCACCTGCAGGGGGTGGTGGACCACCGGGCCCGCTTCATAGACATCTACACGGGCAACTCCGGCCGGAGTCACGACGCCAGGATCATGACCATCTCCCCCTTCTATGCCCGCATGTACCGGGGGGACTTCGCGGACATGGGCATGAGGTGGATCGAGGGGGTTCCCATGCCCCCCTGCATCCTGGGGGACCCCGCCTACCCCCTGACCCGCTGGCTGATGAAGGTCTACCCTGTCCCGAGCACCCCTGCGGAGCAGGTATACAATACCCGCCTGTGTGCCAGCCGGACCGTGGTGGAGCGTGCCTTCGGGGCCCTGAAGCAGCGCTGGAGGAGTATAGCTGGCCGCCTGGACTTCACCGTCCCCACCTCCGCCCTGGTGATCGGTGCCTGCTGCGTTCTGCACAATGTGTGCGAGACCGAGGGGGCGGCCCTGGAGTACCCCGAGCCCCACCGGCCCCCCGGTCCTGTTCCCCTGTACGTGAACGCAGGGAACCCCCGGGAGTACCGGTATGCCAAAAGGATCCGGAACGCCCTTGCAACCCACATCGCCCGGGGGGGCCCGCTGTGAGGGCCTTCCCGCCCCTGGGGGCCCCACCCCCCCTTCCGTGCCAATGCCCCTGTACACGCGGTCCCACAGCCCTGTCCCCCCCACAAACGGGCCGGGGACAACTGTCTATTTACACCACTTTATTGCCCACACAGTTCACACAATCACCCTGTGCCCCCTCCCCACCCCCGTGCCCGTGACCCCGTCCACCACCCGCCCTCATGTGGCCCTCCCCCTCCCCCCCCTTCCCACCATCCCCCCGCGTTTCCTGGGCCGACCCCTCGTGCGGCCGCTTGGGCCCACCGAGCTCTGGGAGCTCCCCTCCCCCCCACTGTCCGTGTCCCCTGCCGTGTCCTGGGCCGGTCCCGGCCCCGGCAGGGGGCCGGGCGGCGGATGGGCAGCTGTGCCCGGTGCCCCGGTCGCGCCCCGGGGGGGCTGGACCCTCCGGAGGCCCGGGGGCACTGGGAGGCGCATGCGAGGGCCCTGGGGCCGGGGGGGCGCCAGGGGCGGCAGGGCTGGGCCCGGGGGCGCCGAGGGGCCCGGCATGGGGACCTGGGCGGGCAGGGCGCCCGGAGGTGCGCCGGCCATCACGTAGGCACACATGGTGCCCGCATGCAGGAGCAGGGAGGTCCCAATGTCGTGGGACCTGTCCATCTTTGCACTGTGCTCCCGCACCATGCCCTGTATGTCCTGCCGGAGGCCCCTGAGCAGCCCCTGCTGCCGCTGGTGCTCCCGGCGCTCCCGCCTCCGCTCCAGGCGCACCTCCGCCTCCAGCCGGCGGTCTGTCTCCAGGGCCTTCTCCATGGACCGCTCTATGGCCGCCTCCATGCGGTCCACGGAGGCGATCATGCGCTCCCCCTGTTCCTCCGCCCTGCGGACGATGTCCTCCGCTTGCTCCTCCCTGCGCCTGCGGACCCGCGCCCGGTACTCCCGCATCCGCTGGGCTGGGGCCGCGGCCGGCGGAGGCGCCGCGCGCGGGGGCTGCCCTGTGGAAATGGGCGGGTGGGTCAGTGCAGGGCCCTGTCCCCTAGCGGGGTCGGGTCCCGGGGCCCCCTGCCCCCCCTCCCCCACTGAGGCCGGAGGCCCCCCTGGGCTGGCGCCCGGGGGGCCCTCCCGCCATCCCAGCCCTCCCGCCTTACCTGGGTCCGGCACCTGCTCTCCTGTGCCCTCCGCGGGGGCCTGCACCGTCTCGCTGGCCCGGTCCTGGGGCTCCCCATGTCCTGCGGGCGGGAGAGGGGGGAGCGGGTGAAGGGGGCTGGTTGTGGCCCCTGCAGCAGGGCCCCCACCCCCGCCCCTGCCACCGGCCCCCTGGTCGTGCCCCCCCCTGCCCTGGGGGCCCGCTTACCCTCTATGTCCGTCTCCGAGCCTTCGGAGCCCGGCGCCTCACCCTGGGAGTGCTCCCCCTGGGACCACTGGCTGAGGGTGGTGAAGGTGCCGACCTCCGACTCCGCCTGGCCGGCCCGGCGTTGGGATGTCTCCGGGCTGCTGCTGGGGGGGGGCCTTGGGGCCTCTGCGGGTCCCGGGTGGTCCTCCTGGGGGTGGGGGTCCCCTGAGCTCGTGTCTACCGGGCGGGCGGCGAGGGGAGGGGGTACCTCGGCCCGCTCCCTGCCCTGGACCACAGCGCTGCCCACCAGGCGTGGGGCAACTATGGAGCCCTTCATGTGAAGGATGCGGTCCAGGGCATCGTAGTAGGGGGCGGTGCGGGCCCCGTGGCCGGAGCGGCTGTTATTGTCCTTGAGGGCCTTGTACCCCCTCTTGAGCTCCTTGGCCTTTGAGCGACACTGGTTGACAGTGCGCTCGTGCCCCGCCGCCTCCATGTCGCGCACGATGTCCCGGTAGACATGCTCGTTGCGCTGGTTGATTGCGAGCTCCAGCTGGTACTCTAGGGTCCCCCATATCCGTATGAAGTCCCGGGTCTCCTGGAGGCCCCACTGTCCCCCTCTGTGGTAGGCCTTCCTCCGGCTGGGCCCCTGCTGTTCCTCCTCCTGGTCCAGCTCTTGCTGCACCTGCCTCTGCTCCTCCTCCACCTCCTCCTGGGGGTGCGCCTCCGGGCGCCCGGGGCCGGGCTCCTCCTGGGGCTCGTCCGCCCGGGC
The DNA here is from genome assembly GCA_003113815.1 of Sphenodon punctatus. Classification (NCBI taxonomy): domain Eukaryota; kingdom Metazoa; phylum Chordata; class Lepidosauria; order Sphenodontia; family Sphenodontidae; genus Sphenodon; species Sphenodon punctatus. The sequence continues at coordinate 437,808 of QEPC01004742.1, forward strand.
CGACTTTCGTGTCTGGGGGGGGAAAGGGGGTGGTTGGTTGCTGGGTGAGGGTGTGGCCCCTCTCGGGGGCCCCCTGCCCCCCTGCCCTCCGCCCGGGGTCCCCCCGGGCCCCCCCACAGGGGGTTCACCCGTGCCCCCTGTTCCCCTCCAGGTGGGTGCCCTTACCCTTTTCCTGGGTGCCTCCTGTGGGCCCGTTCCGGCCGCTGTCCCCGGGGCGGCGCGACCCGGCTTCAGCTGTGGGTGTTGTTCCCGGGGCGCCTCCCTGGTCGGGTGCTCCCGTGTGCGCCCTTCCTGCGCCTGTGCCTCCTCCGCCTGCATCGCTGGGCCTGGCTGCACCTCCTCCGCCTCCTGTCCCGCCGCTGTCGCTGTCTGTGCCTCCGCTCTCTTCCGCTTCCCTCCTCGCTCCATCCCGCCACGCTTGCTTGCTGCTGCTCTCGCTTTAAATCTCCCTCCGGTGTTTGTGTTGATGCTGGTTGCCTGGCAGCGACGCTGCGTGCCTCGTCCCCGGCTGGGGCTCTTTTTTTTTGGTTCCGCTGGGGGATTGGCGTCCAGACGTTACTTTTGCTTGGTTCCCTGTGGGGGTTCGTTTGACCACGCTTCCCGGGACCTTCCCCCGGCTAGCCCGGGAAGCGTGGTTGAAACTGACCCCATGTGGGTATTGAGCGTGATGAACATCTGGCGCACGCCGTTCAGACGTTCAGGGCCCTTTGGCCCCACGGGGGGGTTGAGCGTGGTTCAGTGTGGTTCAGCGTGATCTCGTAACGTCTGAAATCACCCAACGTTTATTCCCATGGCTGGAGCATACCTGACCGGGGGAAACCCTCCCTTCCACAGGGTGGGACAGATGTCCCCTCTTCTGCTAATACCCAGTTTCATCTGTCTTTGGATGCTAAGCATGCTCTCCCACCCTTATAGAATTCTGAATTAATTCATCCCCAACATCTCTAGCCTCTGAGATTTGAAACCCAGAGAGGTGGTAAACCTAGGGACTCAGGAAGTTATGAGTTTGATTCTCTTTTCCACTGGCTGTTCAGCTTATATACCTTACCGTGTCATTTTTTATCAACATCCTGCTGTTCGGTGAGCAGCTAGTCTGCCTCCTAACCACTTCAACAGAGATGTAGCAGAACATTGGGGAAAGGTATAGAATCCAAGAGACCTCAACGTACGTAGCCAAACACCCTATTCATGCTGCAGCAGCAATTTTATCTAGCAAAGCAATTTTATCTTTCAGTTCCAATTTTTTTTATCTGTCTGTCTGCCATCAGCAAAATCTTCAGAGATGGACACAAACTAATTCAGATGATGTATTATATTGGTCTGATATCTGCTGGGGTGTGAATGACAAGAACAGTATCAAAGGCAAACAGAAACCTGTAGTGACTTTCAGGGGACAAGCCTCAAGCTGACTTCTCCAGTGATTCAGGATGGGGGACACCACAGCCAAACCAGATGTGTTTCCTTTATTAGCCCATACCCTGCCTGCCAGGCCCACTATGGGGTGCTGACTCTGCCACACCTCTTCTCACCCCCAGTAGGGTAGGTTTTACCGCTGGTGCCTGCCTCTGGACTTTCACCCAGGGAGGTCAGGGCCATGTTGGTGGGGGCAAAGGGGCCATCATGTCCCCTTTTGACATAATCTTATCCTCTGTGGATCATTGTAATATCATGACACGCGACGGAGGGCAAGACAACGTTGAGAAAGGGGGCGGAGCAAAGGGGTTGTCACATGCCTTTCTGATGTATTATCTGGTTATTCAGGTTGATGATTAGCCACCACTGTAAACGGTTAATGTCTGGCTAACTGGCAAACTAGCCGGAATTGCAGTTATTAAATGCAAATTTACTATTTGTTTCAGCTCTGCTCAGAAGGGCTTGTGTAACCAAGATGAGGTGTGTTATATGTCCCCCAACCTGTGTGCCTAACCCACTGAATATTTATTTATTTATTTATATTTTTATCCTGCCCATTCCCTTAAGGCTCAGAGCATGTTACAATACATAAACATAGCCCCAAAAATAGACAAAATAAACCCAGATATTAAAATACCCAATTAAAATCAAGTTAAGACAGATAAAATCCCCAAACCCACAACACCCTAACCCTACACACGCTGGCCAAATAAAAAGGTCTGATCCACCCTCCCTTTCTTATGTGACTGCCCCCTCATTCAGTACAGTGCCTGACAGCAGGACAGGAGAGGATCTCTGCTGGAAAGTGGGCAGTAGAGGAGCCTTGTCCAAGGTGCTGACGCCCAGGCTGGGCAGCGTGGAAGCCTGGTGCCTGGGCTGAAGGGACTTTGCACTTTACGCTAGCCAAGGTACTTCTGGAGAACTTGTGGTGAGTGCTATGAAGGAACATCAAGATACGGGTTGACAGAATGCTGTTCCCTGGCTACAGGGATAACTGAGGAAGGTAGGAAGAGTATTGTTAACTGGCTACCATGGGAGTGTCAAAGAGACTGGAAAAGAGTGTCAAAGAGACATAGAAAAAAACTGTACATGTGCAAAAATGGCCACCATGGCTGTTCTGCTCATGCACGGCCATTTTCCAAAATGGTGCTGATGCTGCTGGAGCCATTTTGGAAAATGGCCGTGCATGAGCAGAACAGCCATGGTGGCCATTTTTGTGAACGTGTAGTGATTAGGGTGGCCAGATATGCAAATATTAGAGGACACTTGTGATAACTATAGGTTGCGGGGCTGCACTGGATCCATTGCAGACCTGAAACCAATATTTGTCATGTGTCCTCTAAAATTTGCATATCTGGCCACCCTAGCACTGATTTTCTCTGATATTCTTTCTTCCTGGCACAGCCATGAGAAGGCTGCACCGTGCACCATAGGTTGCCAGTTTGGACTCTGGAGTCTAGGGTAAAAAGTAAGTAAATCAACTACCCCCCTCTCCCCACCCATGCGTGGCCCATCTGCCCCCTTTGCCGACCCTACCTGGTTCTGACCTCCCCTGGATCCCTGTCTGCTTGGCCCATCTCCTGTCCCAGCCTACCTCTGGGCAAGCAATAGTCTGGGTGGGCAGGAGTCCGTGGGAGGCAAGCAGGGGACTAAGGGAGGCAGAGCTGGGGGCAGACATGGATTTAAATCCAAGCAATACAAGCCAAAATCCAAACCCAAACTTCCATATGAAATCCCATCACTAGTACATTACAGGAGTGAATAATTTGGTCAAGCTCTAAAAACATGTCTTTAGTTCAATAGCAGGGCCAGATCCAGGTCACTGCAGACTGTGCGGCCGTACCGGGGTCCATGTGTCAAATATCCCTTTCAAAGATCAAATATTTCCTTGTTAAATATCATATTCACCAATGCTAGGTGTTAACAAATGAGACGATAGCTGACACCAGGTGGCCGTCTACCTGCTTGTTTATTAGGTGTTTTCCACCACCAAACGTGGCCACCACTGACCGGACATGTAGTCGGACTCATGGTGGGGTCCCACAGCACCAACACCATAAAGTCACAGGGGACAAGCCTAAAGCATTCCAAGGACCAACCACTTCCAGCACCTTTTCCCACTCTAGCTCTCACTGGTGCACACATAGCGACCGCCTTAAAAGTCCGCCATGCCATTTTCAGACATGCATTCTCCATGCTATTCCTGGTTGGTGGTGCAGGCACGGCACTTACTTTTCCCCAGCTGCAGGCATTCTCCGTAACCAAACTTTCTGAGTACCGGATCTGATCCTCGGAACCGCAGAGGTCAGTGGTTCCAACCCGAGGACCATGATCTTCGGTATATTCTGAACAAAATCTAATACCAAGTTTGAGGACTAAAGTTCAGGTATCTTCAAATATTTGTTTCTACCCTGGGGGCAAGATTTCTCTAATTTTCTATGACATTACATATGTGCATCGCTGGAGCAGTTTTCTCAGAGCTGCTAAAACATCCCTGTTCCTCAGGCTATAGATGAGGGGGTTCACTATGGGGGCAACAATGGTGTAGAACACTGAGACGATCCTGTCTTGCTCCGGTGAGTGGTAGGAACTGGGTCTCATGTACATGAAAATGGCCGCCCCATAGAAGAGGCCCACCACTGTCAGATGAGAGGAACAGGTGCTGAAGGCCTTGCGCCTTCCTTCTGCTGAGCACATCCTCAGAATTGCAGAAAGGATACGAATGTAGGAGGCCAGGATGACCGAGGAGGGGATGAGAAGCAATAGGATGCCAAGAACGAACAACACAGTCTCGTAAACAGAAATGTCAGAGCAGGATAACTTCATCAGTACAGGGACCTCACAGAAGAGATGGTTAACCACATTTGACCTACAGAAGGGAAGATACATCACAGACACTGTTTGTAGGAAGGCATCTAGAAAGGCACCAAGCCAGACCCCTGCAGACATGGTCAGGCAGAGTCTTCTGCTCATGATGGCTGAATATTGCAAGGGACTGCATATTGCCACATACCTGTCATAGGACATGACAGCCAGAAGGAGGCACTCAGCTCCCCCCATGGTAAGAGTGAAAAAGATCTGAGCCCCACATCCAGCCAGTGAAATGACATTCTTCCGGGTTACAAAACTCACTAATATCTTGGGAACAACAGCCGTAATTTGACAAATGTCCATGAAGGACAATTGACAAAGAAAAAAGTACATTGGGGTGTGAAGAGTAGAGTTCACATAGATCAAAAACAGGAGGAGAGAGTTTCCGGAAAGAGAAGCAATAAAGATTAATACAATCATAGCAAAGAGAATGGTGTGGGCTATTGTTTGATTTGGAAGTCCCAGGAGAACAAATTCTGCTACTGGTGTTGAATTGTCCCTTTCCATGTCCACTTCACTTGCTTTGACCTGAAGGCACCAGAAGAGAATTAGAATTAGTATTAGAAGAAATCCTAAAATATTGTTTAGTTTGAGCTAGTGTGTTTTCTAATTCCAAATGTTTTAACAGAACATGGGATTAAGTTCTAATGCAAAAGAATGTCGCCACAAACTATTGCTTCCGCTGAGACCGTTGGGTAAAAATACACGTGACAGTGGCATGCCGCCATCATGACCTGACCTGGAAATCCCCCGGTGAAACAATCTAGGCCATGTCCGGGCACTGACCATAGGTCACTAATAAAGAATATAATGTGCATTAAACAAAATCATAAATCACATAATATTAATCAGCTTGTCAGCTTTCAAAACATAATGCCAGAATAAATATAAGCTTACTATAGGCTAAAGAATGGCATTAAGAATGTGTGCAGTCAACACAGCCTGGAAGATGATTTTCAACAATATCCAACAATGTTTCAAGAACAAAAACTTGGTCATCTCCCAAAAGTCTTGTCCATAGATAATCCAGCTGCCACTTGTTTAGGGGGCATCATGAGCTCCTGGATGTATCCAGTGACTTGGTGTGAGGGAATGGGAAAAGGGGTCTGGAGGATTGAGGAACGGGAGCAAGACACTCCAAACACTCACCCACACACTCACTAGGCAGCAGATTTTTGCCTGGACAACAAGCCCTCAGGATTGTAATTGGCATCTGGAGCGTATTCCCCCAGCCTGGATCATCATAGGGCAGCGAAGAGTAGCACAGTGCCTCGAGCACCAAACCCAGGCACACAGGGAAAAGGGGGGGGGAGTGCTAGGGATGTGAAGGGTTGGTGGGTAAGGGGGTGCGGCACCCCGGGAGGGGGCAGGGACAGGGCACGCACACAGAAACAGGACCAGAGTTTGTGAGGGACAGGATTAATAGGACAGATTTTCACGTATGCACCCACAACCCACTCTTTCCCCCACGTATACAAACAAACACTCCCAAGCCACTCACCTCAGTCGTACTCACAATCGCTTCTCCAGATGCGCCCACGGTCAGATGCAATCACCAGTTCAAGTCAAGTTTATGGTCAAGTTCACACTAAGCAAAAGGAAGGGAGGGGGCCAGTGTCACAGGCACAAAGCACTGATCACCAGCAAGGGCTGGTGGTCAGTGACCTGCTTTTATTGCTCACGGAATGCAGGGTACGCAGGCGCTCTGAACGCCGGGGCGGAGGTGTAGGGGGCGTGGCCACGGTGGCCGGCAGTGGGGTGCTTCCAGCATGGTTATGTGGTTCTGGTGTTTGTGCTGGAAGGGCTCCATCACCTGCAGAGACTGATCCCAGCACTTCTGGGTTCTCCGCTGATTGCGGCATTACCTCCGCTGGCACTTTGGATTCTGGGGGCAGAGCGGCCGCAGGTGGCGCTTTCCTGCTGCGGCTTCCGGCAACCCCCTTGGCAAGTGTGTGTTGGCGGATCCCTACCCCCTCCTCTCCCCTCCTGCCTCAGACCCCTATACAGGGGTATAGGTGTATAGGTGAAAAATACATGGTGCAGGGCTGCACTGGAACCAATGCAGCCCTGCAGCATGATTGTATTTTTCGAAAGTATCCTCTTTTAAAGGGAAGGTATGGCCACCCTATCCGGTATCCAGCTGGTATCATCATATCTGCGGTACCCAGAATCCAGTCATATACCGGGGGGGTGTCCGGTTTAGTATAAACCGGATTCCCATTTATCAAATTACGTTTAACCAACTACCGTTTACTGCATTATCTTTTAATCATGTTTGAATCTTTTATTTTTTTGTTTTTTTAAAACTCCCTCTCTCTATCTGGACTGGTCTGGTAATGAGGTAAGTGGTAATGTTGTAAACAGTAATTCAGTAAACAATAATGGATAAACGGTAATATCCAATATCCTGATTTGGCGTTTAACCTCCACAATCACTGGATCATTACCGGATAACTGCCAAACTATTTGGAATAATGGGTATTATCTGTGTTTATTGTTTTTTCCACATCTGTTTCATCTCTAGTCCTGAGCTCCTGGGTATGTCCTGTGACCTGGCCTCCATCAGTGACCTGCTCCTGGGTTTGCCTGGCTATTCAGCTCACAAACTGGGGTCTCCTGCTCCCCATCTGTCAAAAACGGTTTCAGCCCCCCTGAGTTTCATCTGGAGTTTCTGATGGAAAAGAGCGTGTCCCATTCCTCTTGCTCCTGAAATAAGTGTATTTCTCCCTTCCCCACCATATCGAGGAGACGCAGACACAGCTGTAAACCAGCTGCCATCAAACAGAGGGGAAATCTACCCAGGCTACTGCCAAAATAGAGGAACTGAGAACCCAATGAAAGTGCTTCTGAGAATCATGAGAAATTTGAAAATCCAAAACCCCAATAAAAAACAGTCTGTTTTGAAAACTTTGGAATGAAAATATGACTCATAGTTTTGATTTTATTTGTATGATAAAAGGGAAATCTAACTAGCTCATTTCAAAAGTGGACAGAGAAACAGTTCACTAGTTGAAACTGGATTTTCAATAAAATAACATTTTAATAACTTCTGATTTTTTAAAAAAAAAATCCTCAAAATATCTTTAAAAATCAAGGCTGACCCTTCAATTAAATTTTTAATGGGTGAACTGTGTTGCTTTTAACTGCTAAATCAAACAATCAGTGAAGCACCAAAATGCTACACACCTTACTACAATTGTAGCATTGAATTAATTTATTTATGTGGTTGCAAACATCATTTTTATTTTTTGATTTCTTTAAAAAAAGGTATTTTTTTTCAAAGTTCTTAAAATAAATTCCATAGAAGTTATTATTATTATTATTAAACATTTATATAGCGCCAGTAACAACCTGGCGCTGTACAGAACATACAATCAGCTGCGGTCCCTACCTGTGGCTTACAATCTAAAAGACAAGGAGGGGGAGACAAGGAGAGGGGACAGCGGGAGAGACATGGGAGAAGACAAACAAACATTCAGG
>QEPC01004745.1:0-10399 GCA_003113815.1 Sphenodon punctatus
CACCAGTGCCCATTGAAGTACAATCCAAAACCCGCCCCTCCCACCAAATCGGAATGCACCTGGAGCTGTGCACCTTCTTTAAATTTGTCTCACCAGAAGCTTATCCCATTCAAGTTTTTGAGAAAAGCTGTCAAAATCACTAAATTGTCTTTCATCTCCTGGGTTACCCTGATGTGGTGGTATTGGGGAGGGGGTTCCCAGTCAGTAGTGTATACAGTCTGGACAGGAATGCTATCCCTGGTGCGACAGCTCTGCAGACAAAATTTAAGTTACCCACAAGTGACTGTATTGTGTGTACCGTGACTTTTTTGGCTGCTCTGCATGCCTCCAGCTTTTCTTTAAGTATCTCCAGCTTATCCCCCGGGAGACATGAAAGCATATGCTCCGTGTCTATTTCAATCCCCAAATACGTGAGCCTAGTGGTTGGACCTTCCATTTTGGGGGGGGCTAGAGGGAGACCTAAATGTTCCGCTAAGCGTTGAAATTCCCTCAGTAAATGCTCACATATTCCCAGGGTTAGTGGCGCAATTATCAAGAAATCATCTAGGTATTTCGAGATGTCCCCTGTGTCCATCCGCTGCCGAAAAACCCACTCCACCAACGAGCTAAAGTGCTCGAAAGCTGAGCTGGAAATTGAACAGCCCATGAGCATGGCCTTGTCATAGTAGTAGGCACCCTCAAACTTCATTCCCAAAAGGTGAAAGCTACTTGGATGAACCAGCAGAAGTCGGAATGCGGATTTCACAGCATATTTGGCTAAATTTTCCGAATGACCTTACTCGTTCTATGGCCTGGTCGAATGACTTGTACCTTACTGTGGAAAGGCCCTTTGGTATGGTGTCATTTACCGAGCGCCCCCTCAGGTATGACAGGTGGTGGATGAGCCAAAACTCACCTGGTGCCTTTTTTGGCATGATCCCTAAAGGGGATATCATAAATTCTTCAAAGGGGGGCTCATCAAATGGGCCTGCTATGCGCCCCTCAGCTACTTCCTTCCCAATCTTGTTCCTAACTACCTCCTCCATGCCCTGCACTGACTTCAGGTTGGGTGGTTCAAGGCCCAGGGGAACATCAACTACCTGGGTAACAAAACCAAAATTAAAACCTTGTACAATATATTGAACCTCTGCCTTATCCGGATGGCGGGTCAGGGCCTTCTCCAGCTTCCTTACATCAATTGGAGTTGGGCTCCTTTCCCTTCCTGGCCCCTTGCTGCTTGAAACCAATCCCACTCCTGGCTGGTTTCTTCTATTGCCCCCTGCCTTTCCCCTGTAACACGTTGAAACCGAGTGGGACCCTCCACACACAGAACAGGCATGACGGAACTTACAGCTACCCCTAGAACACATTCCATTCCTGTTGTACTCCCAACAGGTGGCGTTTCGGCCCATCTGTTCTGCATCCTATTGGGATCATTTGCTGGGGCTACTCCCCCTTTTACCAGCACATGTCCGCTATCTGTCTTGGGCGCATTGGTCGTGTTGACCATGCAATCCAGCCAGAAGTTTTGAGCATGGCGATCCCAGCGTAATCCCAGGGTAAAAGATGCCCTGTGCCTAGTAGACTCGTCATACCGAAGCCACACACCTGGAGGGCCTACCCCGTACGCTCTCTTTATGATATTGGCATATTTTAACATCTTTACTGCCCACTCAGGAAAAACTTCTAGCACCACCTCCAAGTACACCGAGAAGGCAGATGGCCAGTTAGTTCAATTTCTATCTGCCTTGGTCCTTCTGAACCTCTCCTACTTCTTTGAGTCATCTTTCTTGGCAGGATCCACAATTGGGTCACTGAATAGGAGGGCGAAGATGTCTATGTATTTGCCCCTCCATATCTTCTCCCTGGTGGCATAGGCGAGGTGCTCGCCTATGAGAGAGGATAATTCAGAATAACTTCCACCCATGGGTGGTAGGGGGTGGCCGGGGGGCGGGACGGGTGGCTCCAAAGGTACATGAGGATGAACCGCTGTGTCCAGTCCCCAACTTTGCTGGCTTGTCCACATGGGCTGGAATCCACTGCCCATGGATTGATACCCCATTGGTGGGGGGATCGGCGTAACCTTAATCCACGTACCGTTCCAGCACAACATCTGTGGTGACAATCGTTGGTTTGCTGTCTGGAGTTGTTGTCTACCCTCCTGCTGTAATTGTTGTTCCCTAGAGGGATCTGTTGCTCCCAGGCTTGTCCTGTTGCCCACCTTAGTCCTGGCCTTAGCCAGCTGCTGTTGCAGCCAGTGGTCAGTACTAGCCAGCCAGTGTGACTCATCTAATTGGTCATCCCCTTCCCTGTAACCGCCCTCAGAGGTTTGGCTCTCCTCATCATCCTGGGGCCAGCAGGCATCAACCCTCGTATCCTGTAGGGCAGGCGTCCTTCATTTGGTCATCCACTCCAGCTCCTTCTCCAACGCCTGGATCCTTTCCCACATCTCCCAGTCTTCGACCTTCCTTTCGTTGGTGCTGACCTCAGCCACAGGCTCCTCAGTCGCCCCCTCGTCACCATCTGCTGGTGCATAAAAAATGTCCCCAGTCCCCTTCGGGCCCCCCACCGGGGGGTGGGTGGGTCCCGAGTGCAGCTGAAGGTTGTGCCCTCAGTCCCACTGACACCCGCCCCTGATGTTGCCCTGCACGGGTCCCCGTTTGCTGCCTTAAGGCCTCTGGCCACCTTATGGGTCCTTCACCCATGGTTTGGGGGGCCGGGTGACCACTACTGCTCTGCGCAGCCGTGGCCCTTTGGGTGCTGGGAGCACCCTCTCGCTTCCTTGGGCCTGCCTTTGTCCTGCCGGCCTGACTATGGGCCCCTGGGAGGTAGGCCTCATCCTAGCCTGCATATCTGTACCGGGCCGGGGGGATGATGGGTCTTTCCCTGTGCCTACCCAGCCCACTCAGCTTCCTTCTCCCCCACTTCCCTTAATGTGGTTTGTGCAGCTTCGCCCCTCCCGCAGCCACCCTGCAGGGTCCATCTCACCATTATCCCCCCCCCTTTGCCTTCTCAATGAGGCCGCAAGGGTCTTGCAGGCCTGAAGTCGGCTCTGTATTTAGTCCCTTGAGGGAGGGGGGGTGCCTCACTCACTTCCCTCCTACTTGCAGTACGCTGTATGGACGCCAGAGGCTCTGCAGTTGTGGGGCACTTTTTTGTCCGCTACTCCTTCCCCATCACCTTTTTCTTCTGCCGCCCCATCACGGATGTCCTTCCACTTGTTGCAGCAGCAGCGTTGATGTGCTGCTGCTTGCTTTTAAGATCCAGACTGAATGATGGTGGAGACAAATGCATGGGCAGCAGCTGGTTCCCTCCCCCTCCTATGCAAAGGGGAGGAGCTGCCCCCTTTCCGACCAATCAGACACCTGATGCCTGGGCCACCAATCAGTGATGCCCGGGCCACCCGCACAGGGTTTACTACCCCCTGCAATTTTTTGCACCTATTCCCCAGGAGGAAAAAAGGGGGAGATGCGGCAACCTCCCTCCACCCCTATTCGGTGGTGGAGGGCCCATGTCATTAACATACTTATGAGTTTTTAAACTAGACTGCTATGTATCACTTCTAGGTGAAAGCACTAGACTGCTATGTATCACTTCTAGGTTAAAGCACCAGTCCTCAGATATATAACTAAAACATAATTACAACTCTCTGTCAAGGAATAACTGTCATATTAAGGAAGAAAAATATTTTTCCTCTTTAATTTTTTTCAAAGCACAATCTGACCTGGTGGACTGAGGGAGCAAAACCAAAAAGTGTAGCAAGAGGTATAACATACTATTTGCAGAACAGGATGTTCTGAGCAAAAACATGACAGTCAAGAGATTGCCATTCTCAGATTCAATGCCAGGTGTCACCTACTCCAGACTGGTCTCCTTGTTTTTTCTTTCCAACAACTCTTCTCATAGCTTTCTCCGAATGTCTGTGCAAAAGGCAATCAGAGTCAACCTTTTGAGCATCAGGAAGCAGCAAGGAGCCCTGCACTACATCACACACAGAAATGTTCCAACTCCTTCCAAATGGGTAGTGAATTCCTTTCTGCACATCTGGTACTGTCACACATCTCTCCACTTTCCCTGCCTCATGCCCCCATCCCTTAGAGACAAATGCTACAGAAAGACAACACCTGCTCCCTCCACAGCTTAGTTAGTTGAAACAAATACATTCTCTGTCTGGAATAATAAATGTTGTCTTTTAACTTTTACACTTCTCTTTCATGGAAAAGGTATGGGGAATTACACATAAAGGGAATAGTTAAAACACCTCATTATAGCACATTTTACATTGTCTCCAATTAAAGGGGAAATGCTCTACAAGATCCTTTTCAAAGACCTTTCCTTTAAACTCCGGTGAGGATTAATTTATACATTATCTGTGCAAGCTTTGGAACACCTGCAACTAAATTAAGTCTCTGTTTCAAAACCTTGGAGAATGCAATAGCTAATTTGTGCTTTGCCCAATTCCCATGTTTTACAGAGATAACACTGCACCATTTAAGAAACAGTCATCTTCATTGTGGGTTCTGCCATGGAATAATTAGTTTTCATATCTATTATGACTCTCAAGTTGAAGGCAAAGATGCAAAATGAAATCAAGGTCAATAGTCTCAAAGAACAGGCTGCACCTAATAGGCCTATTGTACTTAAAGTGCACAATAGACCTCTTAGGGGTGTGTGTGTGTGTGTGTGTGTATGTGTATATATATATATATATATATATATAAATAAGCAGGTGTTCAAAGAGCAGGAAAGGGGGTTGATTTGGTTGTCGTGGTCATTAAATTTGTAGTCTTGCTTCTAAAACTACCAGGATAACCATAGGGTTAAAATGGCAAGCCGTCACGGTAGCTGTTTCTGACAGAAAGAGCTCTTCCGCAATGAGTGGCAAGATGTGATAGAGATATTCGGTCTGCTACTTTTGTCTGAAATCTTCCACAATTTCCGACGGCAGTTTCCGACATTCAGTCACAGTGCGAAAGTAGTGGAACAATGTTTCTTCAAAACACTTTCCTAGATTATTCTGATACTTTCCAAGATTATTTATGACACTTTCTGATAATTCCAATAATTCTGATGTCGAGAAGCAAAGGGCATGGAATTAGTGAAATGTCGGCAGTAAAGCTGCAGAAAGTTGCAGGCAATTCCAAAATGGTGAAATGAAATATCAGTGTGGAAAAAGGAGTTGCTGCTTCTGTCCTAACCAAGAAAATCCCCTTATCTGCTCTTTGAAAACCAGACTTGATAAGTCTACGTGGACAAGTTTGCATTTGCTGGGCCCAGAGATTTCCCTATTCTGTGGATAAATAACAACTCTTATCTTTCAGGTTGTCACATTTGCCTGTTGATAACAGACCTGAGGTGAGAATGACTGTTCCCATATTATCAAGAAATACCTACATTTCAGGAGCGCTTGCGACTGTTCATTGGTGTTTCCTAGGGATGGGACTTTCAGTTTTAATTTTGTCTGTAACATCTTGAAAATTGATGTTTTTGTTTAAAACCAAGGATCCAGAAATTGAGCCCATTGTGTTTTGTTTTGTTTTCAGTTTCGTATCTTTCCCATTGAAGTCAATGGGAAATCTTGCTATTGACTTCAATTGGAAGGAGAATTAACTAAAGTGAGCCATCCAGGTCTGGGACAAACCCATCCCTAACACCCACCACTCCCATCCACATAGAAATCTTTCAGCCCACCCCCAGGGCCCTGGAAGTTGTACTTACCAGTCTCAGAAGATAGGGGTCCCTGTCCCCACCATCAGCCTGCCACAGCTGATGGAGGCCTACCAGCACCAGCATACCCCCTCTCAGTGGCTTGCTTCTGGCCCGCCACAGCTATCGGAGGTCTCCCCCATTAGGCCTTCTTACCGCAGCGCACTGTCAAGGTCCCTGTTCAACTGTGCACATGTGGAAAATAGCCACCTGGACTGTTTTGGGCATGTGCCAGCCTTTTCCAATATAGTACCATCAGCCTCTGTACCATTTTGGAAAGTAGAAGCCATTCTGTGTATGCGTAGTGTCATTTAATGCTTGCACAGAATGGCTGCCTTTTTCTAAAAATTGGCAGAGCTATAGAAATAACATTTATATTAAATGTATTATTATTATTATTATTATTATTATTATTATTATTATTAATTTATTTATTTATTTTAAGGGTTTGTTTCCATCTCAATTTCTGTTCTCAGAATAATTATAGAGCTGCAGCACAAGGTAGAATCATGAACATTCTACTCATAAAATCAAGGTGATTTCTCATTTCACTTCAGCCAAAACAATAGAGAAACAACTGAGTTAAAGGATTTTTAATTTTGGAGGAAGAACTGTTTTTTTCTTTGGTTTGTGACACTGTTGACAGAAAAGTTCATTTTACGTTATCCATCTGGAAATGTAGAGGTGTTAGAAAATTTAAGGAAAACTGCTGGAAAATTGCATTAGATTTTGAAAATCTGTCATGTAGTTTTTAAGTTATGATATGTTGAAGTTCCCATGCTATCCAACAGAGAGAGTGAGATTTTTAAATTATATCAGGATGCACATGGATTATACATACAACAAACATGCAGATATTTCATGTATGTGTCCCTCTACCCTCTCATAGAGAAGATAATGGGTATCAATGTGCAGTATAATCATGAAGATATCATTATACTTAGATACTCCTGTACTCTCACAGAGAAGACATTGACCACAGTCCAGCTAGTTGCACTGCTGGTGCATGAACGGCAGTCTAAAACTTGTGCCACAATCCTCAACCTCCTCCCTGCACCACGTACATTTGCCTGTGGATCTGGCAGTGGCCAGGTTTGGTGCCAGCAAAAAGCCTCACCCTCCCCTGGCCATGCCCACCTCCACCAGCAGCATGGAGTTTGATACAAGTACAGCTGCCCCACCTCACAGGGATAGAGCATGGAACTGAAACAAGAACACTGTGTGTTCTCGTGATAATCTTGCAAGATTTTCGCAACTCCAGCAAGATCTTGCAAGATCTTGGTAGTTTTTAGAGAATCTAATGAGAGTCTCAAAAATTCAAAAAAAAAATAATGTTCTGCGTATGCACAAAATGGCCACTGCGGTCATTCTGCTTATGTGCAGGACCCAGTAGCCATTTTGCACATGCACAGAGAATTTTTTGAGTTTTCTCAAAAATCTTGCAAGATTCTTGAAAACTCCCAAATGGGCTGTGCATGTGCAAAATGGCCACCAGAACCATTCTGCACAGAATGTGGTGGTGGTGGTGGTGGGTCACTTTTCAGCACTTGAGAATGTCATGAGAATGGCATCGAGAACATCATTCTTGTGAGATTCTTGACCCAGAGGATCTTGCTGAGAAGCCCATTCTTGACTAGATTCTTTCAAGGGTTGAAATCTCATTTCACTGCTAATAGGAAGGCAACCTATGGTGCTAGGGATGTGCAATTTGTTTTTATTACTTCTGTTACTAACATGAATTTACCCACATTTGTTTTAGTAACAGCGGTAAATAAAACAGATGTGAAAGCAAATGAAATTCATTTGAGCACATTTGTTTTTAACACACACACACCCTCATTCCCAATTTGCACGCTGTGCATTGCTAGCAGGCTGACAAGCTCTCAGAGAGGAGGGGGAGCAGTCAAAAGACAGGAGATATTGAATGTTCCTGCAGGCTGCAAAGCACACAGAAGGTAAGGGAGAGCAGTCACAAAACAGGAGATATCAGAAGTTCCAGGCTGCAAAGCATTCAGAGGGTAGGGGCAGCAGTCATAAGACAGGAGATAGAGGGTTCCAGAAGGTACATTCCCAAATTTGCATGCTAAAGATGCAGATTAACATCTAAATGCCACTTCTGCAAGATCATGTGTGCTCCAATTGCCATTTTGAAAGCATTCACAGGTTCCAATTAATTGACTCCAACTGAATGCTCCAATTAGTCCAATTGCCATTTTGAAAACATTCATGTGCTCCAATGAATTGAATATCCAATTGAATCCAATTGAATTGAATGCAATTGAATGCTCCAATTTTTTTGATTGCCATTTTCTCCAATTGCCATTGCCCAAATGTGGCTTTACAGATGGGGACATCTGAACAGCATTTGCACATATGCTGAGGAGTCCTTGCGATCATGAAAGTTTGATGCTGCACTGCGTAAAGAGACACAGGCACATTAATGGGGATTAGAAGGCCACACTCTCTATTAGCAAGACAAGCAAAGCAAAGCAAGGAGGGAGGGGAAAACTCCATCTCACCCCCCAAACAAAAACCTGGTGTAGGGCCAGAGGCACAGCATTGATTCAACCTCCTTTAACAAGCATCAACCAGTCCTCCGCCAAGGTTACTGTTATGGACAGGGTGTGGGGAGAGAGCCTGCTGCTTAGATAACCCACAGGACTAAACTCCTGACAGACCCACTCTATGCAGCCACTCACTTGGCCACCCACTGCCACTGACAAGGGCTGAAATAAAGTCTTCATAAAACTTCAGAATTTGCTTAATATTAAGGTGTTTGGTTCAGAAAGGCCAAATTCCGAAGTTTCGAGGACCAAGGCGTTGTTCAGAACACTTTATAAAACTTTGGAAACTTCAGAAACCTCTGTGTGCATGGGGGGGCTTGTGGACAGTTGAGCTTCTTTTCTTCTGGAAATGAAACTTAGTGTCATATTTGGTAGGAGGGGGGTATGGGAGGGGACAATTGAGTGATTGTAATCCAGATGGCAAGTTTTGATTGGCTGCCCAAGTCAGCTTTTGAGTTGGCTGGAAGGGCAAAATAAAAGTGTCTGCATTGCAGCCATCTTGTCCATTCTCTTTGGTGAGTTTGGCTGCATTGCATTCCACAGTGCTGCTGCATCTATAAATAATTGGCTGAGGGGGGGCTCAGGGGTGTCGGGCATGGCCTGGCATGGTATGGTTTAGCCTGTTCTGTCCATAGGGCCAATGCTGTGGGATGTGGGTTACATTACCCTTTACCTTGCCATGCAGTTTTATTTTAAAAAAATAATTGGGTGCCACACTGCTGCCTTCTGCTTAGTTGGCATTTGGCACCATGAGGAGAGATCTCTTTGCCTGGCTCCACTTCCAAAGTTTGCTTGGTTTGTTCAAGTCACCACTGCCACAATGCCATGCCAAGGAAGAGGGTGCCCTGGAAGGGGAGAGGTGTGAATATCTGGTTTCTTAATTTTGTGACTGCTGCTGGGGCCTGTGCTTGCTGGCGTTTTTTGGTGGGATTTATTTCTCCATGCAGTCACAGACTGTTTTGTGGGGGCTGGTGTATTCGTCTTGAGTGAATGTCCCTTGCTAGTTTTTTGTGCACTGCTTGGTTGGCATAATGATAAAGTGGTGCACTCACTTCTGAAGCAATTGACCCACTCTTGCTACCCTGCTTTTCTGGGTAAAGCTTTTCTGGGGAGTGTTTTCGCTGTGAGTTCAAGAACTTTGCAACAACTTTCTGAAGTTTCCAAAGTTTTCTGACGTTCTGTGCTTCAGTCTCCAAAGTCCGAAGCTTTGGCAAGAACATCAAATTGCCTTTGAGTGCTCAGATCGACTATTCAGAACTTCAAAAATCAGTCCGAATACCCTGAATTACTATTCATTTCAGTCCTATTACTGATGCCCTCTGCGAACACCATGTAGGGAGAGGAGACCCTGCCAACATGGGACTCAGCGGAGTGATCCATTTCCTGTTGTTTACGCCAAGCTCCTGAAAGTAAGAGGTTACATTCTCCAAACCTACCTCTGGTTAATAGCTACTAATGAACCTATTCTCCAGAAATTTGTCCAATCCTGTTTTAAACCCAGCTGCACTACTGGCCTTGACCACAACCTTTGGCAAAAAATTCCACAACTCAGGGTGTCTTCAGACGTTACGAGATCACGCTCAACCACACTGAACCACGCTCAACCCCCCTGTGGGGCCAAAGGGCCCTGAACGTCTGAACGACGCGCGCCAGATGTTCACCACGCCCAATACCCACATGGGGTCAGTTTCAACCACGCTTCCCGGGCTAGCCGGGGGAAGGTCCCGGGAAGCGTGGTCAAACGAACCCCCACCGGGAACCAAGGAAAAGTAACGTCTGGACGCCAATCCCCGCGCGGAACCAAACGAAATGAGCCCCAGCCGGGGACAAGGCACGCAGCATTGCTGCCGGGCAACCAGCAACAACACAACCACCGGAGGGAGATTCAAAGCGAGAGCAGCAGCAAGCAAGCGTGGCGGGATGGAGTGAGGAGGGAGGCGGAAGAGAGCGGAGGCAGAGACAGCGACAGCGGCGGGCCAGGAGGCGGAGGAGGTACAGGCAGGCCCAGCGATGCAGGCGGAGGGGGCACAGGTGCAGGAAGGGGGCACACGGGAGCACCCGACCAGGGAGGCGGCCCGGGAACAACACCCACAGCTGCAGCCGGGTCGCGCCGCCCCGGGGACAGCGGCCGGAACGGGCCCACAGGAGGC
>QEPC01004745.1:43343-76226 GCA_003113815.1 Sphenodon punctatus
TCACTCTCACTGCGATTGGGGATCAAGAGGGAGAAACAAGCTACAAACACACCTATTTATACTTAATGGTGAAGGCGGGACACGTCTCTCTGGGAAAGCCCTAGCCAATGAAATTGGGTGTCGTCAACAGGGTCGGAGGGTTGATCATGCCTCCGGGTCTCGCGATACCTTGTATTCCAGGTGGCAGAAACATGATACAATGATCAGATAACCACAAAGATTCTGCAGACCATGGAAAGGGGAGTTGGTGCCACTTCTTATTGGAATCCGCAAACGTTTCGCTTCCATTCACCAGTTCCGATGCTGCGGCACCATTAGCAACAAACTGCAGCTGCAGCCCTCGGAATGCTGCCTCTGCCGAACCGTGCCACGATGTGCAGAATAGGGGTTTCTGTCGGTAACAGCTGCCACGGTGGCATGCCGCTACAGCCCTACCTAGGAGTGGCCACCGAGAATGTTGCCACTCTGGAAACCTGGGGGACCTTGAGTTGGGCATCACTGGCTGACCACAGGGGGCACACCATGGTCCGGGGTGTGAAGCAGTCCACAGGTAATTGGGGCCCAGGTCATTTAGGGCTTTATAGGTTAATACCAACACTGTGAATTAGGCTGGAAGACAATAGGCAGCCAGTGCAGAGAACCTAGCACCTGTGTAATGTGCTTGCAATGACCCGTCCCCGTAAGGAAACAGGCCGCCGCATTCTACACCAGATGCAGCTTCTGGACCGTCACCAAATGTAGCCCCACATAGAGTGCGTTGCAATAGTCTGGTCTAGAGGTGATGAAGGCATGGATGATGGTGGCCAGGTCAGAGTCTGAAACCTATGGCCGCCAGATGTAACTGGAGAAAGGCACTCCTTGCCACAGCCACCACCTGGAAATCCAGGTGGAGCTGTGAATCGAGAAGCACCCCCAGACTACGGACCTGGGACACTAAAGGAGGGAAGACCCCATCAATAACAGGAACTACCACCCCCTTAGCCCTACCCAGCAGCATCACCTCCATCTTGTCGGGATTCAGCTTCAGACGGCTCGCCCTCATCTAATCCCCCACAGACACCAGAAACCAGGTAAGCACCAAGACTGCCAGGTCTGAGTCTGCAGAAAAAGAGAGGTAAAGCTGGGTATCATCAGTGTACTGATGACAGCGTATGCCGAACCCTCTCATGACCTGCCCAAGGGCTGCATATACACTTTGAACAAGAGAAGGGACAGAATAGAACCCTGCGGGACTCCACACGTGAGATTTCGGGGAGATGATGAACACTCCCCAAACACCACCCGCTGAGTTCTCCTGGCCAGGGAAGAGTGGAAAATTCAAGAACAACTCCGCCCACCCCCACCCAGTACCCCAGACGGGCCACCAACATCTCATGGTCAACAGTATCAAATGCTGTCGACAGATCTAATAGAATTGAAAGGAATGATCTACCCTGATCCAATTCACGGCGCAGGTCATCGACCGAAGTCATAAGTGCAGTTTCAGTGCCAAACCCAGGGCAAAAGTTAGACTGCAAAGGATCAAGAAAACGGACCCGATCCAGATGCCCCTGAAGCTGCTTGGCCACAACCCGTTCAATAACCTTCCCTAAAAGGGGAAGGTTAGAGACTGGTCAATAGCTGGCCAGGGAGTCAATGTCAAGAGATTGAGCAGAGACCGCACCACTGCCTCTTTAAGACAGCCCGGTGCTCTGCCCTCCCTAAGGGAGGCATTGACAACCCTGGCCAACAATGGCCCTAACGTCTCCCGGCAGGCCTTGACCAGCCAGGATGGGGATGGATCTAATTCACAACAAGTGGCCGTGAGAGGGCATCCGCCACCTCAGTGGGCGACACCCACTGAAACTGATTCCATGAAACTGGACAAGGCAGGGCTTCCATTATTTCAGGTTCTCCAATTGCTAAAACTGTGGCATTGAAGTCGTGGTGAATCCGGGTGATTTTATCCATGAAGAAGTCAACAGTTATGTCACAGCGAGCACTGGAAGATTCCACTTCCAGGCAGAGGGAGGCCAGACTGACCAGCCCCTGCACCACCTGGAAAAGCTCAGCTGGATATGACTTCACAGATGCTATGAGGGCAGCAAAGAATGCCTTCTTTGCTGCCCACACAGCCACAGCATAGGCTCTTAAACTAACTCTATGCTGAAATGGATCAGCTTCTGTACGTGTATGCCACCGCTGTTGCTCCAGCTGCCGTCCCTCCTGCTTCATCCATCGCAGGTCTAAATTCTGGACCCATTATCCAGTCCTCTGTAAACCAAGACACCAAGACATTCAAAACTCTTGGGGAATTGTATCCAAATTGTTTTTTCAAAATTATTGAAATGCCTGCAGTCTTCTGGGCCCGAATCAAGGTGGTGGTACTTACCTATAAATCCCTATACAGTCTGGGTCCTACCTATCTGCAGGATTGCTTCACTCCCCAGGCTCTACATCAACCCCTGAAGTTGACTGCGAGCACCCTCCTCGAAATCCCCCAAGTATCCTGGGGGGTGAATATGGAGAGGACATTCTCGGTGGCTACACAAAGGTTGTGGAACTCCCTCCCAGCAGAGGCCCCTGTGGCACCAGACCTCCCCATCTTTCAACGACAGTGTAAGACCTGGCTATTCCACCAGTCTTTTGGTGGGGGAGATGGGTAAGGGGTGTGTGTGTTTTCTTAAACTCTACCATGTGGATTTTGTACTGTATTATTTTTTTTGCTATATTTATATTTTATTTTATGTCTTTTTAACAATAAATTGTGAGCCGCCCTGACATGCTGTTAGCAGAAGGGTGCAAGTACAAAATTTGCACACACACACACACACACACACACACACACACACACAAATAAATAAAAATGAATTCGATTTAAAACAAAGAAGTCACAGCTGGAAATGTGCACACAAACCCTGAATATGACATTGCTTATAAAATAGGAACCTGTCAGTCAATCTTTATTAAATTTGACAGGAATGATCCCTTGTGTGAGGGGAACAATCTCTACAAATTGCATCCATACTGAATGAGAAGTGAAGATGCTGCACTTGGAAACGCATCTCAAATTATAATGTTTATAAAATCTGGACCCTTTATCTAATCCTTCTGAAGTGTGGCAGGCATGACACCCTGGAGTGGTACGTTTCCTAGAAATATCATGGAAACTGGATGGAAAACAAAGAAGTTACAGCCTGATATTTATGTTCCAAAATTTTATATTATTTTAATTTAATCTTTATTCTAACATTTGGTTGGTTTTTTCATTTTTCTGGTATTACTAACAAAAAATGAAATTTCATTATTAACACTAGAAAAACAAAAATGAAATGCACACCCCCTAACTCAGGATGGAACAAGGAAAGGGAGGCTCCGAGATCAGGCATTTGTGGCATGCTATGGATCTATCTCCTTTATTCTTCTCCCTTCCCCTTAGCTCAGTCTTTCAGTGTTTTCAGATAGGAACTAGACCAAGGGATCAGATCTAGGAACTAGAAAGGGACCAAATAAAAACTAACCACAAGGCACACTTAGCCTCCAAGGCCTGAGTTTCCCCACCCCTGATTTAAAACTTGCCTTTTGTATCTGACCATTTATTCCATTCAGTCTTAGGGTGGAAATATAGCAGCAAGATAAAATATGGACAATACATAAATAAAATAATATGTGGCTACAGAAGCAAGGTTACAACTCTTGTTCTTCAGATTCTTCACAACTACAACTGGATCTCTTTTGTGGTCATCTATATAACACTTTTCCTTAATATACACACATATTTGCATACATAATGTAGTAACTGGTTCTGTTCCAACTTAATTACTCTGATACAAATTGGAGAAAGATTGAGATCATTAAAATCCTTAAGACCAGGTTTTGGACCAAAACCATCCATGTAATAAGTAAATAAATAAATAACTAAAAGGCGGAACAACCTCAACTATAACCCAAATTCTTCAAATGGAGCATGCCCATGAATTTTCATGGGCAAAGAGGAGTTATGTCCCATTTTTTAGCTAGGGTTTATTTATTTGCCTTCAGAGTATGTGCACCAATTTTCACAACAGAACTAGCATCCCAGGCAAAAATATAAGAGTGCCAAAATAGAAATTTTAAAAGGAAGATTGTTTCTCCAATTCAAGAAGAAAGCATTTTGGTATTTGCATAGTATATGCAAAAAAAAAAAGAAAAAAGTGAGGCAGCGAATATATCTACCATAAAATTTTAAGAGGCTTAAATTCAAGAATTAGACTAAGATATATGCTATGGTATAGCTGGTTTAAGCATTTTTGACAACAGAATTAATTCATGGGTAATATGTATGGTAATTATTCATTCATTACAGTAAGCCACGGAAGAGGGTTTAAATTACCATCCAACAAAATATCACAACAAAAGCATTTCTGAGATAAGCAGGGTTTAACATACACCAAGACTTGCCAGGGCACTGACCCAGCACCTCTTTTCATGCCAAGGTACAGCCCTAGGCACCTCTTCCTACCCCTACTGCTGCTGCTGCTCTGGTGGCACCCAGCCAGTGACAGATTATGTTTGAGGGGGATATATGACAGTGTGAGCTTAGCACTACTGCTCTGTTCCTCATGAGTTCTCTGATGGCAAACTAGCTTGCTGTCAAACAGGCTGATAGATGGCATGGCAAAAGCAGCACACACTTTGTCTGCCAACAGTAGCATAAACCCTACCCCTCTGCAGCCTTTGGGTTGTTTTTTTTAAAAAGAGATAGTACCCTGCATGGCCACCAAGGAACCACTCATCTGACTGCCCATGGAGGTCGAATGGGGGGGGGGGGGAATTTGTGCTCCTGCAAGCTACACAACACCCACTTATTCAGCACTGTAGAGAAATCCAGAATGCTTCATGTGGAGCAAGCCAAATAGCTCCATGACAACAGGTGGAGCCCCTACCTGTATGAACTGAGGCACCCAGCCATGCCAGCAAACTGGTCCACCACTCATAGACACTGTAGGTGTATGACATAGTGTTTGAAAATCACAAGAGCCCAGAGCTCATGCCAGGGACATGTCATCTGCAAAGGTCAGCCCAGAATGCTTCCCTCTCCCCATGGTCCATGGCAGAGGGAGTGCACAGCAGCTTTCCTCCATGGCCAGGGTAGCCATGATGGGATCCGCGTGTTTAAATTCCTCCCCACACTCTCCAGATGGGTGGGTGCTCCATGGCAGTGCCACTCGGTAGCCACGCTCCCCCACCCCATCACCTTGCTTATTTAAAAGCACCCTTGGGGTATTTTCAGACGTTACGAGATCACAGTCAACCACGCTGTGATCTCCTAACGTCCGTTGGGGGAAACGGATGTTTCCTCCCAGATGTTACCACGGCGTGGAATTACATTCACCACATGAGCGGCCGAAGCGGAGGGACCGGCGGCTGCCGCATGTCGAATGCAATTCCACGCCGTGGTGAACCCCGGCGTCTCGTCTGGTCGGGCGCCATGGCCCGGGATCACCGGTGGGATCCCAGGCCGTGGCGAATCCGGCTCGACGCGGCGGCCTCATTGGCCCCACTGCCCTCCCGTCTCCTGGAGGGCGGGCAGCGGGGTGCGTGGAGGGGGCGGAGCCGTGCGACCGCATGTTGTGCCGCGCGCCCCCGCCCCCTCTCAGATTCCCCCCCGGGATCCCCCTGGCACGTCTGATACGGAAAGATGGGGTGATCCCAGGGGGGAATGAATTAGGTGATTTTGGTACGGGGCCAAAGGGCCCTGTAACATCTTAAATCACCCTTGGTCTCTCTCTGGGTGAGCAAGGAAGGTGTTGCTGCTGTCACCCATCTGCTGTCCAGAAGGAGGAGTGGCTTACCACCCAATAGCTGATCAGCATCTGACACTGCTGCAACCCTAATCAAAATTAAACTGCCACTGGAGAGGTGGCTGGCATAGAAGAAGTTGGAGTGGTGGTTGGCATAATGATGGGGTGACTCTACAGGCCCTTCTGACCACCTCCTCATTTCCCATAGGGGCCAAGATTTCCAGTTAGAGATTAGAATAATGGGCAAGAGCGCAGACTCCCCATGGCAAGATTGAACCCTTGCAGCTTTTCTTAAAAAAACAAAAAAAAACTAAAAATTGTTGTAGAGTTAGCTTTCTGTTGAATAACAGACAACAGAAGTTTCTTCAAAACAGAACTTTACTAAGAGCTCAGAAGACATGCTTCCATACTGTACAGACTGCATGGGACAAGATGGAGAACAGAGAGAGAAGAGAGGAGACAAGGAGATAAAAACACCTGTTTCATCCCCTGACCCTCCCCCTACTGGACAAGCCCCATATTAAACTTGCAGGGCTTGCAATGGGCTTTTACTTGTGACTGTTGCACAATCCAAAAAAAATAAGTATACAATGGACAGCAAACTTCCTGAGATTAAAAATTAAATAATACAGTTTCTTGTTTGAGTAATTCACTAAGGATGTGCGAACAGATCACAGTTTGGGTTCAAATGTTCGGTTCGGTTGTTTGGTTCCATTGTTCAGTTCAGTCGTTCAGTTTGTTCGCCAAGTTCGGGTTCAGTAGTTCATTTCAGTGGAGTTCGGTTCAGTTCGGGCATTCAGAAAAAGGTATCACGTGATCCTGTGATCGTGTTGGAAGCCGGAAGTTCAAGTGCATGCAGAGCTGTGTGGCGAGAGAGTGTGTGTGTTGTGGCTGGCTGGGTGTTTGGCGTGTTTTGGCTGTGTTTGTGTTGGACTGTGTGTTGGTTTTGGTTTGACTGTTGGTTTGGCTGGTTGGAGAGTGTTGATGAGTGACTGTTGGTGTTGGTGAGTGATTGTTTAAAAAAAAAATTGAAGAAGGTGACTAAACGCTGGGCCTGAGGGAAGGCCAAGGTGGCGGAGCCGGTGGTGGAGGAAGAGGTTCCTGCTGCTGCTGCTGAACCTTCAGTGATGGAGGAGGAGCAAGAGCCGGCGGGCACAGGAGGTGCTGCCACTGCTGCCAGGTTTGTAAACTTTTTTTTTACTTTGAGCACAAGAAGAATACTCTCTGTTAGAGCGAGCTCACTTGTCACGTTGCATGTCTCTTTTTTACAAAAGGGAAGAGAGCTATGTTTCCCAGCAGATCTGGTCTAACTGGATTGGGCCACTCTTTTCCAAGTTGTATAAAATGAGTTTACACTTTACTTTGATGCCAAGCTAGCAAAGCAAGTATTGTAAAATGACAATATATTTATAAATAAATGGAACATGAGACTTAAAATATAAAAAATAGGCATAGTTTACTTAAATTTAAATAGAAAATATCAGTAGCTTACATAGAATGGTATTGATAGCCAATCAAAGTTACATGATCTAAAAAACATTTCTATTTTAAGAAAATAGCTTCTAAAAGCTTAACATATGCTCAATTCATTGGCTCAAAGATATCAAGAATAATACATTACATTCTTCCCAGTTCTTCCCTTTTTCTGCCATGATGGTGAGAGAGAAACCCCAACATAGTGTAGGATTTCAATCTGAAAAAGCAAAGCTAGTGTCTCCCTTCTTAAAGCAAAGTTTGCCAGAAGCTGACACTCCTGAGCAGTGACGCTGATGACATCAGTTAGCATGGAAATACACAGGATTCTAATTGGCTCTCTTAATTCTGAGCAAGTAAAGAGACTGAACAGAGAGTCAGATTTCCTTCAAAGTTTGAACAAAACCTCATATTTCCATCAAAATTAATTGTCAGATTACAGAGAGAACTGACCACAGCTTCAAGGTTTTTTAACCAATTAGTGGAAGCAGATATGCTAGCTAGGAAAAATTAACTTAAAACTTCTCACTTTGGAGATGTTCATGGCTGGTACCATTTGTCATTTAGACATATAGACTGATAAGGCCCTTGGTCTGGCCTCCAACTTTAGCCATTTTTTTCCTGTTTCCTTGGATATGGTGAAAAGTTCACTGAGAAGTTTAAAAAAAGTTCATTGGAACACAGCTGAGGAGGCCTCAGCCTGAAACAAGGTACATATAGAAACTGATTTTAAAAAACAATGCAGTAAAACACAAGTTCAATACATTGAAACAGAAAGTTAATATATTGAAACTCAAAATCAATACATTAGGAACACAGATGGCCAAAAATTATAAGCTTATAATAGGAAATACATGACAGACTGGCGTGCGGGTGGGTGCGTGGTCGGTGGGCATCAGTCAGGCACAAACAGTGGGCAACAGCAGGTGGCAGCGGATGTCTGCCACAGAGAGAGAGGGTAATGTAGTGTGGGGGGCTCTTCCAGCAGTCAGACATGAGCACTAGGAGCCCCACCCAAACATGTGCCAGGCTAGCAAGGGTCTACACTCTCCAGTTGCCATCCCCACACACCCCCAAAAAAGGGTTGGATTTGCACGTGCCAGCCAGCCAGGGTCTTTCCATTGCCATCCCTCCCCAGCTCTCAAAGAAGGGCAGGATTTGCACGTACAAGCCAGCCAGGGTTCTCCCCATTGCCATCCCTCACCAGCACCCAAAGAAGGGCAGGATTTGCACATGCCAGCCAACCAGCATCACCATCTCCAGTTGCCATCCCTAGCACCCCAAGGAGGGAGCACTAGAGGCATCATCATAAATGCATGACATTACTTACGTGTTGTTAACTAAATTACTACTTGTTTATGTGTTCCTGTTTCAGAGAGAGTGAGGAG
Source organism: Sphenodon punctatus (assembly GCA_003113815.1). Taxonomy (NCBI): domain Eukaryota; kingdom Metazoa; phylum Chordata; class Lepidosauria; order Sphenodontia; family Sphenodontidae; genus Sphenodon; species Sphenodon punctatus. The sequence goes on from QEPC01004745.1 coordinate 51,967, forward strand.
GAATCTGTTGCCGCTGGTGCCAGGCGCAGGTCATCAAAGTGGAGGTTGGACTCACCAGTGCCACCCCCAGACAGTCAGCAGAGAAGATCTGATGTCTGGAGGTGGTTTGTGAAAGGTGACATATACGCCGTTTGCATGGTAAGGCACAGGGGCTGGAACTACAGGGAATTGATTGCTCTATGACCTGTTAGGAATGGAAGTCCCCTGCAGAGAGAGATTGGCCTAATGGCCACCCATCCACTTGTGGAGACAGAAAGCAGGCAGGACTTGACATACTATTGGTCTGACACAGTATGGCACTTCTTATGTTCCTATCTTTTTATGTTCTTTAGATATGCAACAAAAAAATCAGCTTGGCCAGGGAGGGGACCTCATCTGGCCTAATCTCCCACATTGAGAAGCTGCATGGGGAGAAGGTGAAGCGGCAGGAGTCTGGCGTGGACATGGTGGAGCATCAGTGCCAGAAGAAGGGGGGAAGGCAACCCAAAAGACATGGCAATGCCATCAAAGCCCTTCCCCTTCCTCCAGCTGCTGGAGAGGCCTACCTGCCACTTTATACAGGGCCTACGGCTGCATGCAGCCATGATGAAGAACTGCCTGGTGGAACAGTTCCAGGAGCTCAAACTCGAGAAAAAGCAGGTGGAGGCGTACTCCCAGTATGTCTCTGCCAAGATGGAGAAGCTGGAACTGTACTACCAGTCAGTCTCCAGGTGGCATGCACAGCTCATCCTGAGTTGTGCAGCAGCGCGGTTGCACACCTCCAACAGGGCCGCCAGCTCTGACCCAGAGTGGAAGGGGGCAAGCCATAATCAGCCACAGGGGGCCAGGGCAGGTGGGACAGCTCCAGCAGATGGTAGTTTTCAGTCCTGTGGGAGCGTGGATACCCACGGGCACCCTGTATGCTGATGAAGTAGGACACGGACATGGCAGGGCAACCCTCACACAGGCAGGTCGCATATCCCGGGAAGGCACACACACACTGAGCGGAGGCTGTCTCAGCAGGACTCCACACCACTAGGGTCCCCAGCATGTCCGAAAGGCGCCCCTCAGGAAAGGGGGCGAGCCCCAGCTCCTCACAGTGCATGTGGCAGTAGCCGAAGCACAGCATACCAAAGCTCAGGCACCGATAGGAATCCGGTCGGGTGGGCAAGGAGCACAGGCTGCACTGAATGATGGGCAAACACCAGAGGTTGCACAGGGCCATGCTCTCGCAGACAGTCCAGGCTCGGACAGAGCCCCCAGAGCCTCCGAGCAGGAGCTCAGGCTGAGATGCAGGATGTAAAGCTCCTGGAGGGTCTGAGTCGCAGGGGCCATGGGGGCAGCATGGGATGCAGGGCTGGGGGGATGGACAGGCAGACAGGGGCAGCCAAGGCCAACAGATAACGGCAGGATGGGAACAATGAGGCTGCTGTGGAGGGATGAGAAGGGAGTGGGCTGCGCATAGCTGCTGGCATGCAAGGCTAGAGAGCCCCACGCATACACAACTGCTAATGGAGATAGAAACGACAGCACGCGCATGCACAGGGAGGAGCAGTGGCCCGGGGGCCAGGGCCTGAGCCCTGGGGGATTGCACAGGGTACCCTCGATGTCGGACCATAGCTGGTACGTTGGGGTGGGGCACACAACCGTGTCGTGCCTGGTGTGGGATGTCCATGAGGCCAGAGAGGGGGTATGCACCTGTAGGAAAGTAAGCACTCGGGCACGTTTAGTTGTGCATAAGACCATTTATTGTGCTCCCCCGGTCCCACCCCATCACCCGGTACACCTGTGTGCCCTCATGCCCTTCCCCTCTCCCAGCCCCCTTAGTGGTCCCGGACGCCCCGTCCCCTCCCCAGTCACTATGGTGCCCTGCCCCTGCCCTTCCCTCATCCCCTTCTGCCGCTAGGCTGGCCCCTTCACCTGTCAACAGGGATGGCTGAGGCTACCGACCCCCCCCCATACGAGGTGGAGGAGGAGGTGCTGTCATCCGGAAGGGCCAGGGACCCTGCCCCTGCCCCCACACACACACCCCCGGGGGGCCCTGTCCCCCCCACGTGCCGACTGTGGCCGTATCAGGGCCTGGCAGCCTGGATGCTGGCATATGAGCTGTGGGGGAACGGGTCACCAGATCCACGGTCCCTGATGCTGTTGGGGAGGCGGGGGTGGCGGCGCTGGCAGGGCCTGTGGCACAGCCAGTGGGGGTGGAGGCGACATGGGTCTGGGTGCTGGCATGGCACCCAGCAGAGCTGCTGCCATTATGAAGGCACTCCGGGCCCTGGCCTGCAGGAGGAGGGATGTGCCCTGCTCCAGGGAGCGGTCCAGTTTCCAGCTGAGCTCCTCGGACCGGCGGTCCTGTTGGTCCAAGTGGGCCTGGAGTGGGCCTGGAGTGCCTCCAGTTGGTGGTTCATGTCCTGCCTCATAAGCCGCCGGTCCTTCCGCATCTCCGCCACCAGCGCATGCTGGTGGTGACCAGCTCCTCCGTGAGGTCCTCCCGGCACCTGTGCGCCCACACTTGGTGCTCCCGCATCCTCTGGGCCGGTGGTACTGGCAGCCCCCATCCATGGCCCTCTTGTGCTCAGTGTGGCTCTCTGGGGTGATAATGGGGTTGGTTCATCATGTCGGGAACCATTCCTCTGCCCCCTCCCATCTCTGTCCTCTGGGCGCTCTTTCCCCCCGGGATGGGCACCACCAGCCCCTGTGCAGCTCCCTCTGCCCGTGCCCCATCCATGCCTCTAGGACCATGGGGGAGGGACGGCTGCCATCCCATGCCACCCCCTTTGCCCCCCCTTCCCCTGGGGTCCATGCGTGTATGCTGCATTGCCCGTACCTCCTCCCTCTGTGTCCATTCCCTCCGAGACTGGTCGATCGCTGGGACTGGTGTCTGCCTGGTCTCTGGGGTCAGCATGCCATGAGGTGGTCGGCATGCCATGAGGTGCAGGGTGACAGTCTCCTTCTCCCCCTCTACCTCCTTGGTGTCCGCTGGGGCGTGCATGCCCTCACCGGAGGTCAGACTTGGGGTGTGTCGGGCACATGTGCCCAAGGTCCCTGGCATCTCCTCCATGGCTTCTGTGCCCAGTGTGCTCTCTGGCTACAAGGGGGGGTCCTCCTCCATGGATCGCTCCTCCCGGACACCCACTCTTACCGAGCACCGGGCCACTATGGAGCCCTTGCGGTGCAGCCCCCGGCTCAGTGCGTCCACATAGGGGGAGGCCCGTGTCGCCTGCCCAGAGCACCCTTTGTTGTCAGTGATGTCCTTGTACCCCATCTTTAGCTCCTTTATTTTAGTCTGGCACTGTGTGGGCATTCAGTCGTATCCAGCCTCCCCCATCTCTGTGGCTATCTGGGTGAACACCTGCTCATTCTGGGCATTGACAGCCAGCTCAGCCTACAGCTAAAATGTCTCCCAGATAGCTATGAGGTCATGGGTATCCTGGAGCCCCCACTGAACCCCCCTGGGGTACTAGTGCATGGGTGCCAGCCCCTCCGCTGCCTCCTCCTCCTCCGTGGCTGTCTGTCCCTGGCTCCCTCCAGCCTCGGGTTCCTCCAGGGCATGTGCTCTCTTGCTGGTCTGTTGGGGGTATGATGGGGGCTTCTGGTTGGACTCCTGGTGGCTGTGGTCCCTCCCTCCCTCCTGTGCCCCTCCTCTCCCCGGCTCTGACCTACCCACTCCTGGCTGCACCCCCTACCTTCTTCTGGGGTGTCCCCATGTGCCACTGGGTGTCCCCCACTGGGCCGGGTTCCCCCTCCTGCTGCTGCTGCTGCTGCACCTCCTCCTCTACCTGTCGCTCCATCCTCCACTCATTTTCTTCCTCCTTCCTCTCCATCGACTACTCCACCACGTTCCTCTACTGCTGCCTACCCTTTAAATCTCCCTCCGTGTGCCGCTTGTTGTTGGTTGCCTGTCAGCGGCAGTGCATGCCATCACTATGGCCCGGGGTCATTTCCTTCCATCGCAGCTGGGGTTTTCCCTTCAGAAGTTACTTTTCATTCACTCGTGCCGTGGTGAACATTCACCACACTTCTGGATCTCCTCCCGCCCCGACCTCACGAAGCATGGCTAGGTTCACTCCGCCCCACGTTTGACTGTGGTGAACATCTGGATGCAGGCCAACAGACGTGCATGGCTCTTTCACCACCGCCCGCGTTTGACTGAGGTTGACTGTGGTGAATGCCGAAAACCTAACATCTGAAATCACCCACTATCTATATCTAGATCTATATATCTAGATCTATATCTATGGGTGATTTCAGAAGTGATGTGTTCCAATTCACCACAGTGAATCCCACCCCGGTGTGAACGGATTTACCGTGGGCTGTGGTGACACGTGCGACCCCAACAGAAGTGACAGGATCTTGACCACTGGCCAGGGGCAATCAGAGAGAACATGGGCTGGGGGAACACAAAAGACATGCAGTGGAGATGTGGACCATGGTTCGAGCCCCAGAATGCACCGCGACTGGGATCAATTCCTTCCAACGTGGCTGCGGGTTTCCGTTGAGAAGTTACTTTTCATTCACCCCTGCCGTGGTGACCATTCACCACACTTCTGGACCTCCTCCCGCCCCAACCTCAAGAAGCATGGTTAGCTTCACCCGGGGCTGCGTTTGACTGTGGTGAACATCTGGATGCGAGCAAGCAGACATGCACAGTGTTTTCACCACCACCCATGTTTGACTGAGGTTGACTGTGCTGGACATTCACCACGTCACTTCTGAAATCACCCTATATCTATCTATCTATCTATCTATCTATCTATCTATCTATCTATCTATCTATCTATCTATCTATCTATGATGGGGGGAAACACAAAGAACACAGAGATGGGTACAAAACTGAAATGAAACCGAAATCAATCTAATGCTACTCAAAATGAATAAAAAAACAGGGGAACGGAATCAGGGATGGAATATATATAGAGGGAGAGGGAAAGGATTCAATGGAGGGGGGAGGGGGGAAGGAAGGAAGATTGAACACATGGAACACAGGGAGGGGTAAAAACAAAAAATAGCACATAAATCTATCTAAGCTAAGCTAAATAAATGATAATTTGGAGGTAGATGGGTTCAATGGGTGAAATAGGAGGAGGGCTGCAACGGATTGAGGAGAACAAAACTGCTGGGAGAGTGACCCTTCTGAAACGCCTGCTGTTCAGGAACAGTGACTAGCTCAGAAGATGTTGGCAGGGGGAGGGCAATGAGTTTTGTTACTTGCTGCACCTGCCTCACCGCAAGTCCCATTGACCCTATGCAGCCTAGCCCGTGGCCAATCACAGACTGCGAAGCCAGTGGTCTGAGGAGAAAAGGGATGGTGATTGGGCACTGCAGGCTAGCTGCTACTCCAAGCCTCTCCACCCCTGTTGCCTGGAAGTCTGCTCCTCAGCTGACCTCCCCCCTCCCTGTGCCTGCCTGTGCCAGGCAGTGGGTCACAAACTGGCTGTGGTCACATTTCTCCCGCCCGAACCACCCGAATGCAATCCAAACTGACCGTACTGTTTGGTCATTTGGGAGTTCAAAATCAGGTTCATTTCAGTAGGGTCGGGTTCGGGTTCAGTCATCTGAACAGGCCGAGTTCGGGTCGAACTCCAAACTTCTGAACCGCATTCGCCCATCCCTATAATTCACTTATTTCACCTATATTTTAGTGTAATGCACTGCATTGCTGTAATAACTGCATTGCTGAATATCTTGGCTAGAGTTTATATTTTTTTAGTTTATTTGTTATATTTATTAGCCGCCCCCTCATGCCTATGGCATCCCAGGGTGGCTTACAACACTAAAAACACAACAATACATTATCAAAATTTGAACATTTCTAAAAACATCTCCCCCCCACCTACCCCTCCCTCCCACCCTCCCCTCCAAAGGCCTGGAAAAACAGCCAGGTCTTGTAGGCTCAGCAGAACTCCAGCAGACCCAGGGCCAGGTGAGCTTCCTCTGGGAGGTAAGTCCAGAGTCGTGGCCCAGCCACCGAGAACGCCCATTCCATTGTGGCCCCCCACCTGACACAGGGGACCTCCAGGAAGGCGCCCCCAGTAGACTGTAGGGATCACTCTGAGATGCGGAGGGTGAGGCAGTCTCCCGAGATATGAGGGGCTGAGACCGTGTAGGGCTTTATAGATCAAAATTAACAGAAGTGGCTGAATCTGGCCTGGTGCACTATAGGCAACCAGTGCAAAGTGCAGAGCACAGGTGTTATGTGCTCCCACCGACCCGTCCCTGTAAGGAGATGGGCTGCCACATTCTGCACTAGCTGCAGCCTCCAGACCAGAAAAAGGGGAAGCCCCACGTAGAGTGCGTTGCAGTAATCTAGCCTCAAGGTGATGAAGGCATGAATGAGAGTGGCCAGGTCAGGCCTGGAGATGTATGGATGGAGCCTCCATACTAGATACAGCTGGCGGAAGACGGCTTTAGCCACCATCTTCGCCTGCTGATCCAAATGGAGGTCCGAATCCAACAGCACCCCCAGACTCTGAACTTGATGGGCTACAGGAGGGCAGACCACCCCCCCACCAGAGGAGCCAGCACCCCCTCGCCCTTCCCACCACTATCACCTCCATCTTATCAGGATTAAGTTTCAGTCTGCTCTGCCGCATCCAATCGGCCACGGCCTCCAAACATTGGGAAAGTATCGAGAGAGCAGGACCTGGGTCAGTTGAAAACAAGAGGTACAGCTGAGTATCATGAGCATATTGGTGACAATGCACCCCGAACCCTCTCATGATCTCCCCCAGAGGCTGCATATATACATTAAATAATAACGGAGACAGAATCGAACAATGCGGAACTCTGCAGGTCAAGACCCGGGGGCTTGATGTTTCAGCCCCCAACACCACGCGCTGGCTTCTCCCCAAGAGGAATGAGCGGAACCACCCGAGGATGGTCCCGTCCAGACCCCCCAGGTCTCACAGTCGTCTCAGCAGCAGCCCATGGTCCACGGTGTCAAAAGCGGCCAAGAGATCTAGCAGGATCAGAAAATTTTGAACATCCTGCATCCATCTCCTGGCGGAGATCGTCCACCAAGGCCACCAACACCGTCTCAATACCATAGCCAGGGTGGAACCCAGAATGAAAAGGGTCAAGGAAACCGATATTATCCAGATGCACCTGGAGCTGCAATGCCACTGCCCGTTCAATAACCTTCCCTAAAAAGGGAAGATTAGAGATGGGGTGGTTGCTGACGAGTGCACCCACATTTGGAGATGGCTTCTTCAGAAGGGGGCGCACCACAGCATCCTTGAGACTGGGCGACAGCCTCCCCTGCTGGAGGGATTCATTGACCCACCTCGCCATCACCGTCCCCAATGTCTCCCTGGAGGCTTTCACCAACCAGGACAGGCATGGATCTAATTCACACCTTGTGGCTCTAACAGACCCCAGGACATCCACCGCATCAGCCGACGTCACTTCCCGAAACTCGTCCCAGAAAGATCTACCAGACAGTGCCTTCAGGACCTCGTGCTCCTCACCCACTGCTTCCAACCTGGTGTCAAAGTTACTCCAAATCTTAGCGATCTTGTCTGCGAAGTAGATGGCAAACTCCTCACAGCAGGCCTGGGACAAGTCCCCGTCCAGGCAGAGGGAGGCCAGACTGCCCACCCCCTGCACCACCTGAAACAGCTCTGCTGGACATGACTTCGCAGACACTATGAGGGCAGCAAAGAACTCTTTCTTTGCTGTCCTCACAGCCTCAACATAGGACCGCAAATGGGCCCTATGGAGAAGTCAATCAGATTCAGAGCTAGTCCAACGCCAGCGTTGCTCCAGTCTCCTGCCTGCCTGTTTCATACACCGCAACCCCTCAGTAAACCAAGGGGTCCTGCAGTGATGAGACGGAGGCAGAGGACCTCTCAGAAACACCCTGTCAATGGCCTCCCCCAGCAAGATGTTCCAATGCTGGACCAGGACATCAGTAGAGTGGCCGTCAGGGTCTAGGGTTAACTCCCTCAGAACCTCCTGGAACTGCTGTGGTTCCATCAGCCTCCGAGGGCAGACCAACCTAACTGATCCATTCCCCTTCTGGAGGGGATGTGCTGAGAGGCTGGCCTGTAGGAGATAATGGTCCATCCATGACAAGGGTGTAACTCTTACATCCCCCACTAATGGACCACCCGCCTCAAGGCCTGAACAAAAAAAACAGGTCAAGAATATGCCCCCACCCCCCCACATGGGTTGGGCATTTAACCATCTGGGACAAGTCCATGGTTGCCATGGCAGCCATGAACTCACGCTCCGCTCCTACAAGGCGCGCATCGGCATGAACGTTGAAGTCCCCCAGTACCAAAGTCCTGGATGAGTTCAATGCCACCTCTGAGGCCAGCTCTGCTAAACCGACAAGGGAAGCTGCCGAACAGGAAGGGGCCCGGTATACCAGCAGCACCCCAAGCTTGCCAAATCAAACACCACATGGAGGGCCTCAATACCTATAATTCACTTATTTCACCTATATTTTAGTGTAATGCAGTGCATTGCTGTAATAACTGCATTGCTGAATATCTTGGCAAGAGTTTCACAGTGTACAGTAGTTTCATTAAGCAACTTTGGTAAGATCACTCATGCATTTGTTTCATATGAAAGTTCATCCAAAGTATCAAAATACTAAGCCAATAACAAGACAGTTATCATTAAGGGATAGAGTAGACATAACACTAATTTTAATATATATTCAGATTGTCAACTTCACAGTGACTATATGAGTGTTGTCTTCATATGTCTGTTGTATTCAGTCCCCAGAGTTAAAGCAACTTGGCTAACATCCAGCTCCCAATCATTTAGTTAAAATTATCATCCCCTTGGTGAATATTCATTCCATCAGACGTGAAATATAATAGGCAAGATGATTATAAGCAACTTGTAGGTACTTGAGCTTTAACCTAACCTTATTGTTATCCATAAATGTCTAGACCATCCTCCCACGCCCGATCATATGGAGGATTCTGTGTGCCATTATTAATTAGCAGACAAAAATGAATTGCATCAAAACCAAGTGACTCTTAAATGGTACTTGGCACACCACTTCAATTCAGAAAAGATTTGTATTAAGATGGATTTGAAAAACAAGACAAAAATCATTGGATGGGTCTGGCTAGTAACTGCGTAATTAAAAGAAAGCTATAGTTCTTTGCAGTATGAAGCAGAAAACTATACTTATTGTCCAATTATATTTTAAGATTTAATTGAATTCTGAGTAAAAAGAACTTGCGAGTTAATAAAGCAGTTAATTGTGATGCCCTGTTTTAACCACTGATAATTTGAGGGATGTAGGTTTATCAGTAGATGAACATATTTAAACATATGCTATGTTTTATTGGAAAAGGGCAAATACATATGTGGAATTATAGTAATGAAATACAGGCGAATAAGCATCAGAAATGCCCTTTATATGCCCTTGAGAAAAGTACACTTTGTACAGAAGATGTGCTAGGTCTCTCAACAGAGAGTAAATAGTACTTTCAGTATTCAGAGTGCTTTCCAGTCCTAATCTAATTCATCCTCACAATATCCCTGCAAGGTAGATCATTATTATTCCTATCTTGCAACAGGGGACTGTGGTTGAGAATAGGTCTGAGATGAGAGCAAGTGTTCCCATTCCGAAGGGTAATACTGAACTTTTGGGAGTGCTTGTGAGTATTCGTTGGTAATTAGTCAGTTTCAGGTAATTCTGCACTTCCGTCATTTTTTTTCTTCTTCATTTTTGTTACTATGAGTTTCTGTCACTTTCAAGTAATTTTACAACAGTTTTTTGGCAGTTTTAAAGAGCTTTTATGGAAATTTATAGCACTCCCACAGCAAGTTTGTGTCTCCATAGTTCCTGGAGGTATATGATGGGCAGAGGGCTTGAGACTGGCCTGTAGCAGCCCCGTTCAACTTGCAAAATATAACAGAAAATGGCAAAAACAGTAGGAAAGCCAGCAAGTTTCTCTGTTGCTTGAATCTTAGTGAATACTTTGCTTCCAGCAGAGCAGCACTCACTGAGATTTCTCGTTTCAGAGCTAGTTGAGAATAGTGATTTGTCAAAGACCACCCAATGAGTTCCTGGCTAAGATGAGATAAGCTCTCCCACTTTATCCACCAGGCATCTTCATTATTTTTCCTTACCAAATGGAAGGAAAAAACAACATAATTGTCAGTCAGCCTTAGAATCCTATGGTATTTCTTACTCTTCATTTTTGGGAACCATTTCTGGGGAGTTAAACTTTCATTAATACCAGTTCTTGTACTGCTGATAGCCTTCAAAATGTAAACTAATTGTGGAAATTTTACAGGAAAGATTGGTAATGCTACCTAAATCAAACAGCTCACAATAAAGAGATATCAGAATAATGAGGCAATTTATCTGTAAATTTAACCTCTACTATAATGATAGAGACATTATGGATGTATAATATAATAATATAATGGTCTGTTTATTAACTGCTGGCTTTTGGGGCACAGAATGCCCATATTTGTGTGTCCCTAAATTATTTGTGGTGGCTGAGTTGCAGGGAGACTCATGGGTATAGCAGATGACAGTTGGATTTCTACCAATGAAACTAGATTTGACACGCATTTCCTCTGCATGTTCAAAAATTACTTTCAGAAGTTGAAGAAGCAAGTTGCCGATTCAGCCTCTAGTCTCTGGAGTTCTGTGAAGGAGCCAATTTGGCTGCAAACTACTAATGCACAGGAACAGAGGGAGCCCTTTGCAACAGTCTCCAATAATAGAGTATTGATAGATAGATAGATAGATAGATAGATAGATAGATAGATAGATAGATAGATAGATAGATAGATAGATAGATAGATTTTATTGTTATACGTAGCCATTGGCCATAGCATAAAGACATGCAAGTTCCAACACAATTACTATAACAATACACCTAATACAATTTAATGACTCTCTTAATAAGAATCAGTACAACCAAGTTATAACAAATATAGCAGCCCACCCAATATACCAACAAAGTTAGGACCAGAATGGCATAGCAGATTATTAGCATGGGTATCATACAGGCACTAGCTTAACTTAAATTAGCTTTAAATGCCAGGAAATTTTCCCTAGCATGAATCATATGAATCAAGAAAGTGGCCGTGTTTTTAATTATACTTCTATGCGAGCTGTCCAGCAGGGAGGAAAGGATCACTGATTCTGTCCGACCCGGGAGCTTGTCTAGGTATTCCCTCAAATGCTGTTGCCTCAAACTGTCATAAAGATGGCAGTAGAGCAGCATATGCCCAACAGTTTCCACTGCCTGTCTGTCGAATGGACAAAGCCTTGAAGCAAAGGGAGTGCCCGCCACCCGCCCCTCCATGACCTGGGAAAGTAATGCATTGCAGCGGGTGGACAGGATTAACTTTTTACCCCTAGCAGAAATTTTTGCCTGTAGGTAGTTGGCCATCTTCCCTAGGTCAGGGATAAAGACAGAGTATAATGACATGTGAGGGGAAGTTGCAATTGTACCCATTTCCATTTGTCTGTATATGTCACGTGACCTGGTTTTAACCTCCCTAGCAAGAGCTACCAGCGGCTTATGGGCCAAATATTCTGGTGATAGCCCCATACGCACCAAGGCATCTTGTATGGTATCCTGCCAAGGGTTATGGTAACCGTCCAGCCCTATGGCACGCAAAAGCTCAGGGGAATGGATGTCTATCGTTCTTCACCACAACCCAAAGGCACGTTCCATGGCAATTTGCTGCCAGCTAAGCTGGCTGCATTCAGCTCTTTGCGCTGCATATAGCGTACCTCTGGGAGCATGCAAAAGGGCCCGTAAGAACCCTGCCTGGGTCGAATTTAATTTATGGACACAAAGTGGGGCCCAAAGTTCAGCCCCATACAACACCTGGGCCTGCACTTTAGCATTATAAGTCTGGATAGCAGACAGGACAGCTGACCTACCAGTCCGAGCAAAAAAACCCAGCAATGCTCGGGAGGGGCCCTTGGAGGTCAAGATAGCACGCTGAACATGGAACTTCCACGTTGTAGACTGGTGGAAAAGTAGTCCCAAATAGCGATAGCTAGGAACCTGCTGGAACTTTTGCCCCATAATGTCCCAATTATAAGTTCTCCTCTTAGCAGAAAATACCACTACCCTTGATTTTGGGGTACTAATGGTGAGTTTCGTAGCCTTACAGAATGACATAAATGCCACTATCTGTCGTTTCAAGCCTACTTGCGTTCGGGACAGTAAAATTACGTCGTCTGCAAATAGAAGACACCCTATCACTTTGTCCGCTATTTTTGGTGGGAAAAACCTTGGAAAAAATTGCCATTAGGGATGCCACATCATTAACATAATAGTTGAACAGGGCTGGTGCCAAGACACAGCCCTGCCAGACACCTTTAATAGTGGTTATAGGTGGTGTCAGATGCCCCTGGCGATTTACCTTTACAGAGCAGGAGGAATGAGTGTGTAGAGAATGGATTAGGTATAATAGCCACCTATCTACAGTGGAATCCGTCAACTTCTCCCATAGGAGTGCCCTATCGATCGAATCAAATGTGGCCTTTAAATCCAAAAAGGCCGCAAAAAAGGACCCATTCCGGGCCTTGTACTTGCAGATAACATGGTAAAGAGCTAAACTTAACTCAATTGTCGTGCGTCCCTGTTGAAACCCAGCCTGTTCTATAGCAACAATTTTTTCCCCCACCAGCCAATCAGTAAATCTACACAGCAAGAGCTTAGCATAGATTTTTGCGACTATACACAGGAGACTAATAGGCCTGTAATTGGCCGGGTCACTGTTTGGGCCTTTTTTAAAGATGGGGATGACAATAGCTCTTCCCCAGTCTGATGGAATCTCCCCTACATTGTTGATGGCAGTAAACAGTGTGGCCAATACCGGAAACCACCAGTCCCTGTGTGTCTTTAGAAACTCGACGTGAATTAAATCACAGTCTGCAGCTTTCCCATTTTTAAAGGAGTCTATCAACAGTTCTACTTCATCTATGGTGATTGGTAACCAATGTGGTCCCAAGTTGTTATTTTCTAAAGCAGGCTCTCGCCCATCGTTTCCCACAGTGGAATTAAATAGACCCTGGAAATGGTCCATCCATGATCTTGGTGAAATAGGTGACAATATGATCACGGGTTTGCTAGTAATACTGACGTTCATCAGTTTCCAAAATTCTTTGTTATTTTTCTGCTCAGCCGCCACCAGGAGTCTATCCCAACGATCCTGATCATATTTCCTTTTTTTCTCTTTTATGAGGTTCCTATAATCTAACTTGGCTACCTGGTAAAGAGGTGGAAGCTTAGTCACAGTAGACCTTCTATATTCCCTATATATACTGGCTAGTTTTTCCTTTGCTGCCTTGCATTCTTTGTCAAACCAGCCCTTGTTGTGTGTTCCAGTAAATTGGCTAGATTGACCACAAGATCTTGGCCGTAAGGTTTTAAGTAATTGGCCACAGTTTCCAATTAACTGATTATAAAATTCTATTGTGCTCGTGCCCCTTGAAGAGGCAAGAAGAGCATCCCACAATTGATGGCAATTGGGATCAGAAATAATAGAATCAAGGGAACCTTTAGGTATCCTGTCCCACTTAATAGAGCAATGACAGTCCATCTCATTCAACTCGACATTATTGCTCTTTAAGCTATATGGCAAAATGGAGGAGGAAGTTACATCCGATGAGATAGCCAGAGGGACATGGTCACTGATCAAAACTGAGCCCACTTGAAAATCCAGTAAATGGGGGATGACGGAAGAGGAAATCAGGGCAAAATCTACAATGCTAGACCCATGATACCCCAAATAAGTAAACTCTCCCCCAATATCGCCAAAACCTGACCCATTAAGTACATGTAGATTATAAGATAGCACAAACTTAGCCATTCTGATACCAGACGAGTTTATTCTAGAGTCCTTAGAAACTCTAGATGAGAGTTTCCCATATGGATCCTGTGGTAAGGGATCACAGTATTGCAAAAGCTCTTGGTCATTTGCCCCCCTCCTTGCTTTAAAATCACCTGTTACTAATAGTAACCCGCCGGGGTATTTGTTTAGGAGGGAATCCACCAAATCCTCCAACCTATGCCAACTAGTATGTCTAAAGAAACCTGCATTACACGGTGGAATGTACACAGCTATAACAACCCAAATTAGTTTATCAATGGAAAAGACCAAAGCCAAAGCTAAGGCTTGAACTTTTATTACTTCTATTTCCTGAAACACTAGGGTATCAGAAATGAGAAAACCTATACCATCACACGGACGGCCCCTGTTGTTATATCTGCTAGCTGGAAGATCATATGCCTTGTAGCCCTCAAGAACAAGTGCAGGTGTTGTCCAGGTTTCTTGGATACTAATAATATGAAATTTCTCTATGTACTCCAAAAAATCATGGTCCCTTCTATGCCTGTCCCAACCCGCCAGGTTCCAAGAACATAAATACAGTCCTCCAACTGGGGGGTCTGGGACTAGTCAGGAAGAGGAAGAGGAAAAATCACCATTTCTCGGAGTGGGTAATACTACAGTATCCTCAGTAGTTTGAAATGATACCCTCTCTTGGGCCTGGGATAGATTATCTATTCCCAGAGAAAGCCCAGGTCTATTAATTAAATAATCTACCTTTGCAGGCATCAAACCCTTTTCCAAGGGAGGTAAATTAATATCTAATCCTCTTTGAGTGGGAACACAGGAAACGCCATCATCCGCAATAACAGAAGCCCTTGGTCGTGGGGCAATAGGAGACTTCTGCTCAAAGCCGGTAAATCCCAGTTTGGCCTTGGACAATTTCCAGCTTTGGTATAGTCTCTCCCTAAAGTAAGGGGAAACAGATGGCATATCCTCAACCGTTGACTGACAGGCCACCTCTCTCTCCAAAGTTTTAATAGGAGCGGAAGCCCAGAGTTGAAGATCCTGGGCAACAGAACCCTTCTGTGGTTCCGCAGGAGGAATAGCCAATTGATGAAGGACCTTACTAAAACTAAGTTCATCCTTCTGCCCAAAGTTAGGGGTGGCCCTATTACCAAATGGTAAAACAGAGGGAGCAAATGCTCTCATAGAGGCAATTGGAAATAAGGAAGTTTTAACAGGATTAAAATATAGCCATGAGAGATGAATCCCATAGCTAGCAAACAAAGAAACATACTGGCATAAATCATTGACTAATGCTGGTGAGAAAAAATGAATCACCAGGCGATAGGAATGCAGGGCAGATGGTAGAGTGTAATAATTAAGTATAGAGTCCAACCCAATAGGGAGACCTGTTATACCAGACAAATGGTGACTAATACTAATACAGGGTATTTGCCAGTGGGGCAAATACCCTGAGGGTAGGGGAGTAACTTTAAAGACCAGCCCCCGAGGGTCCAACTGAATAAAGGGATGCTTGTTGTAATAAAATGACCTACTCAATCTGCCCCCGGAAGGTGGCATCTGTTCACAGATATCCTAGCCAACACTTGGGTTCCTATCAAAGATCTAGAATGAACCCTATCTGTATTCCGTGGGTTAGTACACAAAATAAATTAAATTTATCAATAAGAATCCCAAGCTGCCATCTCTGCAGCTCGAGCTGCATATTTATGTTCTCAAGTTGGAGATATAATTTGGAAACCAGATCACCAATAGCAAAACTTTGGTTTGCCAACTGGTCAAGGGCACTGCCCCCTTGGTTGGTGTCAGTATAGGGGGGAAGACACATAGGGCTCTGAGGAGAGTCTACTGAAGGCAGTCCCCAGAGGGGAGAAGATAAATAATCAGAGGGTCCCTGCTTTACCTCCTGGGAGTACTCCAGTCCCAATGTTTCCTCTGGACTGGCCCTCAAGTTAACTCCATTCAGTGGAGTTCCTATGTCAGGAGTTCGCAAGTACTCTGTTAAAGATGATTGCCGAGTTCTAGACTGGGCTCGGGTCAGCATCCCCTCCTTCCCTTTTCTCCTACCCATGTTTGATTCCGTCTAATGTACCTCATGTAACAAACCTCAATAATCAATAATCAATAATAATAAACACAGGAAAGAAAGTCCAAAATCAATGCTGACCATCAGTTCCCATACCACTCCCGACAACTTACAGAAACTATGGCCCCTGGACCCGCTTGGACCCAAAGGGCCCCAAAGGGCCGCACCCTTTGGCTGCGGACCTTCGGCTCACGACCACAAGCTCGCGGCCTGCGGCGCAGACACAGGTGGATTCCTTAAGTGGTGCCCTGGAGCTTCCATTGACAGGTGAGCCGGGGTGGGGGTGAGGTTTCTGTTCTAGTGGCCCCGCAAACCCCCCAACTCACCCAGCTCCCCCTTTTCCCCCCACAGGAGTCAGGAGCTGAGAAGAAGGGCCCGGGGCGATGGCAACAGCAACGGTGGCAACCGGGCTCCCACCCAGCGGCGGCTCCAACAAGAGGCAACAGGTAGCAAGGACTGCGCAGGAGGGCCCCGCAGGTGGATTCCTTAGGTGGTGCCCTGGAGCTTCTGTTGACAGGTGAGCTGGGGTGGGGGTGGGGTTTCTGTTCTAGTGGCCCCGCAAACCCCCGAACTCACCCAGATCCCCTTTTTCCCCCACAGGAGTCAGGAGCTGAGAAGAAGGGCCCGGGGCGATGGCAACAGCAATGGTGGCAACCAGGCTCCCACCCGGCTGCGGCTCCAACAAGAGGCAACAGGTAGAGAGGACTGCACCAATAGAGTATTGTGAAAGTAACAATAGAGTAACTCCAGTGATAAGAGAGAATAAAGGAGTTTGGGCTTCAGAGAATGAGACTAAATAATGAAAATTCATCAGGCCATTTAAAAAGGGAGCACAGCAACTATGATTGAGGAAGATGGACAGTGATGGGTGAACTATCTTTAACAGAAGCAACATAGAGCAAGTGATAGAGAGAGTCTGATCCAGGTGGATGCTGAATAGCATCTGTTCCCTTTAGTGTTTTTTTTAACCCACCATTATGTAAAACGCATTATCTTTGTCCAGGATGGGTCTAAATTTAATTTCTCCCCCACCTCCCTTTCTCCATAAAAAAAGTTAATGAATACTTAAAAAAAAATTTAAAAAAAAAAAATATTTTGATATGTTTGAAATATGATCAACATCAACTTTTTAGTGCTAGTAATGTCAAAATGAAATTTCAAAAATTCTAAAATGCTCATTTTGGAATGTCAACATTTCATTATTGGGGGGAAGTGACCTTGCAGTTTTTTACTAGCTTTAACAAATATTTTGTTAGACAGATAATGTAAGGGAAAAGAGACCATACAGCACAGAGGATATGCAGGGAGAAGATAAAATCAAATGAAAGTAAATAGGGGTGTGCATTCACTTCTGTTTCCCTAATAACTAAAACAAAATCTCACAATTTCTTTTTAGTTATTAGGGAAACAAAAATGAAATTTAGTGCAAAAAGGATTCTTGTTTGCTAATTTCATTTTTGTTTTGCCTCTCAGGAAGAGTCAGCCAACCTTTCAAAGTGACAGGGAACTGGTCCTGCTGAAGCAGCAGCCGGCTCAGCTCACTGTCACTTTGAAAGTCCACTTCCCGCTCTCCAGCACCTCACAGCTATAAAGCTGTGGAGGGGGGGGAGGAGGGGGGAGTGGTGTCCGACCTTTCAAGGAGTGAGCACCAGCTGGATTGGAATATTAAACAAAATTTAAAACAAAATTTAAATTAAAATGCAATGAAAAACATAACTAGGGAAACTAAAGTTAAAACAAAAGCAAAGTTGTGTCCTCCTGCAGACCCCTACAAGTAAATGTGAAAGAAATAGGATGAGATTAAATAAAAGCAATGTTCAGCAATTTTAGAATACATGAACTTTATGGAAAGGCGAGAGAATAATACAATAAAAGGAATTAAATCCAGCTATAAATGAGAGTGTGTTGAAGAAGGCAATGTCTGAAAATGGGGTAGAAATGGGCTGAATGAATAGTGTGTCAATGAAAGGAAAGGTCATAAGGGAAAAGGCAAAAACAACACAACCTGTCACCTACCCAAATTTAGGTTGTTTGCAATAAAATAAAGGAGACAATAATACATAATTTTCAGGAAAATATTCCCAACTGCCCCACTCTGCCTCCTGGCTTCCAACCTGAACACAGGAAGATAGAGAATGTCACAGTGATGCTTTCTACCAAAATCCCTGGATTAAGGACAACGCCCAAATTCAAAAGGGCATGAATGCCTAAATCCTTCCACCCCTGGCTCGGGAGGAGAAAGGCTGTCCGTTCCCACTGGCGCCATCTTTCTAATCGGCACTCAGGAACAAGGACCATCCCACCCTCCCCCGCAGAGGTGCATAAATGAGGGATGGAAATTAATGACAATTTTGACTTTGCAGCTAAACAAGCTGAGAAAATAATTTCCGAATTTACTATAGTCCACACAAATCACTCCATTGCTTGGAGACCTCATCCTGCTCAAACTCCTAATTTAAAGAAATGTCAACTGGGGGAAAATGTGGCAAGTGTGCACAAACTTCAGTAGAAGCATTGGGACTCCACATCTCCTGTAGTAAAGGAGGCTGGTAACAGCTCAGAGACTCATTCTCACATCCATTAAAAAAAATATTTTAAACAAGTCCTCCCAAATTATCTCCTTTCTCAAAATCTAAAGGCCATCCCTGACAATTGTCAGCATTAGGAAGAGGTTAATAAACCATGGAGCAAAGTAATGAGTATTACGACGAAGAAACAGACATTCGCTTCAGCTGGATGCATTGTAGTGCTTGGGGTGGATAGGGGGAAAGAGGAAGCTTTTCCTGGCACCTGATTAGTACATAGATTGAATCTCACGGTTTTGAAATCTTTGGGTCCTTGTTGTGAGTCATTGAATGTAGGTACTGTGGAAGGCACATTATTTAGTGTGGGATCAATATTATTATTTTTTACGAGCAGAGGCTTCTATAACCTGAACAGCTTTTGCCAAACATTAGCATTTGTCATTTCAAAAACACTAAAATATTAACTAGAAAATCAGACAACTCATCCCTCTCATGTTGGGCTGCTCAAAGGAACAAAAGAGAGTCTGTTTAATGTTGCATCAGGATATTGAACAACAGAATCCAACAGAGCTTGGAGACAGTGTACTTTATTTACATTGTAATGAAAGGCCACTGGAGCCATTTATCTTGCCAACTGGTGTGCAAGTTTTTTCTTTACTTCATATGTATTATTATTATTATTATTATTATTATTTAATTCATAAATATGAAGTAAAGAAAAAACATTTATATAGCACCAGCAATGTACCTGGCCCCTTACAACTGTAAGAAAGTGACACAGCCTCTGACCCTGTGGGCTTACAATCTAAGAGAGTCAAGGGGTATTTTCAGATGTTGCGAGATCATGCTCAACCACGAGGAATTGCCACATGGTGATCGTGGTCACGTCACATCTGTTGCTGGGAATGGAAGCTCCCCGCCAGATGTTCACCCCCGTGAATCACAGGGGGGAAATCACATTGACAATGCAAACGGAGGTCCTGGCCGGACGATCTCTGTTTGCGTGTTGAATATGATTCCCCCCCGTGATCAAGGGGATCGTCTTGTCTGTCCCCTGACCACGGCCAAAAATCAGCAGTGAGATTCCAGGTTGTGGTCAATGCCCCGGGGGTGGGGGCGGCGGGCACTGCGGCCGCATTGGCCGTGGCACCCACCTGTCTCCCGGAGGGTGGCCGGCTGGGGGAGCATGGGGGGACGGGGCTATGCAGCTGCACGTTGAGCCGTGCAGCCCCGTCTCCTCCCCCGATTCCCTGCCAGGATCAGCCGGTACGTCCGTTTGACGGCCGTTTTGATCCCGGCGGGGAATCAATGGGTGATTCCGTGATGGGGAAAATACCAGCCCAGTCACGTCTGAAAATACCCAAGGGGTGGGGAAAACAGAGGAAGAGACAAGGATACGTACATGAACTCGTGAGGTCTCAGGTGCACGTGCTTGGCTTAGTTATGAAGTGTAGTTACTCATTTAATGTAAGTTGTTTTCATGTTAATAAAGTTCCTAAATATGAGATATTACTCTCTAAGGGATTTATTGGATGAAGCAGTCATCACCTTAAGCAGAAAAACATACTATTTCAGTAGTGTAATATTTGCCTATTTCTGCTTCTTTTATGGGGTTGGAGATTTAATTTGATAGAATCATAGAACCACAAGGTATCCAAAATACTTAGAATCCACACAGCTTACAAATGACAGATATTGCTGCCTGAAGCTACAGCACATATTAGAACCATTCCTTTTATAAAGGACAGTTACAAAATGCAAAAGATTATTATTTATGATCGCTTTAACTTGTAAAATTTTCTGAAATTTCGTACTGATTACCATTTAAAGAAGACTGCTGGATTTAACAGCCTGAGGCATTAGATGATCAAATAGAGAGAGGGTTTTCTAGTTATCATATATATATATATATATATATATATATATATATATATATATTTAAAGGACTTTCAGATAGGAAGTCTTTGGTCTGACTTTATTTCCTTCATATAGATCACATTTCATTTCTATCTAAATTCATGTTACCTAAATGGTTTAGGTTAGTTCATGCACACCACTTTTGTGAACAGAGAGGGCTCTGATTTGTAACACAAGTACTGAAGTAGGGCAGCATTCTA
The DNA here is from genome assembly GCA_003113815.1 of Sphenodon punctatus. Taxonomy (NCBI): domain Eukaryota; kingdom Metazoa; phylum Chordata; class Lepidosauria; order Sphenodontia; family Sphenodontidae; genus Sphenodon; species Sphenodon punctatus. The sequence goes on from QEPC01004745.1 coordinate 72,474, forward strand.
CCATACTTTTGTGCAAAACCCACTGAAGCCTCTCTGCATTACCCCAAGCTCCAAATCTAGAATCTATAGGAAAATAATAATAAAAAAAACAACTTTCAGTTTAAGAAAGAAGTTAAGGCCCTTGAAAATACAGTCCTGCTCCAAAAAGCATAGAAATTGCAAATTAAGGCCACAATCTTAACTCATGTGTCATGAAAGGAGCAAAGATGGTGTAGAGTATCGCATGTCGTTCTCCATTACAACTTAGGCTCCAGACATCTGCACTTAGCTTTGCTCTTTTACTCCCAAATCCTTTTCCCTTTGCAGGTTGGCAGAAGACTGAAGATGGAAAACAGGAGATGTCAAGAGGCCCCTTTTATATGGGCTTGGAAGAACAGGACAGCCTTAGGTTCCGTGCCATGTAAGCAGTCAAGATGTTGTATAGTCTCACATATTGTGCTCACTTACAACTAAGGCTTCATGCACCCACATTTTGCCTTGATCTTTCAGCCCCAATCCTTTTACTCTGAATGTTGGCGGAAAGACAACACTGAAGCTGGGGACAATGCTATATAAATTCTTCATAACAAAATTAAGTTTGGTACATATTGGAATTAATAATACAGAATGCCATTTTGAAGGAAGAGAGGAAAGAGCAATAGCAATTTGGAAATAAATCTTATTGTAATTCACAGATCTCATTCAGTGGCTGTGAAAGCATATAACAGAGCTGCATCTTTGCAGATGGTGGGGAGGGTAAGACAGTCTGCAATAATGAGGAAGGTGCTAGGATGAAACAGTGGAATGGGTGGAATGACAGTGGGGAACAAGGATAGGGTGCACCATCAAGGAACTGGGTGAGACGACAGGAGGAATGTCATGATAAACAGGTGGAATGGCAAGGATCTGAAACAAATAACTCAATTAGAGGAGTGATAGACTATCCTGAGGAGTACACCTGTCCTTCCACCGAGTTCCCAAAGCTGGTTCCCTGTTATTTCACTCCCTTTTGCATCCCTCCCTATTATTCTCTCTCTTCTCTGTTTTTGACATTTCACACACATTCTTACTCTTGTTCCCTATCATAAATATAGCTCATTGTATTTCCCATGACTTCCTGTGAAAAGATAGAGAGGCAAGTGTCTTGGAGGGCCTGGAAGTCAGGATTCCTGTTTTTTCTGCAATAGAGTTGTGAGCTAGTGATTTACTTCAGGAGGGGCTAGAAGTCAGGACTCTTGGATTCTCTGGCAGGAAGTGGGGGCTATTTAGAGTGGGAAGGGGGGAGGCTGGGAGCCACAATGCATGGGTTCTCTATGTGGAAAGTGAGGGCTAGTTTACTAGAAGACAGAGCTGGTCTTTCACTTGAATATACACCTCTCCCAACACCTCCCAGCCCTGGATTTTTGTTATATCCACTTCCCCCCACATCCTTGTCTGCTCTCCAGTCTTGCTGATGCATACACATCACCCATTTCCCTGCATTGTCTACCATAAACACTCCCATACCTGGTTTGCTCCTACCAATACAAATACTGTACATAGTGTACATCAGCTTTGCTGATAGTGATACTGTACTGATAGCGTACATCAACTTTGCTGCTTTCATAGCGTGCAAGTTAAGGTCACGGCCTTAACTTGCAATTTCCATGCTTTTTGGAGTGGGACTGAATTTGCAAGGGCCTTAACGCCTTTCTTAAACTGAAAGGGTTTTTTGATAATGGTATTTCCTCGGGTTTTTTAGAAGATTTTTCCGTACAGAAAAATTTTTCAATACAGAAATTTCCTCCTGGTGGCACAAAAGGAACTTTGATCAGCATAACTGTAAAATATCTGATTTTCAAAGGCTCACCATGCTCTTAAATGAAATTGCTCCTGGGGTGCAGGAAGCAATAAGACAAGGGTGCTCAACTTGATTCGTCCTAAAATCTGAAGTATTTGGTTTGGTCCCAACACTGCGCCAGATGTTGCCCATTTCCTAATTTGCATGAGCCTGCCTCTAATTTGGATAGTCTCCCTAATTTGCATAACTTGTGTAAATGTAAAACCAAGTCCACCAAACCACATGGCAAGGCAAAGCTGCCACCCCTCCTCCCCAAAAGTAAAATGCAAAATGTGCAAGGGCAAACCAAGCATCACAAACCACATAGGGTGTTTTCAGACGTTACGGGCGGCCGGTTCACCACAGTGGATTCCCGGTGGGGGTGAACAAAACAACCACCCCGCTGGGGCGAATAAAAGCCCCAAACAGACATGATGGGATTGGGACCACGGCCGGGAATCGGGCTGCCAGATCACAGCCTGTGGCAAGCCAACAGACATGACGCCAATTCCCAGCCATGGTCAAAACACCCAGAACTCACCGGGCAGGGGCAGGACTCAGACATGGCCACCTGAGGGCAAACAAAGCCAAAAGGCACAAAAGGGAAACGCCCACACAAGGGAAACAGGAAGGGAGGGGGGAGAGGAAGAAGAGTCAGACAGGTACCACACACAGCAGGCACACAGCCAGCAGAGGCACAGCAGAACACACAGCACGAGCACACATCCAGGCACACACACACATGCACACACAAGGGAAAGGAAGGGAAGGGGGGCACGGGCGCCTGGACAACACACAAGGCACAACGGGAGTAAGGGGGCGGGACACAAAAAAGGGGGGGAACCGCAAAGGGGCAGGGCAGGACACAGGCAACAGCAACCCCCACCCCCACAGCAGCACAGTCCGCATGGGCACCCCCACAGCAACACAAGCAGTCTCGGAAAGGGGGGGACCAGGATCTCGGGACCAAGGCACAGCGGGGTCCCGCAATGCACAGAGAGCCAGGTGGGAACGGTCAAGGAGGCACACGGAGACCCTTCACCCGCAGAGGGGCTGATGGAGGGCAGCCAGGACAGCCGGTGCAGCGCTGCAGGTCCAAGGATGCACACACACCCCTAGAGGGAGCAGCCAGCGGGGACCGGGGTGGGAGCCCACACGGGGGCAGGACACCAGGGGGCCGGGAGGAACACCGGGACTCACAGGAAGCTGCTGGGGGCCACTGCGGGCCCAGGGGCTGGGTGCCACACCTGCTGAACCAAGTGGGGCCAAAGGATCAAGCCCCGGCAGTACCCCAGCATGGACATGTGGTGGGCGATCAGGTAGTAGGCCTCGAAGGGATCATGCATGGAGAGACCCAGCTGTACATCCAAACGGGACCACACTCCCAACAGGGCCAACATCTCTGCCGCGGAAGTCTCCGACACACAGCAGGCAGCAGAAGGGAGCCAAGGAAGATGTCCCAGCTCCAGCAGCTGGTGGTACACCACCGCACGGATGCGCTGGTACCCACGCACCCCGTGAACACAGGCAAAGTAGGACACAGCCAAGGCAGGGCCACCCTCAGCAAGGCACACCATGTAGGCGCCCAGCCCGCACACACCCAGTGCAGACATGGTCTCAGCCCTGGACCAGGGCATATGAGAACACCGCTTGTCCGGGATGCATCCATCAGGGAAGCGAACCAGCCCCAGGGTCTCCGTATGCAGTCGGCAATCACGAGCGCTCGCCTCATAGCTGAAGTAGCGAAGTCTGGAGCTCAAGCTCTCAAAGGCACCCACACAGCTGGCCGGGCTGCCCAAGAGCAGCTGCACGGCTGGAGTATGCCACAGGTCGCAAAGAGACATGGTCTCGCGGAAGGTCCAGATATGGGGGGCCCCATGGGGGCCGGGAAGCGGGAGCCCGGTGGATGGACAACCATCTATGGTCTTGCAAGACAGGGAGAATAAGACCATAGA
>QEPC01004745.1:80358-91806 GCA_003113815.1 Sphenodon punctatus
CCCTGCCCTTGTTTCCCCTTACCCGTTTCCTGGGTGCCTTCTCCAGGCCCATTCCGGCTGATGTCCCCGGGGCATCGTGTCCCACCTGCTGATGCAGGTGTTGTCCCTGCGCCTCCTCCATGGTCAGCGCAACCCCCGGCTCCCTGTCCTCTGCCTACGCTCCCTCCACCGCTACCCCTGCCTCCGCCTCCTCCTCCACCGTTGCTCTCTCGCCCACCGCTCTCTTCCGCCTCCCTCCTCGCTCCATCCTGCCATGCTTCCCTGATGCAGAGTTCCCTTTAAATCTCCCTCCGGTGGTTGTGTTGTTGCTGGTTGCCTGGCAGTGATGCTGCGTGCATTGTTCATGGCTGGGGATCATTTCCTTTGGTTCTGCCCGGGGATTGGCATCCAGATGTTACTTTTTGTTGGTTCCCGGTGGGGATCTCTTTGACCACGCTTCCCGAGATTTTGGGCCGGGTAGCCCAGGAAGCGTGGTTGAAATTGACCCCATGTGAGTATTGAGCATGGTGAACATCTGGCGGTCGCCTAACAAACGTTCAGGGCTCTTTGGCCCCGCTGCGTGATTGAGCGTGGTTCACTGTGGTTGAGCGTGATCTCATAACATCTGAAAACACCCATAGCAAGGCAAAGCTTGCAAGTCTTCCCTAAACATAAAAATACAGAGAGCACAGGGACAAACCAACCCAATACCAAACAAGTGGTCCTGATAGGTGAAGCCAATGCTTCAAATAATTCCACATCACCTATACCAGAAACAGTTGAAAGTAATCCAATGGGTGTAATACTATGGTTCTCCTGATTCCCCTTCAATCCATTTTGAAGCAGTGTAGGTAAAGTACCAGGGCACTACCTTTCCATACGTCTCCTATCTCCAAAGTCCTTCCTGACCTATCAGTCTGTGAATCAGGAACCAGTTCACCAGTCGTAAATGCTCTGAATAAGTCTATCCAAAAAGGTGTCATAAAAAGGAATACCTTGCACAGTCCAAGCATATCCAAGCAGACAAGAACGCTCGGATTGAGAGCGACTTTGGTGCTAGGTTAGGGGACGTAGGTGGAGAGCACGAGGTGATGGAGGCCCCATCTGGTCCAACTTTGTGGTGTGAGTTTCAGGAAGTGACGCCAGCCGATACAGTGGATGTCTTGGGGTCTGTGAGAGCCACCAGTTGTGAACTTGATCCTTGCCCATCCTGGCTGGTGAAAGTCTCCAGGGAGGTGTTGGGGACGGTGCTGGCGTAAGTGGTTAACATGTCCCTGCAGCAGTGGAGGTTGTCGCCTAGCCTAAAGGAGACTGTGGTAGGTCCCCTGCTGAAGAAACCATCATTGGATGTGGACACACTCGCCAGTTACTGACCTGTCTCTAACCTTCCGTTTTTAAGGAAGGTTATTGAGTGGGCGGTGGTGATCCAGCTCCAGGTGCATCTAGATAGCATCATTTTCCTGGAACCTTTTCAATCGGGGTTCCATCCTGGCTATGGCACTGAGACAGCGTTGGTGGCCTTGGTCGACGATCTCCGCCAGGAGATGGACGCAGAATGTTCTACATTTCTTATACTGCTAGATCTCTTGGCTGCTTTAGATACCATGGACCATGGGCTTCTGCCGAAACAGCTGCGTGACCTGGGGGGTCTGTCCGGGACTGTTCTTGAATGGTTCCACTCATTCCTCTCAGGAAGAAGCTAGCGGGTGGTGTTGGGAGCTGAAACATCTTGCCCCCGCACATTGTCTTGTGGTGTTCCGCAGGGTTCCATCTTGTCTCCATTATTATTTAATGTATATATGCAGCCCTTGGGGGAGGTCTTGAAAGGGTTCGGGGTGCGATGTCACCAATATGCTGATGATACTCAGCTGTACCTCTCTTTTTCAGCTGACCCAGACCCTGCTGTCTCATTGCTATCCCAGTGTCTGGAGGCCGTGGTGGAGTGGATGCGGCAGAGCAGACTGAAGCTCCACCCCGATAAGATGGAGGTGATGGTGGTGGGGAGAGTGAGGGAGGTGTTGGCTCCCCTGATTGGGGGGGGTTTGCCCTCCTATAGCTCAGCAGGTTCAGAGTCTGGGGGTGATATTGGACTCAGATCTCCGCCTGGATCGACAGGTGGAGGTGGTGGCGAAGGTCACCTTCCCCCAGTTATATCTGGTGCGGAGGCTGCGTCCATATGTCTCTGGGCGGGACTGGCCTCCCTCATCCATGCCTTCGTCACCTCAAGGCTGAACTACTGCAATGCGCTCTACGTGGGACTGCCCTTGTTCCTGGTTTGGAGGCTGAAGCTAGTGCAGAATGTGGCGGCCCGGCTCCTGATGGGGACGGGTCATCGGGAGCATATAACACCTGTGCTCCGGTCTCTGCACTGGTTACCAATAGCATGCCAAGCCAGGTTCAAGGTATTGGTATTGATTCAAAAGGCCCTTCACGGTCTCAGACCCTCGTACCTCAGGGAACACCTCACCCTCCACGCCCCAGAGAGGCTCCTTTGGTCTGTTGGGGGTGCCTTCTTGGAGGTCCCCCGTGTTAAGCGGGGGGTCACAATGGAGAGGGCATTCTTGGTGGCCAGGCCGTATCTGTGGAATTCCCTCCCGGGGGAAGCTTGTCTGGCCCCAATCCTTTTAACATTCCGGTGGGCTTGTAAAACCTGGCTGTTCGCCCAGGCCTTTGGGGAGGGGGGGCTAGGGTTTTTAGCTCCTCCCTACCCTTATCTTTATTTTGATTTATTTGTCCTAACCCTGTTTTAAATTGTGTGCTGTTTTTTAAGAAATTGTTTTATTGAATTGTTCTTATTAAATTGTACGTCACCCCGAGATGCCATAGGCATATGAGGTGACTAAGAAATGCTTTAAATAAATAAATAAATAAATAAATATCTGAGGTAATACACCTAGTATCTTAACTAGGAAGGGTTATATGATTGGGGCTCAAGTATCCTCCCTCCTTCCATGTTTCCATACCCAACTCTCAAGCATTCTCCTGAGAAAGAACTCTTGGTCAGAGCATGAATGCCACACCAGTCTACTGATGTTTGCTGCAGCTGGAATTTTTTGTATATCACTTCCCTGGGACCATGTCCTTGTACCACAGCATAAGCCTGAGTTTTAGCATCTAGGGTTCCAAAATGGGAAACTCCAGAACCCAGCTGTTTTGGTTCTGGAACTCCTGAAATTCCAAAATCCCTCTTGTAGACAGCCCTGGTTCGGGGACCAGGGAACCTTGCACTATTTGAAACAGTTCTAAGATCCAAGGTTCCACAGTTGCTTGGGAAATACTTCTGGACCATACTTGGTCCCTGGTGTGAAAAGGCGAAAGCGGTCAATCTGGAAGGGAGAAATTGCATTGACTATGCCATTGTTAATACCAGGTATATGTTTCACCACAAAGAGACTATTCTGATTAGCTTCATTACCCTTGCTGACTTGGATGACAGTCTGTTGCTTACATGAAGCACAGCCAAATTGTTGCATCAAAACAAGACCTGCCTGTTGAAGAAGTCATTGACCCAAACATGAATGGCTACTATTATCAGAAAAACTCTAAAAAGGTCCTATCCTTCATTATTCTCTGTTCCGCCCAATCATCCAGCCATGATGCAGCACACCAGCATCTCTGGAAATATAACAAAAAACCAAGCCTTCATGTGGTATTGGATTGAACTTGGAGCTTGGCTTCCAGGAGGAGGTGCTTCCTCCAAAAGCTCACCACATTCTACTCAGTTAGAAACCTGCCCCCTATTGCTAAATCTTCCCACATTTTTTTTGTGGCCTTAACTTAGTAGTGGTGGGAGATTGCTCTCTATGCACATATAAAGGTGCGACTTAAAGGCCCCCCTTGGTGGCATGACTTGGCATGCAAAGTTCAGACTCCCCATTAGGGATTCCAGCTGCTGAACGGTTACTTTGCCAGTACGCACACAGGCAGTCACATCTCCATGGAGGGCAGCGAGCTTGTCTGCTGGGAGGTGGAAGAGGGTGTTAACTACATCCAGTTCAATATCCAAGTAGGTTAATTTGGTTGCTGGACCACCAGCTTTTTTTTGAAGACAAGAGAATGCCAAGCTCCCTGGTCACCTCCTGGAAAGTGCTGAGCAGGTGGGTATACTTGGGCATGGCTGCATTCACCTGAAGAAAAAGTTATCCAGATAATGCATGATCTGGTTCTGCCCTGTCCTCTGCCATACTACCAACTCAATTATCAAACTGAACTTCTCAAAGGCTGTGCAAGATATGGAACAACCCATCAGCATGGCCTTGTTGATGTAAAAAATGTCCTTCAAATTCAATACCTAACAGTTCGAAATTTGCTGGGTGGACTGGGAGCAAGTTAAATGCTAGAGGTGTGCACCAGGGGCACATGTCATTTTTGTTTTCATTTTTCATTTTTGTTATTTAAATCTGTTGTTTTTGTTTTCATAAATATAAAATTGTTGTTTTCATTTTCGTTTTCATTTTCCATTGGTTTCAATGTAAATCACCTTTTTGGCTGTAACGTTTTTATGTTTCTCTATGTGTGGCTTAAACAAGGAGGGTTTATACCTCCATTGGAGGACATTATGTGTATAAAATTACAAAAATATTGGACAAAGGAATCTAATTTTATAAGCAGTTGAATTATTTTATTTTGCAACAATCTTTATATACATTCTTAGGTGTAACTTCTTTGGTTAATATTGAATGTAGATGAAACCTGGCAGTTTTATACCTCTTCCCATGTTTACTATCTCTGCCAACTTTCAGAAGGATTGGATCAAGGGCCCTGGTGGTATAAGCAATTAACTTATAAATGTATGTCTGACTGTAAAATCTTTGTAGTCCAACCAGTGTACATGAAATTAGGCAGGGCTGTATATTATATTTTCAAAATTATTTCTGCCAAATATCAGAAAGATGTAATAAACGGTCCCAATTGTATATGCCTGCACAGCATATGCAGAGAAGGAGCATATGCCAGGAATTCTCTTACGTGTCACTGTGGTATAAGATCAGTTTGTGATGTCAATTGGTTAGCAGAAATGTCAACCAAATATCCTCAATTCTGTGCTATGACCATCCCAAAATCTCTCCCCCACTTGTTACTGGGAAGTCAGAAGCATCTGTTCAGGAAAACTCAAATAGAGATTCTCTTATGACCTCTGTCACAGTGCTGCAGGATGCGATTGTGATGATAATTGGCCAGCTTGGATGTGTAAACTATGGGTGATTTCAGACGTTACGGGGCCCTTTGGCCCCGTACCAAAATCACCGAAATCATTCCCCCCCAGGATCACCCCGTAACGCCATAGCAGATGTGCCGGGGAGATCCTGGTGGGGAATGTGGGAGGGGGAGGGGCTGCACGGCCCTGCCCCCTCCGCGCACCCTGCCACCCGCCCTCCGGGGAGACAGGCGGGCGGCGGGGCCAATGCGGCCGCCGCATCAGGCCGGATATGCCGTGGCCTGGGATCCCGCCGGGGATCCTGGGCCATGGCAACCGGCCAGATGTTACTTTTTGTTGGTCCCCGCTGGGGATCTTTTTGACCACGCTTCCCGGGACATTCCCCCGGCTAGCCCGGGAAGCGTGGTTCAAATTGACCCCTTGTGGGTATTGACCGTGGCGAACATCTGGCGGCCGCCAAACAGACGTTCGGGACACGGTGACCACAGGTGGGTAATTCACCGTGGTTCACCGTGATCTCGTAACATCTGAAAATACCCCAAGTTTCCTGATTGCTGGGATGCTATGCCCAAAGTCCCAGGATATTTTCAGACGTTACGAGATCACAGTCAACCACAGTGAACCACGGTCAATCCCACGGCAGGGCCAAAGCACCCCGAATGTCTGTTCAGCGGCCGCCAGATGTTCACCACAGACAATACCCAGCAGGGGTCAAAATCAGCCACACTTCCGGAGATCCATCCCGGACCATCTCTGAAAGCATGGTCAATGCGATTCCTAACGGAAAACATAAAAAGGTAACGTTTGAATGGCAACCACCGGCTGGAAGCAAACAAAATGATTCCCAGCTGGGGAAAAAGCACTCAACATCGCTGACAGGAAACCAGCAACAACACAGGCCATGGAGGAAGATTTAAAGGTCACACAGTAGCAGGGAAACATGGCGGGATGGAGCGAGGCAGAAGGGAGAGGAGAGTGGCAGGCGGTAAAGCAAGAGAGGAGGAGGTGAAGGAGGTGCAGGCATAGTAAGAGGTGGCCACGTTTCACATGGAGGAGGTGGAGGAATAGCAGCAGTACTGGCACCAGCAGCAGCCAGGCCGGGCTGCACCATGGACAATGACTGGGCTGGGGGAAGCAGCACCCTAGAAATGGGTAAGGGGACCAAAGGGGAGGGGACCCAGTGGCACAGGGGCACCCAGGGTGGAGGACCGGCCAGCCAGCAGGAGGGGGTGGGGGCAGGCCATGGGACAGGGGCAGAACAGCAACCAACCCCCCTATGTCCCACAGACACAGAAATGGGCCTGGGATCCCAAGCCCCCAGAGGAGATGGGTGCAGCCCAGGTGGAGGAGGAGGAGCAGGAGGAGGAGGAGGAACCAGAGGGATCATGGGGGAGACAGCCATACCACAGAGGGGGGCAATGGGGGCTCCAGGAGACCCAGGAGTTCATTTGCATCTAGTGGACCCTGGAGCATCAACTGGAGCTCGCGCTCAATAAGTGCAATGAACACGTGTTACGGGAGATTGTGTAGGAAATGGAGGTGGTGGGGCATCACAGGACCATGGCACAGTGCCGATCGAAGGCCATGGAATTCAAGAGGGGGTACAAGGCCATTCGGGACAACAACCGGCGGTCCGGGCACAGTGCCCAGACCTCCCCCTACTATGATGCCCTGAACCACATACTGCACATGAAGGGCTCAATAGTAGCCCCCTGCCATGGTCCAGGGCAGGGAGTGGGCTGATGTACCCCCTCCCCTCGCTGCCCCCCAAGAAGGCACTGGCTCCAGGGCCCCTGACCCCCAGGAGGAATGCCCAGGGACCTTGGGAACCAGCAGGCCCCCTCAGCACCAGTCCGGAGAGCCCCCACCCCCTGGAAGGACAGGAAGACTCCGAGCCCGGCACACTGGTCACCCTCAGCCAGTGGTCAATGGGGGATCATCCCCAGCTACATGGAGGGGCCGGCCTCAGAGGGATCGGAGACAGACATCGAGGGTAAGTGAGCAGGTGGGAGGGGAGATGGACCAGGGGCGATGGGGGAGAGGAGGGAGACCCATCCAGGGGGCAGGTCCCGTCCACCCCAGACCATGGAACGGGGGCCCAGGGGGACTCACAGGCACACCTATAGTCCTCCTCCACCCACCCCATATCCCCACAGGGCATGGCACATCCCAGCACCAGAGACAGGAGTGTGAGGAGGATGGCGGGGAACAGTCCCGGCAGCAGCCAGAGGGCCCAGGTGAGGCATACCGGCAAGGAGGTGAGGCTGGTCCATGCAGGGCAGGGGTGGGGGGCCCAGGACACTGGGGAAAGCTGGGGGAGCTGGCCGCCAACCAAGGGGGGCCACACACACCCCAGCTGTGTCCCCGGCTAGGGGGCAGACTGCCAGGGGGGCTAACCACCACTGTCTGTGTACTCTACAAGGCAGCCCGAGGGGCCCCAGCAACCCGGGGCCGTGTGCCCAGCACAACGGTTGAGGGCGCACCGGGCACAGATATGGCACTGGAGAGAGGACCAGGAGGAGGACATAGTCCACTCCACCACAAAACAGGAGGAGTGGATGATAGTGGCCGTGGATTGCATGGAGGCAGCCAAAGAGCAATCCCTGCAAAAGGCGGAGGCAAGGGACTGGAGGCCCCAGGTGGAGGTGCGCCTGGAACAGAGGCGGGAGCGCTGGGACCGCAGCATGCAGGTAGAGGTGTTTGGGTGGCTGGAACAGGCCATCGAGGGGATGGTGCAGGAGAATTCCGCAAAAATGGATAGGTCTCATGACATTGGGACCTCGCTGCTCCTGCACGCTGGCACCATGAGTGCCTATGTGATGGCAGCCACCCCGCTGGGCACCCCAACACCAGAGACAGGAGTGCCCCCAATGCCCAGCCCCTTGGTGCCCCCACCGGCTCCCCAATTGCCCCAGCCACCACCACACCAGTTGGGGCCGCGAATCCGCCTCCTGGTACCTGTAGGCCTTCAGAGGGAGCAGCCATCCAGGGGAGGCCCTCAGGCCCCGGGTCCTTCCTCCCTCCCACCACCACCTGCCCCTCAGGACACCGAGGCCTCCCAGGACACCATTGGGGATAAGGACAGTGGGGGGAGGGGAGCTCCCAGAGCTCCGTGGCACCCACAGGGCCAGCGAGGGGTAGGCCCCGGAGACGTGGGGGATGGGGGGTGAGGGGAAGTGGGAGGGTGGTCTGAGGGGGGGCATGGAACCTGCGCGGTGGGGGTGGGAGTGGGGGTGGTGTAGGGGGCACATGTACTTGCGTGAGAGAATAAATGTCAGGTCACCACTACTGCCTCCTTCGGGCCATTCCTGGGCACGGGGGTGGGAGCGGATCGATGGTCATAGAAGGTCTTGCCCAGGGAGCCGGTGGGGGCCCCAGGGTGGTGGGGTTGGGGTTTAGTGCACTCACGCCTTGGCCTCCTGGCTGATATGCCTGGCCAGGGTGGCACGGATGCGCATGGCGTACCGGCACTCTCTCAGGTAGTCCACGTTCATGTACAGAGGCACAGGTCTGGGAGGGCGATCAGGCACGGGGTATTCGAGGGCTGCCCCATTGGTCTCGCACACATTGTGCAGCACACAGCAGGCACCTATCACCAGGGCTGAGGGTCTCTACCATGTAGTCCAGCTGACCAGGAAGGCTCCTCCAGCACTGCTGGAGGACCCCGAATGCCCACTCAACCATGGTCCTGCTTGCACACAGGCTGGAATTGTACAGAGCCTGCACCCGGGACCTGGAGACCGGATGCACCTTCATTAGCCACCGGGTGAGGGGATAGGCCGGGTCCCCCAAGATACAGGGGGGCATTAGCACCCCCTCGATCCGGGTCATCCCCATGTCCGCAAAGTCCCCGTGGTACATCCAGGCATAGAAGGGGGAGATGGTCATGATCCAGGCATTGTGGCTGCATCCAGAGTTGCCCATGAAGATGTCTATGAGCTGCCCCCAGTGGTCCACGACAGCCTGAAGCTGCAGTTGCAGCTGCAGGGAGTGGTAACCGTGTCTGTTGACATACCCCACAGCCTCTCCAGTGGAGGGGCGGAGGATCTCTATGTGGGTGTCATCCATGGTGCCTATGCAGTTGGGGAACCCTCCAGCCTTGAGGCCAGCCATCATGGCCTCCTGGTCCACCAGCTGGATTGCTCGGTCCAGGAGAACACCCTCCACAGCCTCAGATACATCCCAGAGGATACAGGCAACGGTACTCACCCCAACACCGAAGTGCTGCGAGATGGACCGTCAGGAGTCAGGCATTGTGAAGCCCCAGACCCCAATGGCCACCCGCTGGACCATCGGGATAGGGGTTCTCATGGGGGTGTGCTGTCGCTACAGCCAAGGCATGAGCAGCTCTGAAAGTGGCAGTAGGGTGAGACTGTCCATCCGAAAGTGCGCCATCCAGGTGGCCTCATCCCACTGAGCCAGCACCCAGGACCAACATGCCTGTGCCTGCTCCATGACCCATACACGCCAGGAAATTGTCATTGCGATCTGGGCAGCATGCCCCATGGTTTCCCTCCGCCATTGGAGGCACCTGGATGCCTCAAGGAGCACAGTGGCCCTGTTGCAGCTGTGGATCAGGGCCTTCTGGTCTGCCCCGGACACCCTCTGAACCCTGAGCCGGGCTAGGGATCACATGCAGCCGCGGTGGGCTCTCCGGGCCCTAGTCACGTTCCAGGCCATGCTGGGCCCTAGCCACGCTCCAGGCCATGCCAACCCACAGGCGGGTGTCCAGGTGCACCTCTGCGGTCAGGAGGTGCAGCTGATCAGTGTGTGAGTGGCACCACTCGGCACAGAATGCTAGGTGCATCCTGCAGGTGCCCAACCGGCCTTGCTCCATGGTGCCTTCTGGCCCAGGTGGGGTGCTGCTGGCCCCGTTATAACCTCAGCTATGTGGAGGCCTGCCCCTGGGTCATGACCTGGTGACCGGTCAGGGGTACCCGTGTTGGCCCAGGGTGCCCCCCCCCGGTTGGCCCAGGTAGCTCCTGGTGGGTTGGAGAGCCGGGGTGGCAGGGGCGGCCCATTTGGTGCCCCTGTTGTCCCTGCATGGGTCCTTGTGCATGGACCAGCATGCACCCGGGCGTGCTGGCGGCAACTGAATTCCTGCTGTCATCACCTCCCACCTCTCTGTGTTGGCAACATTGTGTCCTCGCTGGCCTGATTAGTGTGTCGGCTGTCCTGTCTGTGTGCTCGGTTCCTGCAGCTGTGCTGGGTCTGCACCCCATGCCTCGCTTGTTTGCCATGCCTTGTTGCGGTATGTAGCCTTATTGCTTGGCCTTGGGGCTCCCCTGTGTCCCCTCCCACCACTCCAGGGAATGTGGGCCCCCGTTTCTGTGGTGTCAGTCCCCTTGACTTGCTGGACCATGGCTGGCTGCACTTCCACCGGGCTCCCAGCCCCCATGGGGCCCCCCATACTTGGACCTTCCGCAAGACCATGGCTCTGTGTGACCTGTGGCATACCCCAGCTGTGCAATTGCTCCTGAGCTGCCCGGGAAGCCTGCCAGGTGCCTATGCGAGCCTGAGCTCTGGACTTCATTACTTTGGCTATGAGGTGAGTGCCCGGGATTTCCGGCTGCATGCTGAGACGCTGGGGCAGGTTCCCTTTCCTGATGGGTGGCATTCCGGAGATGTGGGGTGGTCTTCAGCGGAGACCGTGTCCGCCCTCTCCGTGTGCAGCCTGGCACCTACATGGTCTGGCTGGTGGAGGGGGGCTATGCCTTGGCCATGTCCTACTTTGGCTGCGACCACAGGGCCCGTGGATACCAGCACTCTCATGGGGTGGTCTTTCACCAGCTGTTGGATCTCGGTCACCTTCCGTGGCACCCCGCTGCTGACTTTGGCTTGTCGGAGTCCGCCACAGTGGAGCTGGTGGTGCTGTCAGGTGTGTGGTCTCATTCCGATGTGCAGTTGGGGCTTTCCATGCAGGATCCATTCGAGGCATACTACCTCGTTGCCCACCACATGTCCGTGCTGGGGTACCACCGGGGCATGCTTCATGGGCCGCACTTCATTCACCTGGTGGGTCACCCAGCCCCTGGCCCCCACGTGGCCCCCTGCAGCTGGCAGTGAGTCCCCCTGTGCCTTCCGGGCCCCGGTTGCTGACCCCGCTGTGAGCTCCCACCTCTGCCCTGCTGCCGTGGTCCGCTGCCTGCTCCCTTCTTGATGTCCCACCCATGCTGCTGTGCTGTCTGCTTCCCGGGGTTCTGCTTCCCCTGCCTGTGGCTCCAGGGCCCCCCAGTCCCCCCACCATCTTCCTCTTCAACCATTGTTCCACTCCATGGCTGCCTTCCCCTGTGACTGGGTTCAGATCTCTG
>QEPC01004745.1:91906-105408 GCA_003113815.1 Sphenodon punctatus
TGGACACCAAGGAAGGGAAATCCCGCGGGGATTTCCCCATTTTCTGCGAGAATCCTGCCTAGGGCAGGATTCTGCGCAAATTACGCGATTCGCGGAAGCGCGGATGGCTAGGGGCCCTGCCTATATTACTCCTGCAGTTGCATCTCCCCATGTTCTCATCTCACAGTGGTCCAGGTATGTCCTCCACAGAATATCACTTCACAGTGTCCATACCGTGTTCTGAGTGCTCCATTCTTGCCATCAACTAGTTGATTTGCTCCTTTTGTTCAGCATTGATCTCCTCTTGAGGGCAATGTGAGTTGGGGGTGGGGCATGTCTGAAATGAGGAAGCCTGACACCTCCCCTGTGCCTTGGGAGGTCCACAGGGCCACTCTGACCCTCCTCATCCCCCCTAACACAGCACTAGCATGGGGGTCCAGTTCACCCCCATGCAGGGCAGGTCTTTGGGGGGTGGGGGTACTCAGGGATGTTTTGTATATGGGCAATGTGTTTCTCATATCCATACAGACGTTCTTGAAGGGATTTTAGGATTGCCTCTGCTCTCTTGCCTGAGTCTGAGGAGGGGGAGGTGGCATCTGAAAGGGATTCAATGGCCTGTTCGGAAGAAACACAGGCTTCTTTTTCTTAACCTTGGTTGCCATTGCTCCCAGCACATGCTTCTGATAGCATATCCTGTGAGGCTGGTATAACTGTTTCCTGTTCTCCTTCTCTGGTGTGGTTTTTAAATTTTGTTTTGTTTTGTTTTGTTTTTTAGATCTGGAACAAGAGACCCTGAATGGTCTTGGCCCTGCCCTGGTTAAACCACCTCACAACAGGTGGTCTGGGTGAAAAATGGGGGGAGGGGGGAGTGAGAGGAATCCTTGTTGCCCTGAGCAAGGGGGAGATTCAGTTGCTCCCCAAAGGGGGGATATATGCTAATACTCGCATTCCCAGCTGCTTGTCATGCCCTTCAGGCCTCACCCAGGGGATCTCCTGACTGTCCTGGGGAGGAACAATCAACAGCTAAAGTGGGTGGGAGGGGAGATAGGATAGCCCATGTCCCCACTTTGCTGTCTCTGTAGCCACTGTGCTACTCACTCCAAATAGCTTCACTGGTGCCCCTTCCTACTTGTAAGGTTGGGGAAACCTTACGCCGGCCTGTAAGGGGGGGGAAAGCCTTACAGGGGGATATGGGGCTAGACAGACAGAAGTAACCCCAAGCGTTACCCACCCAGGAGCGTGTGGTTACAAGGCAGTGCCTCGGATAACTACCCTCAGGATAGAATAGGGCCTTAGAATCCAAGGATCCCCAGCCTAAATCATCACAGGGTATCTGGGCAGAGCGCAAGCCTTGAACAACTCCTGGGTGCCCAGGCATTCGAGGGACCCAGGTCCAGGGGAACTCCGGGACGGGGGGTTGGTGATAGGGCGGCGGAGTGAAGACCCCCAAGGGATGCAGCGGAGGGGATAGGGCAGCCACACGGCGGGTCCCAGGGCATCCTAGTGCAGGGGGGCAGGAAACACTTACCCAACACACCTTGTCCACTTGGTCTCACTCACCCACAGTTGTACACTTGCTCACACAGCCACTCTCTCGTTCGCTCTCTCTCTCTCAATCTCTCTCTCTCCTTCGCACAATAACTATAGCACACAATCGCCAGGGGCCGGTCTCACAGGCAGAGCACTGTTCACCAGCAAGGTGAGCCTGCCTCTGCCTGCTCTATAAGCCCTACGAGTGAGGGGGGGCGGAGCTGGAGACGCTCCGAGCGTCGGGGACCTCCCTGTGCGGAGGGTTCAGGGGCTGCAGCTGTGTGGGCGGGCGCCGCCCTGGTCTCGGCGTTCTTCCTGGTTGTAGGGGGCGGGGCCAGCCCCCGTTGAGCGTGCGGGGGCTCGGCTTCTCCCGCACTTCCGGGTCTCGCTGCTGGCGTTGCGGGCGTCGGCCCCGCTGGAGGCCCAGGTACTTGGTGCGCCGGGGGGGGTCCGCTATTCGGGGTTTCGGGGTCGGCCCTGCGGCGGGCCCTAGGGGTCCTGAAGGGCGAGGCCTGACACTACTGCACTGCCAAACCATTGTTTGGCAGGACACCTAAACCACCCCTGGAGAGATCCCTCTCCCGCAGTCTTACCAAATGGCTTCTCCTTGATCCAGCTGACTAGTAGGCCTCTGCTAGTCACAACCTCATTGATTACGCATCCTTCGGGCTCCTCTCGCTGCCACACAATGCAGAGGGGAGCTGCTGCACATAAAATGGTATAGCGGAAACCTCATCTCATGGGGCTTTCTTAGTTTCTTTTGCACCATAGTGCTGGGTTGCCGAGCAACCCCCGCTGGGGCAGGCACTTCTTTTACAACCTGTCCTGTCTTGTCCTGATCCTTCCTCCAAATGGGGGAATGGAGTCAAATTGTCCACTTCCTGATTTTGAGGAGGAGGGTACTTTTGTAAAATATTAGTTGTCATTTTTGTTTCAGTGAAAAAGGCATTAACAAGCTGTCACTCTTAGTGAGTATGGCATTGGTTGTAATTCTTGGTCTATACAGAGTTAAGCACTTCTACTATTAAATATGTATTTAAATATATGCTTAGATTTCAAATATATATTATATATCTTCTATACTTGCTAACCCACTATTTATGGCATGTTTTTTTCAGTATATGTATTTTAAAAAGATGTATTGGGCTCTTACAGCAAATTGAGAATGACAGTATTCATAAATATTTTAACACAAAAACTTATTAAATTTCTCCATTTAAAACATAATCCAAAACCTACTGAAATCAATAGAAAGGCACTTAGTGACTTCAACAGGCTTTGAATCAGGCCCTTGCAAAAATATCAATAAATAGTAGAAGAAAGATACAGTATGTGCAAATCACTCAAGCAACAGCTTTCAGTGTGGAAAATGAAGATTAGACCTGGTTTCCAATGAGCAACCAGTGTCTGCACATCTTGAGAATGGAAGACAATCCAAGAGGACTTAAGCCACATAATGAATTTATCTAGGCATAGAAACTATTGCTTCAAAGCAACACCTATTATCTTTCACAACAACATCTTCTTTCTATTGCTGACAATAAAGCAAATGCTTAATGCATTTCAAGAGCCTTCATGGGGCAGTGGAAAGGCTTGATATAATTAAAAGTCATCAATGCATAACTCTCCACTTACATGTTTTTCCTACCATACATTATTATGTTCAATCATGTATGAAAGTGAGCTGAAATATCACTCCTTCCTGGAAACTACTAAACATCTACATTTTATAGTTAAGTAACCAAAGACATAAAAATGGCTGTAACCAGGCTAGTAAGTAAGTAAGACAGCAAAAGGAAGCGCTCAGACTCAAAAGAAGCTTTCATGAATTCTAAAGGCAATCCATGTCATTCTTCGTTGCATGCTTTGTGTCTAAAAGGTTATGCAAACTATAATTAGGTGCAATTTGTGTAATTAATGAGCAGATGACAAACTGGTTAGAATAATATGATAATGTATCATTTATTGTTGGTGTTCATGGAGAAAACGTTTGCACTTTTGACTACTGTAGATACTATTTATTAGACTGAGAAAAAATCTAACTAATATATTTTAGTCATTAAAAGAAAGGGAATTGTTAATCTTGAAAGCAAGAGTCAAGTACTGCTTACTTTGCTATCCTTTGCACTCCTTTTTTATATATTGTTCAAAAGTCTTATTCAACCTGTTTATATACTTTATTTATTTATGTGTTTGTTTGTATTTAATTTTTATCCTGCCCTATCCTGAGGGCTTATCTTGATATCCAACTGATGCACATAGGGGCATAATTAGTAGAATAAAAACATCATTATTTGTCAAAAAAGGAACTGTGCCTCAGTTAGTGAGCCAATTGGCTCCATCTCCTACCTAATCCTGCCTATTGTAGCTCCCTCCAACAGTAGGATGTTGAAAGTCCCCTTCTATTCCAGCCCAACCAAGATAAACAAAATCTCTGCTTCAGAGCCTCAATTAAAGAGGTTTTTAAATATGCAAAATCAGGCAGATTTTCCCCCCACATTGAAATCAATGACCACCCTTGTCTTCTGAGGTCAATTGTAAGTATCATGTTTTTATTGTGAATATTATGACTTCCAGGGTTTTCTAAAACATAAAATTGAGACCTATAATGAAATTGTGAATTTTAGAGCCGTCTTGACGCTAAGAGAAACTGTGAAAACGTCACTCTGGCAAACCTTTAAAAGCTCAAAAGTGGGAATAGGACTTGGGTGGGGAATTTTAGGGGGGCTGGGTGAGGTTTTATGGGGAGATTTATATTTTTATGTATTTTATTAATTCTTACCTGGACCCGCCTTGAACCTTAGGGGAAGGGTGGGGTATACATTTCAATTAATATTTTAAATTGTCAGGTTTTGGTTTTTTCCTTGCTCTAACTCCTATTCCTGGGCGCATACTCTCTTAATAAAGTTATGCAACAGCTGATGAGGATAAATATGTAGTAGAAATAGTAGATACCTGTTTTATTGAATCTGATCTTAACAGAACGAGTAGTACTTGTGAATGGTCTACTTCCTATATCAATATTATTTTGTCTTTTGCATAAAATAAATAATAAAGTGAGGCCCTCCAAAATAAATAACAATATCATCTATAAGTTGCATAAAACATTACTCAATGCTTCAACACTGAAACATTTAAAAAAAGATAATATTTGATATATCTAATAAGGAAAAACTATCATGCCTGGAACTCCCTCCCTGTCCACATCCGCCTTGCCCCCTCCCTTCATACCTTCAAATCTCTCCTTAAAACTCACTTCTTTCACTCTGCTCTGTCTGACTCTTTATCCTGCTGAGCCACTATTCCTATACCTACGATCGGTTTACCCTTATCCTTGCCACATGGACCTGCCTGCTGTCATTCTCATCGTAACCAAGCCAAGTACGTGCACTTGAGACCTCGCATCTTCATGAATGTTAGACCCCTTGTCTCTCCCTCTGTTCCCCTTCCTAAGTCTCTCCCCCAGCTCCTGTCTCTCAGATTGTAAGCCCTAGGGGCAGGGACCGTGTCTATTTTATTACTTTGTAAAGTGCCAGGTACACTGCTGGCGCTATATAAATGTTTGTTAATAATAATAATAATAATATCAACATGTCTGAACTGAGCATAAAACTCATAGTGAACAGTACATCAAGCTAGGCAAAGACTGTCTGCTTAAAGATACCTGCTGTCTTCATAGGAAGTTATAACTTCAAAACCTACCCAACAGAAGTGCCCGTCCCCCCCAAGACAGCAAACCTGGCTGGTGGAGGACTTTGTCCCACTCCTGCTTTTAGAGAGAAGAGCAAGGGACAACAGTGAGCTGCAACGGAAGCCGGTGCAGTTTTGCACTGGCAGGAAGTCTCGTGAGGTTGCCTAGCAACCTGTGGTTTCAGAGCCTTTTAAGTCTCGTGTTATGAGACTTTCACCCTGGGCATCTTTAGACATAACAAAGATTGGGTGTCAAAACCCCTAAGCACGTGTTTGACGATTGTGTGTAAGCACCATAACAACCCCAACATCAATTTGGCCACCCGTTGAACATGCAATGTGAACACCATTGCATCACAAGGAGAATTTGCGTGTTTCAGCTGAATGCATGGGCAAAGTTGTGTCTAATGATATCATGTGCCGTGTTAGCAGGTACAACACGGGGAACAAGGCGGCAGAGCTTGCGTGCTGAGATCGGGTGGTGAACAAAACACCAATTTGGCCCAAGATGGGCTGTGTGTCTAAGCAGCGCCACATGGTGAACACAGGGCCAAACTGGTGTTCAGACCAAGGTCAAAACACACATTCAGACACCCATTGACATTATGTCTAAAGACACCCCCTGAAGGAAGGGTGAAACTGACCACCCTGCTCTGCATTCAAGTGGGAAAGGTGGAGAAGCAATGATTGCCACCTGGATTGAGCGGTCAGCTCAGAGGCATTTGCATGATTGTCAGGTGCTTCTCAGCTCTGGGGATTTACAAACATGTGGGGGTGATTATGTGCTTGAAGGTAGGTTGTGTGAGACAGGGTTACTTGAGTTTAGGGTAAGGGGCAGGTGTTTTCATTTGCTCCGCTGGTGGATTTAGCCAAGGGGAGGTTTACCACCACTTTGCCTTCAGGGGGATAGCTCTTTGACCCACGCCTGATTTTTCACATTTAGGGGAAGGTTGTTTACCCCAGTGTAATTGGGGGGGGGGATTTTAGTTTCCTCTATTTGTGGAAAGGGGTACGGAATAGGTATTGGGTCAACAATGCCCCAAAGCAAGGGAGAGGGCCCCAAGAAGGGAAAAGAGAGAGCAGGTGGAAGACCTGGGCCTGCTAGGCACCCTTCTCTGGAAAGGGGAGGGGGCACGATGAAAGACCTGGTCCCACACATGGTGAGCCTGGGGAGGGTGATGGGGACAACCCATTATTGTTGTCTCTGCAGGCTAAGTTGGGTGGGTGCAAGAAGATGATCCAGCACCTGGCAACTGGGCCCCTCATACCTTGGGGACCGCCTCACCTTCTGCACCCCAGGGCAGCCCCTGCAGTCTGCCAGGGGCGCCTTCCTGGGGGTCCCCTGTGTTAAACGGTGGCCCACGATGGAGAGGGCATTCTCGGTAGCTGGGCCACGGCTTTGGAACTCCCTCCCAGAGGAAGCTTACCTGGCCCCGGGTATGATGACTTTTCGCTGAGCCTGTAAGACCTGGCTGTTCACCCAGGCCTTTGGAGGGGAGGGTGGAGGGGAGGGGGGGGGCAAATTTGGGATGGGGTGGGGGTCATCAGTTTTAATTGTTTATAATGACATTTTATGTATTTTGGTATTGTTTTATTTGTTGTGAGCCGCCCCGGGATGCTGTAGGCATGAGGGGGTGGCCAATAAATAGAAATAAATAAATAAATTAAATAAACTGCCATAATTGGGCTTGTTGAGTCCCGAGTGACTGGCTGTGTGTGTGTTGATTCCCACATTGATGATGCCTTGGTGAAACCAGAGGTGCAGCGTGGGGAGGAGCTGGTACAGGTGGATGATCCTCTCCCTGTTGCTGAGAATGAGAGCAGCCTGTGCTGCCAGGGTGATGGGCAGGAAGGGAATCAGTGTATAGGGAGGAGGAGTGTTTCCTCATCTCATTCTAGGAAGGATGTTCCAAATCCCAGCAGTCCTAGGAGACAGCTAGGTGAAGGGGGGACTGACCCATTGCAGGAGTTGGCCAACCGAGTAGCAGCACTGGATAAGACTATTAAGGAACTGGCAGTGAAGTTACCGAAGACGCAGCATACCCCCACAGTTCTTCAGGGAGGTGAGACTTCAGGAATGAAGTCAGGTGATTGGGGGGTTAGACGGGTCACTGAAGGTGTGTGGGTAGTTTCAGAAGTTGCAGGCACATGTCTCATGCTGTGGGGGGCAGAGAATGGCATGGAAAGGTAAGTGGGTACCCTGGCCTGATCAGGAGACTGGCTCTTTGTGGCCACCTTGTGGGCAGACTTCAGGGGTGCCAGCTCATTACTTGGCAAGGCAGGTTTGTGTGGGTTAGCATGAGGTGGGTGGGGTAATACGTAGGACACCTTGTGCTGGGCAATCAGATGTCCCCCAAGGTTGTGGTGAGAAGAACTTGATGAGTCAATGTCATCCTAGTCATTTGCTTGCGGGCAATCGAGTGCACAGGTGTGGACAGGGGTGAGTGCTAGTTAGCCATGTATCTGTTGTTGTGGTAGGCTAGTGAGAGAGCAGCCCCCATTGGGGGTGGATATGCAGATGTGTGTGCACCAATTGGGGCTCACCTCCTGCAATCCACCAGAGAGAAGATTTAAAGGGGCAAGTATGTGGATCTTTTTGCTCTTCTGTATAGTGATTCCATACCTGATCCCAATGACAAGGACAAAAAGAAAGATAAGGAACAGTTTAAGCATCCTAAAGTGGAATGGAACTGGTCCAATCGGACTGTGACATATTCTATATATCTGGGAGTAATGATTCAGGCATTCCCAGAGACAAATGCTGACCTGGTAAAATATCAGGATGTAATCCAAAGGGTATATTATATGGGTAGGCCTGGTGCTTGGTTAATTTATGATGAGGCATTTAGACACAGGGCTGCTATCACTCTGGGTTTGCATTGGGATATCCACACAAATGATTTGTGACTGGAGAGCATGAACGATGCTACCCAGTGCTCCCCGGATATGTAGCTGCCATGTGTTGGTAAAAGGGGGAGTGGCAGCGGTCAACAAACCTGCAATGGTGGACAGGTGCAAGGGGAATGTGGGGAAGGTGGGCAGTGGCCCCTATTGTGATTACGATAGCGGGAGGTGCATGCGGTTTCCTTGCTGCTTTCTTCACTCCTGCTTGCTCTGTGGTGGCCCCACCACAGCCACTTGCTGTGAGAAGCTTAAAATGTTCAACATATTTAGACAGGGTGGGCAGGGATCATCACAGTGTGGCAATCCAGCTAGTGGGGGAGGGAAGGAACCCAACCCCAGTTAAATACAAAGCATTAATGGTGGTGCTTCAGGATTACCCTTATAAAGGTGTGCTGAGTTATGTAGTTGAGGGTTTCAGGGATGGGCTTTGCATACATGCTGTAGGGGTAACCCCCTGCAGGGTTGTAGCTAATTTAAAACCTGTGAGAGGTCTTGAGCATGTGGTTTACGCCACGTTCATGAAAAAGGGCATTTAGGAGTGTATAGCAAGTCCTTTTGAGGTTCCCCCAATGGGTGACCTCCACATATCTCCGCTAGGCATAGTACCTAAAAAGACACCTGGGGAATTTAGGCTTATTCACCACCTCTCTTATCCCAAGGTGATGTTGGTGAATGATGCCATTCCTGGTTAATTTTGTTCAATTCATTACACCTCTTTAAATGCAGCAGTTGAAATGGTGCGGTGGTGTGGGGTCCCCACTCAGCTGGCAAAAGTGACATCAAGTCAGTTTTTCTCCTCCTGCCAGTCCATCCAAGTAACTTTCACCTGTTAGGCTTCGCTTTCAGGGGATGTTTTACTTTGACAATGCCATGCCGATGGGTTGTTCCATCTCCTGTGCAGCCTTTGAGAAGTTTAGTTCAATGATGAATTAGCTAGTCAGAAGGCAATCTGGACTGCAGTAAGTCCTCCATTATATGCATAATTATCTGTTCATGGGAAGGGCTGACTCTGGAGAATGTGAGTGGTTATTGCGGCTTTTTCATGATGTAGCTAGGGAGCTTGGAGTCCCGTTGACTCTGGAAAAACCAGAGGGAGCGAATACTTCATTGGCATTTTTGGGCATAGAGCTTGATAAGGTTAGAGAACGATTGCATCTCCCCATTGAGAAGTTAGCTGGTTTGAGGGAAGGAATTGATGCCTGTCTTCGTGTTCCCAAGGTGGCTGTTAAACAATTAGTCACCATTGGGGAGTCTCAATTTTGCTTGTTGGGTGGTGGCACCAGGACAGGATTTTTTGTCTAGACTTTACGAGAAGGTAGACAGTAGGGATATGCGAACACGGTTCGGAAGTTCGGAGTTCGAACCGAACTCGAATAGTTCGGTTGACTGAACTGAACTTTCGAACCAAACTTGATTTCGAACAAACTGTTCAGTTGAATCCGAACCAGTTCGGCAGGCCAAAAAACCCGGATTTGAATGTACAAACTTGGTTCAGAATTCGACCGAACTCCAATAGTTCGGTTGACCGAACCGAACTTTCAAACCGAACCAAATTTCCGAACTCAGTTCTGTTTGCACATTCCTAGTAGACAGCAACCTCCCTCCTCATTGTCACCTGAGGGTAACTAGTGAAGTGATGGCAAATTTATTGATGTGGGTAGTCTTCCTATCCGACTTCAATGGAGTAGAATTCTAGAGACAGAATCTTTTATTGGAAACTGAGCTTCAGATTCAGTCAGATGCTACAGATGCCTTCAGTTTTGGTCTGTACTTTAGGGGAAAGTGGTGTATGGCATAATAGCCTGAGGATTGGATTATGAGTGGGATAACTAGAGATCTGACCTTTCTTGAGTTGTGCCCAATAGTGGTTACAGTTTATATTTGGGGTGGGACGATTGCCAACAAGACGGTCCATTTTTGGTGGGACAGCATAGCGGTAGTGCATGTTGTTAACACCTTGTCTTAGAAAAAACATAGGATAAAGAGGCTTGTGAGGGCATTTGTGCTAAAACATTTGCACAATAACATTCTTTTTGTAGCAAAGTATGTGCCGGGATTAGATAATGGCATTGCAGATGTCCTTTCTCAATTCGAGATCAACCTTTTTCGTCTTTTGGCTCCAGCTGCATGCAAGACACTGGAGATTCTACCACCGGACTTGTGGAGCCTTGGATCGTAGAATTGTTTGAAGTGGTTAAGTGGTCATTGGCCCACTAGGACACAGGTTGCTTACGAAGGAGCATTCAGGGAGTTTCAGGCTTTCCAGAAGGAAAAGGGCTGGACTTTGGGTTTTCCTATTCCAGAGTCTCAGTTAATCCAGTTTGGGTTGACCCTTCACCACAAAGGTCTTGTCCCAGGAACGATAGTGAGCAACTATTCTGCCCTATCGTTTATTCCATTCCATTCCATTTTAATTTATACCCCACACTCTCCCGCCAAGAGCAGCTCGAGGAGGCTAACAACAAATGAAATACAAAACATTACAAAACATAAATCCATAAATCCACAGAATCCAATTTCAAAACATAAATCCCACAAATACAATCCCATACTAACAATTCCATAAACACAATTCAAAACTTCCTCTTTTTTTATACAAACCTCCCCCCTCACCACATTTTATTACATTCCAATAATTAACTCCCTTCACTCTTCCACCATCCCCCTACCCTGCTGCCACCAGGGAAAGGGCCCTCCACTCATCCCTCCTCCTGCTCTCACCAGGGGAGGAAAAATTCCTTCCAACAATTAAACTCATAATAAAAAATACATATTATAATTAGCTATCTCACAACCAGGGCCACAGTACCCTACAGTATAACTTAACCATCGTATATGGTATACAGCGAATACCATCCCCCTCCTATTTATCAAACAATGTTTCCTTCATCAGTTCCTCCTCACAGCCCAATTCCTCCCCATCCTCCTCCCCCAATACACTAAAGCCCTCCTTGCTCCCTCCTGCTCTCACCAGGAAGGAGCATACCCCTCCACCTCAATTCCCCTTCCTACCAAACATCAATAATATTAGACTCCTCCCCAGCTGTCAGACCACACCGAACAGCCATGCCCCATCGTCACATGCCACTGGCACAGCCATCGGCGACCCCCTGCTCTTGTAAGGGCGGCCCCGAAGTGGGCTTTCCCCGACCTGACTCCTCGGTGACACCAGGGGTGGTGGCAGCGTTTTCCTCCAACCATCAAGTAATAACCCCTGAATCCCACAGCTGTCACACAGCTCCCTGGGATCAACAGTGCTCGCAGAGGGAGGGGATAGAAGCCTCCTCCTCTCACAGTCTTTGCGAGGGGAGGGAGGATCAACACTCAAACCCTCCTGCAACATGTCTTTTGGGGTAAAGGCGGAGAGGGTCAAAGCACTCTGCTCCTTCTCTTCCTCCTCCAACAGAGCTTGCAGGCACACACACACACACACACACACACACACACACACACACANGATATACCAAAGCAGGGGGAAGCACAGTCTTCCAGCTCCCAGCATTTTTGCCACCTGACATGCCTCTCCCAACACCACGCTCACCAGTCCCAGCACCAGTTCCTCTACACTCCCCTCCGCTGTTCCAACACTGCCTCTGAGTGCTGACTGGGAAACTTGATAGTCCCACTGCCACCCAGTGGCAGCGGGTCGGTTGGTTGGTTTATCATCATCATCATCATCATCATCATCGTCTTTTTATTTATATCCCGCACTCTCCTGACAGGTCAGCTTGAGGCAGCTCACAGTAATAACAAAATAACATTACTGGGTTATATCCCACACAGGGGACCCAGAACACAATAATACAATATAACAACTCAATCAGCCCCTTAAATACCCATCCCAAACCCATCACAGTTCATCACACATATTTAATTAAACATAGCATTCCCCTCAAAGGTTCATGCTGGTCCCAACTCCATACCACTCCCTGCTCACACCAGGGAGTTGGCTCTGTACTATTCTTTCTTCCATCCCCTGCTGCCACTAGGGGATGTCCTCCCTCTCCACCCCTCTCTCACCAGGGGGAGAGTCCCTCTTTACTTTTACCAGTAAACAAACCATATTATTAAAACAAACCAATGACCCCTCTGCCCCAACCTCCTGGTTTATGAGTGGGTTGGCTGGTTTCCCAGTGCCTGAATAGGGTTTTTATATCAAGTGCATGTTAGAAGGTTGGAAATGGCAGCATCCAAGAAAGGGGGATCAGAAAGTGCCAATTACTATCCCAATGCTGGAAAAAATTGCAATGTGCTGGCAGGAGTTTGCTTTAGTCAAGGGGAAATCTGTTTACTTAGGGCAATCTTCACACTAGCTTTTTGGGGGGCATTTCAATTAGGGGAGTTGGTTGCGGAGTGCAGATGGAACTTGTCATCAAGAGGTTTGGCAAGAAAGGATGTTGCATTAAAAGGCAATGTTTTGTGGGTGGCTCTTCGAAGGTCTAAATCAAATCATAAGGGGAAGGGTCAAGTGGTTATTTTGCATAAGGCCAAAATTGGCAATCCTTGCCCAGTTGCAGCATTGGATGAGTATTTATTAATGTACCTTTAATTATTATTATTATTATTATTATTATTATTATTATAAACATTTGTATAGCACCAGTCATGTACCTGGTGCTTTACAGAACAAAGATAAAGATGCGGTCCCTGCCTACGGCTTACAATCTAAAAAAGTATTTGCATGAGTATAAAGAAGATGAAGGTATGTTGTTTGTGCATGAGGATGGTACATTGGTAAAGCATTATCAGTTTAGCGCAGTGTTATGTAAGTGTGGGAAAAAGGCAGGATTAGCATCCCAAAAAGTCTGCTCTCACTCTTTTAGAATTGAAGCTGCAAGTGTTGCAGCGACTGAAGGGATCCTTGAGGAGAAGAGATAGGGTATTGGACACTGGCAATCTAGTGCATTCAGAACTTACATTAGGCCTCTCACAGAATAGAGTTGTTATTTACTATGGTGTTTAAGTTGTTTTTAACCATTTAATTCTGAATGTTCACAGGGTCAACAGCTGTGGTTCAGAGATGATTGGTTTGGATCGTGGGGCACAGCTTCGTGCACTCGGTGCCTAAAGCAGCAGGACAGAAGCAGGATTCTCAGCTGGGACTCAGTGATGGAGAATGTTATGGGAGCAGCTGTTGCAGACAGTGCATGCTGGACCATTTCCTCGGCACCCTGATGTTATTGTTGTTCATTTGGAGGAGAATAATTTAGAATGGGTTACGGGAATGGAGTTAGTAAAATTGATGAGGGTAGATATTAGTAAGATTAAAAGTTTTTTCCCTGGGGTACTGATTCTATGTACTCAGTTGATGGAAAGACAAGTATGGGTATTTTCAGACGATACGGCGGCCGTTGGCCCCGTACCGGCTCCAACGGCTTCGTTCCCCGCCGGGGCCACCC
>QEPC01004745.1:105508-117372 GCA_003113815.1 Sphenodon punctatus
GGTGTGGTATTTGATTATTGTTATAAGTAGGGCTAAAGTAGTCAGTAATGCATCTCCTTAAGAGATGGGGAATAGAACCCTTGCAAGGGCTGGGTGTGGCCAGTACAAGTGTTCATCTCACAGTGTGCGGTACCGTATGCCCAATGGGTTATTACACCTTAGGGCATCCCCACATCTATTTTGGAAAACGTTTCCTAAAGGGACCAAGCCACCCGTAGCCCTCTCCCCTCCCCAGGGACTTACGCTGTCAGGGGAGAAGAGGGTGACAGAATTTTAGATAATTAAAGAGCTGTAATCCTGAGAGCCCTCAGACAGCCCAAGGTGGTGGTGGTTATTAATTATTCATTATTCATTATTCATTATTTATTAATTATTATTATTATTATTATTAAAGTTAAGTTAACTGGAACCTAGATATCGATGAGTATTCCTCACTCTTCCTATTTTATAATCATAATCTGGCAATAAAGAGTGCAGCCATTAAAATTCAATACTGTGTACTTGTCTTATTCCGGGATGTGGCGACAAACAGAAAGAGGAAAATAAATAAATAACTAAATAAACAAATCCTTCACCTCCCCAATTCCTAAATCCTGCTAAGGAGTGGGAAAATTAGGTCTGCATTTAGAATCCCATTTTTAATACCACTCTACAGTAGGCCAATATTGTGATTCCAACATGTTGCTTCCTACCTCTGCTCACCCCAGTAAAAGACTCCCAGTTGGGTAAATTCAGGGGTTAGGCTCTGAATGGAAGATGTACATTATACCTTCCTGTGCCATCCTGAAGCTGCAGTGAACATGGCCTCCATTCTATTTTAGGAGTCCAAACATCTGTCAAAAAGCATGCTGTCAAACAGCATGGTAGTAAAAATTAATGTTTAGTAAAGGTAAAGGAGCATTATAAACAGCACATTGAGTAAAAGCATTTCTATAAATAAATCTTGTTGAAAAATATGGCTGGAGTAAAGAAAGCCTGAGTGCAAGTTAAAAATTCTCCAGTTTTGAGGCACGGGGCTGAAGCTAAGCACAAGCCCTAAACCTTGTTTCTGTTCTTTAACACTGCTTCAAGGCAACATTTCAGTTTCTATGCATTCCCTCATTTGCATAGGAAATTAAGAATTGGAATCTCTGTGTCAGTATCCTTACTATTAAACCAACCTAGCCACCGGCTGATTTGCAATTGGGTTCTAATTGGACAGTTACAGTCTTAAGTATATCAGCATGTCTGCAGATGCCTTAGATAAATATTCCAAACCTATCTCATAGAATTCAGCAGCAAAAGAAAACATAAAGATATCCTTAAGGTATCCAGCTAGATGTGGTGCAGCATAAATAACTCATCATGGTGGGCTTTAGTTATGTTTTCCATTCTCCCCTCCCCCCCTTTCGCTTATTTTTAACAGGTTCTGTCAAAAACAAGGAGCAAAATACAACAGGGTTGTTCTTCAGTGCTAAGGTATTTGCATGGGGAAAATTCTTCTACCAAAATTGCACTGATAATCAAGGTAATCTCAGTAATGCTATTCCATTTTTTTCCTCCTGAATCTCTGAGATTAGTTTGTAAACTCATTATTCATTCATTGTTCAATAGTGTAGCCAATGTTACTAGTCACATAAGTAATTACTCACCATAGGAGTAAGCATTCACAATATGGCTCTTGGTGAGTACTGAAGAAGGATTCACAAATTTAATTAAAAACATAAAGTGCTAGAAATATGGTGCTACAGAAGCTAATTGGGTGTCATCTCGAAAGGAACTTGCTCATAGCATTATTAGTTGATACTGGGTGTTAACAAACATGACACCAACTCAGTGGCAGCCCAACCTGGCATGAGGAGGAAAAGCACTGTGATCAGGTCAGGACTCAGGCCACTGAACAAACGTGCTGGTGGTCATGCTGCTGGGGAGGGCAGGGAGATGCATAAACATGCGGCTATCTGCCCTCGCCCCCATGCTTTGTCCAGCGCCTCACCATGAAAGACAGCCATGGTGGACAGTCATGGTAGACCTGATCTGGGCCAGATCATGGTGAACCACACCACACATGATAGCCCACAGTGGCCCGCTTTGGCCCATTTTGGAGGACCTTAGTCCAGGCTGTGAGTCAGAGATGTTTCAGGGTCACAGCCCTGACTAGCCACTGAGATGACCCAGGGCAATCCTGGGCCAACATCTAGCGATGCCTGCACAAGCGTGCAGGTGAAGTCTGTGCCAAAGCATGATAAAGTGGGACAAAGTGTTGCAGCATAATTTGGCTGAGTTCTGAGGCAGTTTTCGCATGTTTTGTTTAGATATACACATTCTGTTATCTTGCCATTTCCATTTTCAATATAAATGAAAATGTACATAAGTTGCACAGATGAAAGAGATTTATCTCGTCTAGATGGTATATGGGACATCAATCTGACAGCAGTCAATTTATTTTTCATGACCCTTTTCTGATGAGAGGTATGTCAAAGCTGGTAGGCTTTACCTGCTCTAAGCCTAAGATACAAGCATACTAATAACATCTCCACCCTAGACAGCCAGCATCCAAGTGTTTTCAGATTCTTGAATAGTGAAGAAGAAGAAGAAGAAGAAGAAGAAGAAGAAGAAGTAAAGCTTCCTAATGGTGCTGCAGCAAGTTGTTGGTCTTCCTTAAAGATAATATTAGAACAGAAATGTACAGCATGGCTAGAACATCTCTTCATGTGAATAAACCAGCGGAGGGAACAAAAACTCTGATTTGAACAACATGGGGTTTTCCAGCCATAATCCTGTCAAGAAAGAATTGGGGAGGAGAGAGAGTCCAAGAGGGCTAACAGGGTGTCAAACTGTGATGCAAATGGCTAAAAAAAATTGCACAAAATTCAGTGAAGCAAGAGTTGTGAATTTCACACAGATGTAGACACAGTGGGGGCTTGTTCACAGGAACAATTCTGAATTTCACCCCTTAACTCACATTAACTCTGCTTGGTTTCACTCCCCAAGTGAAACCAAGTGTTTATCAGTACACTCCCCATGTGTACTGATGATGAAAGACAAGTACATACTGCAGGAGTAAGAGCTGTGTATGTGTGTGTGAAAAGGGAAAGACTGTTAATTAAAAATGGCACAGTCAGCAACACCCTGGAGCTTGAATGTTTGTAAAGTGGAATATCATCATCAGTAAGTCCACCAAGGTGGGGAGGAAGGCTGAGTCTGTTGGTGGGAACACAACAATAGTTTCTTTCTTCACCCATTGGTATTCAAATAACCTCGCAATCATGGGTGTAGAAACGGTTGAGACAAGAGGGTACTGTGGCACCACAACCTACCATACTACGTAGTACAGAAACAAGTAGTACAATAATTACTTGTATTTCCAAGTAGTCAAGATTGGGCTCAGCTTTCCAGCAACTACTTGGTAATGCAATGAATAAATGTTACTTGACAGAATACTCAGCACTCGGTAAAATACTGAGAGAGTTTGGTACGGGTACAAGTTTATTTACGGCCATAGGGCAAATAAAATATAATAAAAACATAAAAAGTACATGTTTATGAACATGAATACAATTACAAGTCCATTCACATTCAAAATCTATTTAGCAAAATACATGCCCGTAATCATTAGTATAATTGCACATAAACTGATTACCATCAGACAAGGATAAAACATAGACTTATAATATAGTTAATACAGCTTAAGACACAGGCACTCCTCCTACTAATTATGCTTAGATCCTTTCTTCCTAAGTTTCTGCACAGCATAAATATAAGAGGCTAAAGCATTCACTACCTCAAAATATGTATTTTGCATGGCCCAGATGGTCCTGTAAAAATTATCCATATGTCCAGCATTAAATACCTCTGTCTCAATTCTTTATAAAGGGGGCAATTTCAACGAATATGTATAATATTCTCCACCTCTTTAAGGATACATGAACATAACCTCTACGCATATGGAATTAGTGCCCAGCGACCTTCCTGTACTGCTGTATTCAATTGTTTGAATCAGAACCTAATAACAACCTCCCTCTCTTCAATAATTCATTAGAGCAAGATAGGAAGCCCATTCCCCATCCATCTTTATATGTTTATAAAGCTTAGAACATTTTAGTAGACCTACAATCCTGTTGCATTGAGATATCAGGAAACATTTGCATTGTATTTTGCTTATCATAAGGCAAAGGTAGCAGATCATCACAGATCCACCTATCTCCTAATCCTGCGTGGGTACGTTTTTCTTTTATACTTAATATCCAGGGGAAAGAAATCCCTAATTCCCCCAAAGCCTGCTTAGGGAGTCTTTCAGTGAGTATCCCCTAATTTTTAACCAATCTTGAATCAAATGTATCCTAGCAACAGTTTGAATATTAGTTGAACCTGAGGGCTTGGGGCTTGGCGGTGGAGTGATGAATTTCTTGGGGCATGAACATTTCTAGGGCTGTGTGTGGTGAGCAGGAAGAGGGGCAGGACAGGGAGTTGGGCAGGAAACTCACTGTTTTTAGGGGGTGCAGTAAGAAGAAAGGAGGCGGAAGAATTGTAGGGGGGTGGCAGGCAGGAAGGGAACAGAAAAGGGGGACAGGGGTCATAAACTCACTGTGAGTAGCGGTTCAGCCTCAGCCTGTGGCATTGAAGCAGAGGCCCACCACAAGTGGTGCTGGCACACTGCCCCCTACTGCTGCTGGCTCTCTGGGAACATGTTGCACTACATTTCCCAGCATGCTTCCAAAGAGCAAAGATGGCTGTCCAGTCTCCCAGTATTAGAACACTGGTCCACACTGGTTCTCTGGGAGCATATGCTTGACTACATTTTCCAGTATGCTCCCAGACTGCAAAGATGATGGCCAAACTCCTGGCATTAGAACAGTGTCCATGACTGTTTGCGAGCAACAATCCATCCCCTTGTCCATAGGCTGTGCTGCCTCTGTAAGGAAGAATCAAAGCAGAAGTACATGCTCATAGGAAGGTAGGCTATGCGGCAGTGGCCCGATATTGAACCAGGTAAGTCGTACTTGGTCAAGACCTACATAGCTGAGCCCAGCTGCTCCCATGACTCCAACTCCTGTTAAAGTCTCTCCATGCTATAGAGTCAACTAAGTCAATTTTACTCCTACCCAGTGTTCTTCATGTCAGGGAAGTTTCTCAGCAGCTTTGTGTTGCCTGACTCAGGGCAAAGCAAACAAAAGTGGCAGAGGGGATAGGGGAGGAAGAACTGGAATTCCTGTTATTGATGGAGTCAACTCAGGTTTGTAGCCTTGCAGTGCTCCTAGATCCCTTGGCATTCCTGGAGCATTCGATTGTGGCATTAGCCAGGATTGCTTTTCACCAACTCCATTCGGTGAGGAGGCTGATGCTCTTTCTTTCCAATTTGGACTGACCACCATAGTTCATGCTTCTATAACCTTGAGACTAGATTACTGAAATGTCGTCTATGGGTGTAAACAGACATTATGCTAACCACCCTTTAACCAACCTTGGTGGTCATTTATGCATGTTTCAGGGCTACATAGGGCACCAATACAGCCCTGCAACATGCATAAATAACCATCAAGGGTGGTTAAAGGGTGGTTAGCATAATGTCTGTTTTCACACCCTATGTGGGGCTGCCCTTGATGATGGTTTGGCAACTGCAGCTGGTACAGAATGCTCAGCCAGCTCCTTTTGTGGGTGCGTCACCAGCTTGAACACATTACATTTGGCCCTGAACCATCCCTCTTTCCATAGATAGTGTAAGACCTGGCTGTTCTGTCGGGCTTTTGGCAAAGGGAGATGGGTGATGGGTGTGGGGTTCAGAAGGGGGGAGGAAGGGTTTTTATCTCCACTGTAGGGGTATTTTATTCTGTTTTAATTTGGCATGTGTATTTTTGTATTCTTTTTTAATGTTGTTTATATTTTTATGTTTTTAATATGTTGTGAGCCTCCCTGAGCTGCAGTAGCAGGAGGGGTGAGGGCTATACAATTTAAATAAATAAATAAATAAATAAATAAATAACATCTGTGCTTCCAAGTCTGCACTGGCTAACGATAGTCTTCTTGGCACAATTCAGTGATGGTTTAAAGCCTTAAATGCCTGGTCCCCACATATCTGAAATACTGTCTGCGACAGAGCAGAGGCATAATAATGGTATTGGCCCTTTAAGAGGTTAGCTCAGGGCTCAGAGGCTTCCACCTGAGTTGGGCATGGCTAAGCCAGTCAGGAAGTAAAAAGCCTCTGACTGACCTAGTCTGGTGTTGGTTAGCATGCTGATTGGAGTCTGCAGTAAGCAGTACCAGAGAGATTTGATTGAGAGGAAGATAGGGGCAACGAGCCAAGCCAGAGCTTGACTGTATTTGGACCTGCACTATCTTCATGGTGAGTTGTTACTGGGAGTATGATTGTTGTATATATGGTGGATGCTGTAAATAAAACAGCACGAGAGATGTATGGACCTTGATGTTTGGGGTCTGATCTGGAGGGGAACACCCAGAGTGAAAGCATCCCCTGCCACACCGCCTCTTTCACTATGTTCCATCATGATTCCTATGGTCAGCCAGGAATGTTCTCTTCTGGGCGCAAGTCAGGTCCATACAGCGGGAATTTAAGGGGATTCTTACATGTTTTTATGTGTTTTTATATGTTGTAAGTCATCCTGAGCCTTTGGGGAAGGGGATATAAATGTAAATACATAAATTAATAATGACCAGCACCCTTGTGTGTTGTGACATCATATAGGCAAGTGAATCAATGGTCTTGGAAGCACAATTATCTTCCCATGTTTTTTGGCAGGAACCCGAGTTCCCTGTGCTTTCCCCATTGGTATCAAATGAGAAAAAAATCAGCGAACGCAGGTGCCTGTTTCTAAGTGTACCCTCAAACTCATGGTTGGGACATATTGATAAACTGGTGTTAGACAGTCTAATACTACCACTGCTCATGAATGAATTGTTTCATGAATAAGCAAGGGTCTATTTGGTCTAGAGTTGAACTCATAAACACTTTCTCACACAAAAAAGTTTTAAGAAGAAGGGCATGTACTGATGTTTAATGTTTAGACTTTCACTTCTATTATTCAGCTAGTGTAATTATAAAACAAATTGAAAGGATAAGACATTCTTGGTATATAAAAGAGACAACAATTATTACAAGACTGGTTTTCAGCAGAATGTGAAGTAATGGACAACAGTTTTCAGTGAAGGATTTAATTTGTTTTTACGCTTGTCAGATCTAGGTTTGATCAAAGTATGCTGAAAACAAAGACAAGTACATCTATGGCCCATTGAACAGTTATTGAAATGTCAACTTATTTCACTTGTTTAGTCAGAGTCATAACCACAGAGCTATACAGATGAATACAGAGTTTGTCACTTGGTGTAAATTTTGACATATTCTTTAAGTGAAGGGCTAGACAAGATTAAATAAATCACCTCAAAGCCACTTAAACATAGTTTCCAAAGTGAAAGAAAGGATAACAGAATTAATTTAAAATGTAACAAATACATTTATACCCCATCTCAGAGCTTCAGATGATGGGGATAAAACATGCTCTTTCATGCTGCAGTGTTGTGATAGCATTAACAAAGAATTTATAAAGGAACGCAAGACAATTATAATAAAAACATATTCTAAATCAATTAACGTAGCACTCTAGATGTGGTGACATTTCAATGGCAGATGATGTGGTTCTTTATCTTATATATATTTTCTACTGGACTTGCGACTCATCCTAGAAGAAAGACATTGGTTTTATTCTCTAAGGCTTACTGCATCCCCCAACCATGGAGAAAGCTGGGGGATGAACTGGGTTGTGGTGCAAGCCTAAGTAATGACCTCCCAGGTGTCAGTATGCTAGTGAGAAGTGTTGGAGACATAGGGTATTTTCAGACGTTATGAGATCACAGTGAACCACGGTGAATACCCACCTGTGGTCACTGTGGCTTGAACGTCTGTTTGGCAGCCACCAGATGTTCGCCACGGTCAATACCCGCATGGGGTCAATTTGAACCACGCTTCCCGGGCTAGCCAGGGGAATGTCTCAGGAAGCGTGGTCAAAAAGATCCCCAGCGGGGACCAAAAAAAAGTAACGTCTGGCCGGTTGCCACGGCCCGGGATCCCCGGCGGGATCCCGGGCCACGGCACATCCGGCCTGACATGGCGGCCGCAGTGGCCCCGCCGCCCACCCATCTCCCTGGAGGGCGGGCAGCGGGGTGTGTGGAGGAGGCGGGGCTGCACAGCCGCACGTTGCGCCACGTGGCCCCGCCCCCTCCCAGATTCCCTGCCGGGATCCCCCCGGCACGTCTGATATGGCGTGACGGGGTGACCCTGGCAGGGAATGAAAGGGTTGTTTTCAGTATGGGGCCAAGCGGCCCCGTAACGTCTGAAAACACCCATGAGGCCCAGCTGCTCCCCTAACAGTCAACCCCTAATACAGACAACAATGAGTCTTAACGCACATAACACCAGCCTGGTTTGCCCACTCTGGCCCACCTGCACCTGGTCCAAGCCTACCAGACGTGGGCCCAGTTCAAACCTTGGCGGGGTTGGCATATGGGCTGGAAATGTGGGCCTGGAAGGAACCAGGCTAGAGAAGGCCAAAACGGGTGATCACATTTGTTTTTGCGCTAGCCAGGCCCAGCATGGGGGTTTGTCATGGCAACCGGCCATAGCTGCCTGTTATTAGTATCCATGGCTGCACATCATGGAGTGGGTGGGGTGCTGGCTGCAACTTGGGGGCAAGCAAGCCAGCTACACATCACTCCACTATTTCCCTCATTGGCTGGGTCAGGCTGGAGAAACGTTAGTTTCCATCACCTGACCTGGCCAGGGGTTGCGGGGTGGCCAGACGTAGCTACCATAGAGTGAAGGGACTCAGTTGAGCCTGGGGCCCAGACTCTGAGGGGATCCTTTGCAAGCGGTCTTAATGCCACTAGGAAATTTTCAGAGAGAAAGCAGGGCCAACACTCTGAAAGTTTCCTAGTGGCACTCAGGTTACTTGCGAAGGACCTTGCCAAGGAGGTTTTCAGAGTGATTGGAGTGGAGTGCTGGCCCCACCCCATCTCACCCCTCTTAAAATTTCCTTCCTGGTGGGTGTGCTGCCACTCAGGTAAAGATGGTGGAGCTGGAAGGAGGGCCAGCACTGCCTTTGTTGGTAAGCCCTGCCCCCAATAAAATGAAGATGTGATTTAAAACTAATTTTACAGAAAGTTTCACTATTCTGTTCAACACTCCATTGTCATGGTCATCCAGCTCACTGGCTGCTTTGACCGTGACATGTTCATTCTCTTCTCTGCTCCCTCCTTATTTGCACCCTCGAGGCGCCTCATAACCTTGCTCCTCCTGTCTCTCTGACCAGCTTTCTGTCCTATATCCTGCTACATTTGCACCTTACAGTTTCACTCCTCCTCTACCACCACCCTTATCCATCCCAGAGTCTCCTAGTTCCTAGACTGTCTTCATTACTTCTCCTATGCTTACAACTCTGGACTCTGACCATTTTTAAATGACCACAGCTGGGAAGGGCGAGTCTATGTGCACTGCATGGCATGCTGACGCATGTCCAGTGAGTGAGGTGGTGATTTAAATGGGTCAGGATGGGTATGTACAGTGTGTGCACCCCTACACACTAACCACCCACTCTTGACCCCGCACAGAGCATCCCAGATTTTTCCCTGATGCGCCATGTGTGGGCATGAGTCAGTGGTGTGTGGGTCATGGGAGTGTATGCCCACCCATGCCACCTTCAGCTGGGCACTCGGGAAGGTGGGGGATGGGTGGACGTGCGTGGGCATGTCCAATTTAAAAACAGCCTTTGTCCTGAACACGCATGTTCTCCTGCCTCCCCCATGATCTTCACTGGGGTGGTCTTACGGATTTGGATTGATCGGTAACGACTCATAACAAGCTGTTACAGATCAATATGTACCAAACCAAAAATGCAAACAAATACCTGTTGCAGTTTGGTTTAAAATCCATTAAAAGAAAAAAAAAATTACAGCTCATGTGCAAAATGGCCACTTGATATCCCCTTCAAAAATGGTGATGGCAGCATAACTACCATTTTGAAAAAAGGCATTCAGTCTGTGCATGTGTAAAATGGCCAGTGTGCATGTGCAGATTGGATGCCCTTTTCCAAAATGCTAGTGATGCAGCTGCTGCCATTTTGGAAATGGGTGCGCACGGACAGAATAGTCCAGTGGTCATTTTGCAAATGCACAATGGTTTGTTTGCTTGTTTGTTTTTAAAAATTAGT
Source organism: Sphenodon punctatus (assembly GCA_003113815.1). Classification (NCBI taxonomy): domain Eukaryota; kingdom Metazoa; phylum Chordata; class Lepidosauria; order Sphenodontia; family Sphenodontidae; genus Sphenodon; species Sphenodon punctatus. The sequence goes on from QEPC01004745.1 coordinate 115,705, forward strand.
TTAAAGGTTTTAAATGATTTAAATATGGATCCATAATACGGATTTTTATTTAAATCCAGAACTTGTGAGGTCAGAAATGCAACAGGAACTGAACCGCAATTTCATCCATAAAACCTCCCTAATCTTCAAAATAGGGATGGGTGAATGTGGTTCAGATGTTCAGAGTTCGGACCGAACTCGGTCTGTTCGGACATCCAAACCGAACGTCCGAACTAAACTCTCGAAAGACCAAACAGTTCAGTTGTGTTCGGATGAGTTCGGATGAATTCGGAGGCAGGAAAAACGTATTTCCAGGGCTGAAAATTAGGTTTCGGTTTCTATTTCATTCCGGTTTTGGTTTTGGCTTTGATTTCACTATTTTTGAATGTTTGGCCAAGTTCGGCCAAACCGAACTCAGCTAAACCGAACCATCGAACCCGAACTCGGGTTTTGAACCGAATGACTGAACATCCAAACCGCATTCTGTTTGCCCATCCCTACTTCAAAACCCTCTTGAAAACCTGCCTCTTCCATCAGGCTTTCTCTAGCTTCTCAGCCCAACAGACTCATGCTTCTTCTATCATTTAGGGTCCCCGTCTCCTTGGTAACTATGTTAAGCACATGAACCTGCGAGTTCTCATCTTCATGAAGGCCTCCCTCTCTCTTCTTTTGTTTTCTGTTCCCTTGTCCATCCTAGATTATAAGACCCCCTGGGCAGGAACCTGTCCCTAATTAGTGATTCTTCAGTGCCAGTCATATTGCTGGCACTAGATAAATAACAACAATGTGGAGCAGTTTCAGCATATGCTGGACTTTAACTGCCTGACTAAATGTAGTTCTAAGAAAGAAATGGCTTCACATGAAACGGCTTCAGCTACAGAACAGGAAAAGTTGAAACCAGTAACTAACACAACTATTTTGTCTAAAGCCTCATGTTCCAATTTAAAGCTCAGTTGAAAGTTTCTAATTTTGATTTGTGTGAATTACTATCTTTAGCTCTTATCTGAGGTATTGGTGGCCATAACTCAGCATGATTCACTGGTGGATGGCAGTGGCAGACTACCTGAATGTAAGAGAAGATGTAAGAACCAATGACTGAACACTCAATGGTGGCTCTTGAGCCAAAACTGATATACTGTAAAGCAAATTAACTTAGCAAAATATACTTAATAACTTTATTTTATTTTATTTTTATTTTTTATTTTCATAAATTTATACCCCGCCCCTCCTGCCATGCAGCTCGGGGCGGCTTCCAACATTAAAATACAATAAAAACCAGTAAAATTCTCATCAATAATATAAAATATTAAAACAGGACTAAGAAACAATATAAACCAAAGTAGGTGGGGGAGCTAAAAACACCCTTCCCTACCCACCCTCCCTCCCAAAGGCCTGGGCGAACAGCCAGGTCTTACAACTTCGCCGGAATGTTAACAGGCTAGGGGCCAGGCGAGCTTCCTCTGGAAGGGAGTTCCAAAGCCGTGGCCCAACCACTGAGAATGCCCTCTCCATTGTGGCCGCCCGCTTAACACGCGGGACCTCCAGGAAGGCACCCCCAGCAGACCGCAGGACCCGCTCTGGGGCACGGAGGGTGAGGCGGTCCCTGAGGTATGAGGGGCCCAGACCTTGTAGGGCTTTATAGATCATCACCAACACCTTGAACTTGGCTCGGCACGCTATCGGCAGCCA
>QEPC01004745.1:123479-139994 GCA_003113815.1 Sphenodon punctatus
CTTTTGGCAAGATGGGGTGCATTTATCTGAGATGGGATTGGATTTGTATATTGGGAACATAAAAAGGTTGTTACAAAGGCTGGTGTGAAATGGGATAGATGGGTATATATAATTAGCTTGGGTGATTTGGGTTATGTCGTGGGGGAGTTCAAGCAAGCGCAGCTGCTGAACCTGTGGAGGTTTTCAGTACCATAGGGTTAAACTGGAAAGGGCTTTATAGCCTGAGTGTATGGGCAGATGAGGGGGTTTGTTCTGCAATTTGTACCTGGGAGGTAATTTAGGGGATGGGCACCCCAAATTGTCACAGAAAGGAAGGGCAGGCATTCTGTGCATACGGGTAGGATATAAGCGGTCCCAATGTTTGCATCAGCAGCGTCTGTCCTTCTGGAAGAAATGGATCAAGTCGGTCCATTGGAGGGGGATTGGACAGGTATCTCCAATCCAGAATTGTTGGCATTATGGTACTGAACGTGGGGGGGGGGGGAGAGATAGTTGAAGGGTTAAGTTATATCATCTCGTCATCTCCCCTTTGTTATTCACCCAAGTTAATTTGGTCTAATTTTAATCAGAATCTAATTGGCATTCTAAGTGAAAAGGGACTGATTAATTGGATATATTAACTTGCCTCACAATTTGGCATGGGAAAGATTTGAATTAGGGTAATTGGCTTTTAATTCAATCCACCGTTATTCATGGTTGTTAATGGAGTTTAATTGGATTAATTGGTTTTCTTGTTTCTTAACAGGTTATTAATTAAATTCGGCTTCAATAAAAAAGCTGCGGCCAGTTTTTACCCATTTCGTTTGTGTCTGTGCCTTATTCCTAGTGCGGGGGCAAATTTTGTCATATCAAGAACCAGGATTTATTTCCCAACAATTTCCCAATACCTACTGATATGATTTCTTGATTATCACTATACTGTGAGATACTGTTCAGATATACTGACTTTCTGCTTACTGTTTACCGCATACCATTCACTTATGTCTTCAGACTTTTTTACATGGCCCCCACTGGGGGTGGGGGTCTGTGGGCTCACCAGTGCATGCACCGTGGGTGGGTGGGGCATGCATATGGGGTGCATACACCCCCCACTGATCAACACACAGGGGGCAACTGCTGTTTTCCCCAGTTGCTTCGTGCATGTTGATGAGTGAGGGGTGCATGGGGATGTGTTAGGCGGGAACACACAAACACTCCCATTCACTGCATGTGCCCATGCTGCATCCTTCACATGGGGCTCTCCCACTCATGAGCACCCAGAAATCTGGGAGTTAGAGAATGGGAGAGCCGCATGCAAAAAGGGCCTTCATACAACTGAACTTTCAAACCGAACTCAAATTCGACTGAACTGTTTGGTCGAATCTGAACCAGTTCAGAAGGCAAAAAACCCCGAAAAAACCCAGGTTTTAATGTATGAACTCAGTTAGGAAGTTCAGAATTCGACCGAACTTGAATAGTTCGCTTGACCGAACCGAACTTTCAAACCGAACTCAATTTTCGAACCGAACTGAAACGAATTTACGAAGTTGGTTCTGTTTACACATCCCTACAAGAAATGTGGTATTCCCTTGGTATTATCTTTCAGGATTTGAAACAGATGGCAAAGTAGTAAAAAGGATCCTCCCAAGTCACAGACCCAACCAATCANAGTCATGCATCATAGAACAAAGCCCTATCACATGAATTCTTTGTGTGCATGATGTCTTGGAGAGATCCCAATTGTGGAGCAGACAGTATCCCCATTCCCCATTCCAAGCAGAGGGAATCACCACTCCCTCCCATTCCCCTCCCCCTGGCTTGAATTGATACACATTTTGTTTTGCCTAACACACATTTTGTTTTGCCTAATACAATTTTTGTTTAACACAAATTGCGTAACACAAATTTTGTTTTGCCTAACATGAAATTACAACATTTCATTTTGAGATAAACAGAAAACATAAACAAAATGCATACCCCTACCAAGAATTCTGTAGCGCCACACTAAAATGCAGAATTAATAATAATATGTTAAGTACATTGGCTTAAGGCCAAAGAAGTTCAAGGATAAAAATATGAAATTTTGCAGCATCCCATTTAGCTGGTACTGAAGTTAAAAGCTGTGCACTGTAGAAATAGCTATATATCATTCAGCTCCGATAAGGAACTATTACAGTACACAGTGGTGCTACTAAATTTAAGGTTCTGTCCCAGGTTTCTAGTAAAACTCTGCAATTTGGAGAGGGAGGGAAGAGGGAGAGACAGGGCAAAGCAAACTAGCCATAAAACCGAGTCCAAGTAGACACTTGGCCTCAGCCAAATAATTATTACTCTGTTGTTGGAAATAAATGCAAATTTTAAAATGTTCAACTACTTTTTAATTTCAATGGCATATGAAAAACTACAATGAGTCAACTCCTCTGCCTCTTTAATTGCCTGAGAGGAACTGTGCAGGCTGGAGTAGGCACATATACAACTGCAATAAGTAGTGCAGGAGGTGCTTAGCAGCCACTACTGTGACCTAATGTTCGAACAGAGATGAGGATCGAATTTTCTAATAAAACAGCCTTATGCAGTGTCATGGGGCTTTCAGGCTATATTTCAACAGCATCACAGTAATATTTCCACAGTAACCTTTTCCACACTGTTTTGGTCTCTCTTTTTTAGAAACCCAAGTGAAGGGGGAGCAGAATGAGATCTCTTTTTTATTATGGAGGCACCTTCTATCAGCTCCAGGGTCAGAGACTCGTGTTCACTGTGTTTTCCTCCCTGGCAGCGATGGGAAGACACTTTCAACACAGGTCCCTGTACATAACTATGTCAGTCACCAATCCCAATCTGATTTCAATTCCTCTCTAAATTTGGTTAAAAAATCTGAAGTCTATTGTGCACTCAAAATTACCAGAAAGGTACTAACTGAAGAAAACTGCTCAAACCTCTCTGACGTTATAAGCAAGTTAGCCAGTTTTATACCATCACTGACCTGAGCAGGCTCTGATAACTTTAGAACCAGATTATACAGCAGGTCTGGAACAAACTACCTGCATCAAACCTAGGCCAGTAATTTTTGTAAAAGAGGACAGAGAATAGTTACTGGTGCAAAGGCAGTATCAGCAATGATTTGTTAAGTATCTCCTAAACACTAAAACTAGGACTGAAATGAACAGCTAAATTGCTGCTCACAAGAATCCCCACGCTAAACGCCTTGTACACTGTGGGGGATTTTGGGGCCCGCCCCTTGAAGAATGGGACACCAGGGAGTTCTCTCCATCTTTCCCGCCAGATGCGGGGTCAGGGGCAAACTGGCTGCAGTGTTGCAAGATGAAATCCACCCGGGGATTGGGGCTTGCAGGGATTGGATGGAGGCACAAAAAGGTGCCTTCCTGATTGGCCAGGTCAGGCCACGTGGTCCAGTGCGCTGCACAGCCTGTCACTCAGTTGGCGGAGCACTGAAGAAGCGGATGGTGCTTTCGGTGCTCCTGGCCTGCGGCGAGGATTGAGTCTCCCCCCCCCCGCTCTTCAGTTCCCGAGCTGTTCGGGGGACACGGTGCCGCTGCAGCATGGGAGTACCCCAGCTGGGTCAGCGTCCTGGTTTATTTGACTGGTGGGAGTGTTCCACCCCCTTCTAGTGCTGTGTGTGGTGTTGGGATGGGGAGGCGCGACAGCAGGGGAGTATCCCCATTGGGATTGGCAGGGGGGCTTTTTGATTGGTGAGGGTCTGCCCTCCCCCCCACCTGATATTTGGGGCCTCACCTGGAGGAGGGTATTGAGAGCGTCTCAGAAGTTGGGCCATTGGTGTGTGGGTGTGGAAGGGGTGGTGGCACAGCTGGGTGGGATTTCACCATGCACCCCCACCCCACCCCACTCATTTAACAGGGCAGCTGCGGGCTGTTGGGACACAGGAAGGAGTACTTCCCTCCCCTCTCCAGACAGGTTGTGCAGGCAAGCAGCCCTGCAGTTGTCTTGGGTGCTAGGAGCTGTGATGGGGTTTCACCAGGCTGCCAGATGGGCAGAAGGAAGGGGACAAAAGGAGCTAGCACCCTTCCAAGTAATAGGGTTTTGGCGGTCCGTGCGAAAAGGGGGAGAGTTGCTGAGGTATTTCTGTCTCCCCTCCGCCTGGCCAGTTTGGTGGTGGGGACTCAGCCCCGGGCTCGAGGATGGCAGGGAGCAGGGCCTGCACCACTGCTGGTGGTGATGGGGCAGAAAATTTGTCGGGGCCATCTGCCCTGGGGGATTCTCTCAGACAGGGTAGGCCTGGCATGCAATCAGTAGGCCCTGCGCCTCCTGGTGGGGGCTTGAAAACTGCTCAGGTGGTTCACCCAATGGGGAATCCCCCATCTGCCTTGGCGGATTTGCTTAGGCAGGTGGGGCCTGGCATGAAAGCAGTAGGCCATGCGCCCCCTGGTGTGGACTTGACAACAGCTCAGGCTGGTCACACAATGCAGGCTTCATCTATGGAGGGGTGCCAGGACGGGCAGGGGCAGGCATTGCTCCAGGCCCTCAAGGCCAGGATGAGTGCATGGGATAGAGTTATGTGGAGGTTAGCAGAGGCTGGTGTGCTGGGGGCTGCCCCAGGGCAGGGTGTGACCTCAATGGTAACTGGTGTGGTCAGTAATCCGGGTTCCATTTTGTCCCAACCCAGCACGAGTGGAGAAGGAGCCCACGGGTCAGTGCCGACTAGTGGGGCCTTGGTGGCAAGCAGTCAAGCTGTCAAAGAGCTTGCGAGGAAAGTTGACCACATGGAACAGCAAATATCCTGGATAGCAGCATTACTGGAGACCGGGGACCAGGTGGCGACAGCGAGTGTGCCTCCCATCGCACCGGCCCAAGTCAGTTTGCCCTCACAGGTGGCTGCAAGCCTTGGGGACGGTGAGTATGTTAGGCGAGTGGGTTAGTGGCTGGCGGTGGTGTGGTTTGTGAACGCTCCCAGCTACAGGCTGGGGGCGGTGAGGCTGCGTTGCCTCCTGTTGCCAGTCAGGTTTCACCCTCGCAAGTGGTGAGGACTGTGGGTGCAGTAACTGGGGCATGGGTGCAGCAGCAGGTGCCAGGGGTGCCACTCATTGGCAGAGTGGTTTGGGTCACTTGTGGGTGCAGCAGGACCCGAACAGATTGTTATGGGTGGACAACGTGTGGTGCCCACAATCAGCGCTGGGGTCTGCTAGCCACACCGAATCGGCTGGAGGGGGACAAAGTCAGGTGGGGCTAGGTCAACCTCCGCAAGGGCAAATTCAGAAAGGAGTTGGAACTATAGCAGGGACTTTGGTGGCACTGGTAGTGCCTGCGGTGGAGGTACCCCCATTGAGGGGTGGGTATGCTAGGATTTCTGCTCCCAAGGGCGTACACTTAATGCAGTCCATGAATGAAAAGATTTGGAAATGGGAGTATATCAATTTGTTTGCGATCTTTTTCTGTGACCCAGTTCTGGATCCCAATGCGAAGCTCGAGCCCAGGGAATACGAAAGAGCAAAGCCGAGAAAGATAGACCGGAACTAGGCTAACTGGGAGTCATCATTTATAATCTATGCTGGTGTAGTTATGCAGGCTTTTCCGGAGAGAGCTGTTGCCCTCTGGAAATATTTTGATATCGTGAGGCAGGCCTACTTGATGAAGGAAGGGTTCGGGTGGCTAAGGTACGATGAGGCTTTTAGGCAGAACGCCTCTATCGCTCCTGAGGTCAGATGGGATGTAAAAGACCATGACCTCTGGATTGAATGCATCCAAGAAAAAGACGTGGCCAGGGTGGACAGCGGCCATGTGATAGTGAAGGGGGGCGGACAGCCAACGGATAATTTTCATGGTGAACCATCCAAAACAGGGGGTCCGGCGCTGGCGTGCTGGGACTTCAATGAGGGGTCTAGGTGTTTTCGTGCCAGCTGCAGATTTAGGCATTCCTGCCTGCAGTGCAGTGGGCCCCACCCCTTTTCTAACTGCCCTAGGTGAAAGAGCGGGGGACAGAGGGGAAAGCGTTCCTTTCCTGGCGGAGGAATACGTGGCAGTGGTGCCCCCCAAGCAGGTGCTAACAAGAACACCAACGCCAGTTAAATGGTGGGTTCTTAAAGAGTTGTTGGTCGATTACCCATTAGAGGGGGTCGCTCGATATGTAGTTGAGGGGTTTTGTTACGGTTTTAAGATTCCATTCCAAGGTGTTCGCGAACGCATGTCTGCACGGAACTTGAAATCCTTGAGGGGTTTGGAGGAAGTTGTGGAATGGAGGATAAATAAGGAAGTTTTTGAAGGCAGGGTTGCCGGCCCATTTCAAAGTTTGCCTATGAGCAACTTGAGAATTTCACCACTGGGTATTGTTCCCAAGAAGGCTCCCAGGGAGTATAGGCTTATTCATCATTTGTCTTACCCCAGAGGGTCTTCCGTGAATGATGCTATCCCGCATGAAATATGCACAGTGCAGTACGCTTCATTCGATGTTGCTGTGGAACTGGTTCATTAATGTGGAAGGGGGGCGCTAATGGCAAAGAGCGACATCAAATCTGCATTTCGTCTTTTGCCTGTCCACCCAAGGAATTTTGACCTGCTTGGGTTTACATTCATGGGTCAGTTATTATTATTATTATTATTATTATGACAAGGCTATGCCCATGGGATGTTCCATCTCATGTGCGGCCTTTGAGAAATTTAGCACAGCACTGTAGTGAATTGTGAAGTGTAGGGCGTGGTCTGGCCATGTGACACATTATTTGGAGGATTATTTGTTCATAGGGGAAGTGGGAGCTATGGAGTGTGGTGATTTGTTGGGATTGTTCAGGGAAGTTGCTCAGTTAGTTGGGGTGCCTTTAGCGGAGGAAAAAACTGAGGGCCCTGCACCTGTGATGACTTATTTAGACATAGAGTTAGACTCAGTTAGGGAGTTGTCATGGCTGCCTGCGAGTAAGCTTGCTGAGTTGCAGAAGGAAGTACAAGCATGTAGAGCAGCCAGTAAAGTAATGTTGAGAGCGCTGCAGTCATTTCTGGGTAAGTTAAACTTTGCTGGCTGGGTGGTTGCTCCAGGCCGGTCTTTTCTATCACAGTTATATTCCAAGACAACTACAATATCATTGCCTCACCATCGCATCCAGGTGACAAGGGAAATGAGGGAAGATTTGGATGTTTGGCTAGAGTTTTTAAGGACGCATCATGGGGTTAGCTTGTGGTGTAACTTGTACTTGCTTGAGGTGGAATTGCAGGTCCACTCCGATGCAGCAGGTGCGGCTGGGTTGGGAATTTATTTTCAGGGTCACTGGTGTGCTGCGAGATGGCCTGCACACTGGGAGTATTCGGGAATTTTGAGGGACTTGACCTTCTTGGAGTTATTTCCTATCGTGGTTGCCATCCATTTATGGGTGGACTGTTTTCAGGATAAGAGGTTTGTGTTCTGGTGTGACAATTTAGCTGTGGTCCATGTGGTTAATTCACTTTCCTCCAAGTCCGAGAGAGTTATGCGCCTCGTGAGGGTGTTTGTGTTGTGGTGTTTGCAGCATAATATAGTGTTTAGTACAAGACATGTTCCGGGTGTTCAGAATGAGATAGCTGATGCTCTCTCTCATTTGCAGATGCAGCATTTTTGGGAGCTTGCTCCCTTCGTGAGGAAGGAGCAGGACTTCATCCCCAGACAGCTTTGAAGCCTTGGAGGCTAGAGCTGATAGACATGGTGAAGTGTTCTGTGTCCCCTGCGACGTGGCTGGCATACGAGAGAGCGATCAGGGAATTTTTAGGGTTTGCCCGGGCCTGCAGGTGGGCATTAGTGATTCCGGTGCCTCTGGACCAAAGGGTGCAGTTCAGGCTTGAATTGCACAGGAAGGGTTTAGCAGCAGGTACCATAGCCACCAGATGGTTCGCTTTGGCTTTCATGGCTAAGTTAGTGGGGGTGCAGGATTGCAATGTATCCTCAGTTCTTAAGGCGATGGCTGTTTCCTGGAAAAGGCAGGGCCCCGATCAGGTTGATCATAGGGTCCCATTGTCCCCCAAGATTTTGGCTGATGTGGTAAGCAAGTTGGGGGTGGTTTGCTGCGATCCTGTGGAGGTATGTTTGTTTCAGGCAGTGTTTGTGGTTGCCTTTTTTGGGGCCATGCGAATTGGCGAGTTGGTAGTTAATTCTCGGAATGATAGGTCAGGAAGAGAGTTGCAAGTGGGTGATGTAACTATGACTGGGGTGGGTATGGAGGTTAAGATTCATTTTTCCAAAACTGATCAGTTGGGAAGGCGTGTGAGGTGGCACTGGCCCGGTCGATTGAACCGCTTATCTGCCCGGTAGTATGCACGAAAAATTATTTAAAGGTCAGAGCGGGTTTGCCTGATTCACTGTTCATACACAGTCGGGTCTCCCTTTGACTCGCTATCAGTTTTTGGCAGTATTAAAATGTTGCCTGGGGTGACTTGGGTTGTCTGGGTTGGTGTTCAGGTTGCATTCATTTAAGATTGGAGCAGCCTCAGCTGCGACAGCAGCCGGATTCCACCCCCCCGATATCCAGAGGGTAGGCAGATGGCATTCTGGGGTGTTTAAGTCGTATTTTCACCCATTTCCAGTATTATAGACGCCATTACATGCAGCGTGTAAGTGATGGTTTGTTTTACTTCTTTTTTCATAGGAGGTGGCCGTAATCCCCAGGGAAAGGTAATATAGATCATCGACCACAATTTTTTCAAGTGGGCAGCTAAACGGGTACAGGCAACTAGCTGGGGGACACAGCTTGGCCTGGCTTCAAAGGGCTTTGTTGTGTGGAAAGGAAGGAGAGGGATGCTGTGGCCTCAGCTTATGCCCTTAATGTTGGGTTGGCAAGTAGATCCCACCCGGATGTGATATTAATTCATCTTGGTGAGAATGATTTTTCAAGGGGATCCGGGCTGGACCTATCAATAATGAAAAGGCAGGATTGGGTCCGGTTGAGGGAGCTTTTCCCACAGGCCACTCTTGTTTTCACAGAACTGTTGCAAAGGATTAAGTGGCCAGGAGCTACTAATCCTAGAGCGGTGGATAGAGCTTGAAAAAAGGTCAACGGGGAAGTTAGGAAATGGATTGCCCCCCAGGGTGGTATTTGGCTTTGTCATCCTGAAATATGATGGACCAGGCCAGAACTCTTTTGGCAAGATGGGGTGCATTTATCTGAGATGGGATTGGATTTGTATATTGGGAACATAAAAAGGTTGTTACAAAGGCTGGTGTGAAATGGGATAGATGGGTATATATAATTAGCTTGGGTGATTTGGGTTATGTCGTGGGGGAGTTCAAGCAAGCGCAGCTGCTGAACCTGTGGAGGTTTTCAGTACCATAGGATTAAACTGGAAAGGGCTTTATAGCCTGAGTGTATGGGCAGATGAGGGGGTTTGTTCTGCAATTTGTACCTGGGAGGTAATTTAGGGGATGGGCACCCCAAATTGTCACAGAAAGGAAGGGCAGGCATTCTGTGCATATGGGTAGGATTTAAGCGGTCCCAATGTCTGCATCAGCAGCGTCTGTCCTTCTGGAAGAAATGGATCAAGTCGGTCCATTGGAGGGGGATTGGACAGGTATCTCCAATCCAGAATTGTTGGCATTATGGTACTGAACGTGGTGTGTGTGTGTGTGTGAGAGAGAGATAGTTGAAGGGTTAAGTTATATCATCTCGTCATCCCCCCTTTGTTATTCACCCAAGTTAATTTGGTCTAATTTTAATCAGAATCTAATTGGCATTCTAAGTGAAAAGGGACTGATTAATTGGATATATTAACTTGCCTCACAATTTGGCATGGGAAAGATTTGAATTAGGGTAATTGGCTTTTAATTCTATCCACCGTTATTCATGGTTGTTAATGGAGTTTAATTGGATTAATTGGTTTTCTTGTTTCTTAACAGGTTATTAATTAAATTCGGCTTCAATAAAAAAGCTGCGGCCAGTTTTTACCCATTTCGTTTGTGTCTGTGCCTTATTCCTAGTGCGGGGGCAAATTTTGTCATATCAAGAACCAGGATTTATTTCCCAACCATTTCCCGATACCTACTGATATGATTTCTTGATTATCACTATACTGTGAGATACTGTTCAGATATACTGACTTTCTGCTTACTGTTTACCGCATACCATTCACTTATGGCTTCAGACTTTTTTACATGGCCCCCACTGGGGGTGGGGGTCTGTGGGCTCACCAGTGCATGCACCGTGGGTGGGTGGGGCATGCATATGGGGTGCATACACCCCCCACTGATCAACACACAGGGGGCAACTGCTGTTTTCCCCAGTTGCTTCGTGCATGTTGATGAGTGAGGGGTGCATGGGGATGTGTTAGGCGGGAACACACAAACACTCCCATTCACTGCATGTGCCCATGCTGCATCCTTCACATGGGGCTCTCCCACTCATGAGCACCCAGAAATCTGGGAGTGAGAGAATGGGAGAGCCGCATGCAAAAAGGGCCTTCATACAACTGAACTTTCAAACCGAACTCAAATTCGACTGAACTGTTTGGTCGAATCTGAACCAGTTCAGAAGGCAAAAAACCCCGAAAAAACCCAGGTTTTAATGTATGAACTCAGTTAGGAAGTTCAGAATTCGACCGAACTTGAATAGTTCGCTTGACCGAACCGAACTTTCAAACCGAACTCAATTTTCGAACCGAACTGAAACGAATTTACGAAGTTGGTTCTGTTTGCACATCCCTACAAGAAATGTGGTATTCCCTTGGTATTATCTTTCAGGATTTGAAACAGATGGCAAAGTAGTAAAAAGGATCCTCCCAAGTCACAGACCCAACCAATCATCACCACCCTTGTCTTGTCAGGATTCAGCTTCAATCAGCTCACTGTCATCCAGTCCCCGACAGCAGCCAGGCATTGCATAAGCACCAGGACTGCAGGTCCTGTGTTGAATGAAAAAGAGAGTTAGAGCTGGGTGTCATCAGAATATGGATTACACTTCACTCCCAACCTTCAGATGATCCCGCCCAGTGACCTCATCTATACATTGAACAAGAGGGGAGATAAGATGGAATCCTGCGGGATCCCACAAGGAAGGTCACATGGGGATGACAAGCAATCATCCATCACCACCTGCTGAGACTTCCCTGACAGGAATGAACAGACCCACTCCAGAGCAGTCTCGTGCATCAGATCCCACAGATGTGCCAACAACACCTTATGATCAACTGTGTCAAAGGCCACTGAAAGATCTAACAAGATCAACAGGATACAATTCTCCTTGTCGATCTCTAGGTGCATAATCTTTGGATGGCCAATCCTCCGCTGGTCCCTCGATCTGTCCTAGCTGTCTCACCACGTGTTGCCACAACTGGTCTCAGACCTGGAAAACTCCCACTCCAGAATCTCCTCTAGCTGTCTCTGGAACTGCTGAAACTTCTCACCAAACCTACAACCTGTCCGGAAACTTGCTTCCATTTTGCTGCTCGAACTGGACTCTCCAGCAGGGTAAACTCCTCCCCAGCATCTCAGACCCTCTGGTCAGCAGTGTACCCCAATTTAAACAGGGGTGATTGGTGAAAAATTCTCCACCACTTTAGTAGCAGGGACCCACTTGATTGTGGGTAAGTACATGCAGGATTAGGCCCAGAGTCCGGAGTCACATAGGCATTTGCATAAATCACAGTTTATTCAGATCACAATCCCAGTCAAGGCACCAAACCTCTGGCCAGTCTTTGCACAAGCACACAGTCAATTATGTGCAGGTTAGCCTAGCCAATCACAGTCTCAGGCTAGCTCACTATCATCACTCACATCCCACTTTTCAGGCTTCTAATCTCCTTCCTTCAGGATCCAGGTCTGGATTTACAAAGTGTCTCAGCAGAGAAGCCTGGGTCCTATAAAAATGGTTTCCCATTAACTAGAACTTTTCTCTCTGTAAGTAGCTAAAATTCTCATACAGACTTTCATCATCACCCAGTGTTTTTTCTAATGTTGGAGGGATCGATAAGTCAAGTCTGGGCCAAAAGAAGAATCATACAGGAGTCCAAAAAGCCACAGTAGATAAAGACAAAAGTTTATTAAAGAAAAGTGTAAAGGTCCAGGATGAGACCTCTGGTGCACACAGACAGGATACATCCTGGAGACCCGGATAGGAAAGGAAATTCTGGTGTGAACGGAGAGACCAAGGTTTACAGGAGTTCTTAGAGGGGGAAATGATGTTATTTACAGCTGGACCTGTGTACATTATATGCATTCAGTTGGTTTCATGTATATATCTCCAACATGAATTATGGGTGGTTTGAAACAGCTGTTCCATTTTTATGGACACTTCTGGAATGTCACAGTATTCTGGTCAAAATAAAAAATTAAAAATCCGGCCATTTGGGCATGCACAAAATGGTGCTGTCTATAGCCAAAATGGCCCTGGCACCAGCTACACCATTTTGGTTATGGGCAGCGCTATTGTGCATGTGCAAAATGGTCATAATATTTTGTTCAGTCTGATTGGAAATCAGAATGAACAACCATTCTTTTCAATTTCCATTCAGAATGAACAAAATACCCAGTTCTGACAGAATTGGAAATGGGTGAAGATTTCTTTTTCAACCCTAACGTCAATTCCACATCTACCCAACCAACAACATTTGTTTTCAAACAAATTATTTGTTTCTTGTATCATTTCAAATGAACCACACAAACACATTAGTCTGTGGATGGAAAATCCTTGGGGACAGCTGAAAAGTGATACTCTTTGGCTCCAGGTCTTATCTAGTCTGTTTGGCTTTGCAGCTAAATTGCAGTTTCAGTACAGTATGAGGCACTGTTTGGGATTTGTCTAGCTTGTAGGGATGGGCGAACGCGGTTAGGGAGTTCGGCCCGAACTCGGCCTGTTCAGATGACCGAACTCAAACACGAACACGAACGCAAACATACCGAAAAAACTGAACACCGAACGGCAAAATGGCCGAACAGTTCGGACAGTTCGGATTGCGTTCGGGTGATTCGGGTGGCAAAAAAAGGTTCACTGGAAGGTCAAACATGGCAGAGAGGTGTCAGTCACTGAGGAGCAGACTTCCAGGCACCAGGGATGGAGAAGCTTGCAAGAAACGAAACTAATTATCTGCCTCCCCCCTTCCCAACACCTTCTGAGCTAGTCACTGTTCCTGAACAGCAGGCGTTGAGTAGGATTTTTAGATTGCTTTAAGTTTCATTTCAGTTTTGTACTGAAATGAAACTTAAACCATAAACTGAAACCTTGTGTTATGCACTGTACAGACTCATTGAGTATGTATGTATTTCACTACAGACTCTATATATGGGATGTATATATATATCCATATATATGTCCATATGGATATATGGATTATATGGATATATATATGGATATATGGATTATATATATATATATATCCATATGTATATCCATAGATAGATAGATAGATAGATAGATAGTTGTAGTAGTTAGCTTAGTGATAGAGATAGCGTTAGTGATTTAGTTTTACTGTTTGTAGCAGTAGGTCTGTGTATTTATTAGATAATCCATTTAGTTCATAGCATTTAGAATAGTTAATAGCAGTTAGATTTAGTGTAGATAGATAGATATAATAGATTAAAAAAAAATTAAAAAACCCCATATAAAAACAAAAAAAACAAATAAATAACAAAAGAAAATCATATAAAACCCAATAAAAAACCAAAAAAACATATACAAAACAAAAAAACACCCATAACAACATTTCCCGAACGGCCGACGGCCAAACCGAACAACTGAACAGCCTAACCGAACCGCCGAACAGAACGGCCGAACTGAACAGCCGAACCCGAACTCAGTGAACTAGCTGAACTGCCGAACCGAACGCAGCCAAACTGAACGGACGAACCAAACGGACGAACCTAACGCAGCCGAACCGAACGGCCGAACCCAAACCGCGATCTGTTCCCCCATCCCTACTGGCTTGGTTATACAAATAGCTTGGACTCAGTTCTTACTGTCAAACTAACTGTAAGTACAGTGCTTTACTCACTGTGACTGGTCTTGTAAAAACTTAGGTACAACCTTAACTTTAGGTACATAAGTAACCTATGGTCATGTCCCACAGTTCAATAATTTAATTAATTTGGATATGTTTTGATGAGATAAAAATCAATATATAATTTTCTACCTTTTTTGACAACTCCCTATTCATCTTGCTGGTGCAATCTGTGCAGTATCATAACAACTGTCAACAGGATTAATCCCATTTTCAACTATTTCTACTTCCTTTCTCTCATTTAGAAGCAAACAATGTAAATCTTTTTTTTTTTTTAGCATTTGAAAGCTAATGGTGCCTTCTGCTCTCTATTCATATGTTGTGTCATGTCTAACATTGCCCAGTCCTGAAAAATAGCTACATTTAATCCTTAAAACAAAGTTTCCTTCTTTTTCTATTATTGCACAGAAAAGTAATGTTGACAGAAGGATCAAACTGTTTGCCCTCAAATGCCATTATGAATGAATAATGAAGAAAAAATGTGCAACTTAGATTAGATTACTGGGTTGCTAGCAGGCTATTCTCATGCCAATTACAGAAAGACTTGACTATTTACATATAAATAGCTAGGAAATTCCAACACAGAATGTACCTGAAAACACTAAATCAGTAGTTCGGTAAAATAAGGATTAGATGCAACTCAGTTTAATTTGAGGGTGATTGCAACAACCATCCATCTAACAAATAAAAGAAAAAAATAGAATCATTATAAAGTCTTTCTAGTAGAAGAAAAAGAGCAATTGATTTCATTACACATAATCTTACCCCAATCTCAAATGCAATATTATAAATTCCCATTTCCCTGTACTTTTATTTAAAAGCAGACGTAAGTTTAACTACTTTGGGGCAGATTTGGTTTTAATCTGTCAATAACTCATACCTGATAAAGAGCAGAAGCACAGGAAAAAGGCAACCAAAATGTAAATGCTGTTATATATTTAAAGAACGGCTGAACTTCACTCAGTCTGTCACCTCCAGCCAGGAATAACTGACCTGTAAACCACAGTTCGGTCACCTTACCCCATTTAAGAAAAGTGTATGGATTATTAATAGCTGTGGGAGGACAGGCAATGTTAGGAACAAGTGTAGGGAGCAGAGAATTACGTTCTCTCTTGTAAGGTTCACTTGACAAAACATAGTATTGTTGATATATTGGTTTGATAATGAATCTCCAACTGAATAAGGTCACAGATCAAAAGGGTTATAATCCAGGGAAAAGAGAGGCATCTGAAACCAGACATTATGCTTCTCAAACAAGGCCTGGCCAAGAAAGGAACGAACAAAATGGTCTTTCTACAAATACAGGGGATTTTTTAATTCACTATAACTAAGCTCAGGGGAATTCTGATGAGCTTTACAGAGTGTCAGACTAGACATGTTATGAATAACATTTTTTCTGTTATAATCTGATTTCTTCTCTGTTCTTCATCAATCGTGTTTTTAATTAGACCACTTGAGTCTCAGACTTTTGTTTGGGAATTTAATACAGACTATCCCAGAGAGACAAAATCCTCAATCTCTAAAAAGAAACAAATCAAGAAGTCATTCTCCAGTTTACTCTTCTTGGAATTATCGCTCAAGAAGGTAAGGGATCATGGAGTCTCTTTTCCCAAAAGGTGCACTGAATTGCTTAGAAATAGAGTTGAACCAAAACGGTACAATACCTCTCACCATAGTCTTTGTATACAATTAACCAAAACAAAAAACTTAACAGTTTAAAAAAACCTTAAATGCACAAGAGTTTTCTTAAAATACAAAAAAACTCACAAACTCAGTACAATTACAATTCAAAAAACCTTCCACTCCATACATTGCAACAAAACATAAACGCCAAAAAACATAGAGATTATTTCAGAATTTGAGCAATATTTAATATTGTAGGACATCAATATACATGTAATAAATGTACTTAATTCCTTACCATACATACTTTTATTCATTTTAATCAATAACTAAACTTTCACATTTTTCCATTATTAAACTTTAATTTATTATCATAATTCGACAAGGAACAATTTTTTCAGTGCATTATGTCTATTTCTACAGAACTTAATTCTGTAGAATGAATTGTATAATGTTGTCTACACTCACATTCTTAACTTCATTGTATGAACTGTATACAATTTGTATACATGTAAATAACAGACAATGCATTCTGAAAAAATTGTTCCTTGTCGAATTAAGTGTTTTTTTTGGTTAATTTTTTGGTTTTGTGGGATATGATATATGAGGAGATTAATATATTAGTTGTACAACTTTTAAGTGAGTTGTGTAATTATGTTAACTGAATAGCACTAGGGACGATAGGAAGAGGAGGGCGGTCTTGGGTCATGGAGATAAGGTGACAGATAGGTGTAGAAGGTGGGGGATCATTTTGGGGCACTGGGGGGGATCACAGGTATAAGCCGGAGTTGGGGCTAAGTGGAGGGTTGTAGATGTTTTGTTGGGGTGGGAGAAGAGAGGGTTGGGAGATTAGTATAAGGTGGGTAGGAAGTAGAAGTGGGGGTTGGGGGTCAGGTTGGAGTGCCGGGATGTTGCAGGGGAGGTCAGGAGCTGGGGTGGCAGGTCGGGGCTTGGGATGTTGCGGGGGGAAGCTCGGGGTTTGGGGTGGGGATGGGGGGG
>QEPC01004745.1:152949-190426 GCA_003113815.1 Sphenodon punctatus
GGTTGACCTTCAAGAAGAGCAACTGCTCCACCCACTTGAACCCCAGTCTCAGGCGATGCGGGGAGCAAACGTCCCCCACCACAGAGAACACCCGCTCGCTGGGGACACTGGTTGTTGGGCAGTACAGGATACCCTTGGCCACTTTCGACAGGGCTGGCCACACATTGGGCTTGCCGGCCCAGTAGGCCAAGGGACCACTGCTGGGATCAATGCATGGCTCTTCCTCTAGGTAGGTCTCCTCTGCTGCTGAGGCACCATCATACTCCCTCTGGTAGCTCTGGGTGGGCACCACCTGCCCCACTGCCCTCAGACACACTGCTTGCCCTTTTGTGTGGGCCCTATGCTCCCCAGAGTGGCCTGCACACAGTAGGAGCTGCTGGCAATAGGGGTCCTGCTGCTGGTGCTCATCCTGCTGGTGGTGGTTCTGCTAACGCTAGGGCTGGGGGCAGGGATAGACCCTGATGGATGGAAGGGGTCACTGCTCCCACTCCCGCCATCCCCAGGAGTGTCCTACTGCATGGCCTGCTCTGCCTGCTGGACCTTCTGCACCAGCACACCCTTCCGTATGCCATAGACTGCTGTCTCGCATGCCATGCTGCCCTTGATCCTGGGGTCCTTTATGGTTGCCAGGACATATTCCTTCTGGTGCAGGAGCTCATCAAAGTGCGTCCTCAGACCCGCCTTCAGCTTCCACGTCAGGTCAAGTGCCTCATTGGACATCTTCCTGCCCGCAGGGCCACAATACCACCCCCTGAGAATCTCATCCAGGCTCCTCTGGAGACTATGGACCAGCGGGGTCACCTGGCTGAGGGTGGCGGTGGAGCTGCTCAAGGTCTCTGTCACGGCTGGAATGGTCTCAGGATGAAGACCATGTGAGCAAGAATCTCCCATTCCTCCCTGTTGTAACCTGGAGGTGCCTCGATGTCTGTGTCCAGTTCCACCTGATACAAGGCGGCTTTCTGGTCAAGAGCGTCCTTGACCACAAGATGGAGGGGGGGGTGGCACAAGGGATGCTTGTGAAGCTCCCGTCATGAACTGCCTTCAGTATATTGGCCGCGTTGTTCATGAACACACACCCCTTGGTGTAGGCTGCACCTGGCATGACCCACTCCCTCACCATGGCATCCAGGACTGCCTCAAGGTTCCTTGAGGTGTGGGAGCTGTCAATTACATGTGCCTGAAGCAGGGCCCACCTATACCCTGCTTCAGGACCCCTCCTGTCACTGCCAAGCGCTGCCTCTGGGCCCTTCCACCAGTGTGCAGTCACTGCCAGGTAGGCGTGCTGGGCGTTCCTGGAGAACCACAGGTCGGTGGTGAAGTGGACTGTGCCCCCCCCCCCAGCCCCTGCCAGCTGTTCCCTCACCTAATCCTTCAAAGCCCTGTAAAGTCACAGTCCGACTCATGGTGGAGTGGGTAGGCAGTTTAAAGTTGGGGGCCAGGAATCCAATCAGCAGCTGGAAGCCCTTGTCCTCTACAATTGAGAAGGGCTGTCCATACAGCGCAATCATCTCAGCCAACAGGTGCTTGGCTTTCTTCTGAAAGAAGCTACGTCACCATCCAGCACCCGATGGCCTTGGCAGCTGCCCCCACCCCAGCTCCTCCATAGTGGACTGACACTGCTGCTGGCGAGGCTCCTGCTGCTGTTCTTCCCCCATACTGCCTCTGCTGGTTGAGTCCGCAGCAGTTGGTGTGGGACACTTGCCCGCTGAAGGAGCTGGGCGACTGGCCGCTGCCACAGTTGGGAACCCGCTGGCATCCACTTCCCCTGGCTTCCCACTTAGCATCAGAGCACTGTGGTATGCCTTGAGATGTCTCACCATTGCAGATTCCCCAAGGTTGACGAGCACCTGCCCACGCTTCACCAGTTTATTACACAACGTGAACTGCACCTCTCTGGGATCATCTGCCCACACCAGCTTAAAATGTTCCAAGACATAGGATTTTTTTTCCCCTCCTGCCTTCTTGCCCACCCCGGGTGATGCACTGCTGCCAGAGCTGCTGGGAGGGGGAGAACTTGGTGACTCTGGTGACACAGCTCTGGGAGGAGGCTCAGCCATCACCTCAGCAATCTCCTCTGTGGCACTAATGTCTGCCTCCGACTCACTATCCGCAATCACAGTGATGTCCCAGAAGGGGAGTACTGGGACCCTGAGGCTAGACTGCCAGTTCCCGCCATGCTGCTGACACTCTCCTTGTGCCCCTCTCTATAGCTGCTAGTGCTGCTGCTGCTGCTCCTCTCCCTACTGACATTGCCTGGGGATTGGGCCCTGCCTCTAGCACCCGGGGTGGGATCCACCAGATCTGGACTGCTGGGGATAGCCTCAACAGTGGGGGACATTGGTGGTCCTGGAGGAACTTCGAAAGCAGCACCAGCACCTGTTCCAGCACCAGCAGCAACAGAGACAGATGCAGCCTCAAGTCCTGCAGGCCTTCCAGTCCCCTGTGTGGCAGTGGAGGAGGGCACTGCCAGGAGGCAACGCTGAGCTGATGAAGCCTGTTGCCCTAAAGCAGGCCTGCTGAGTTTGGGGCCTGGTGATGTGCTCGGGCTACTGCTACTGCCTGTTCCCACTCCCCTGGCACGGCCCCTTCTGCCTCTGGCATGTGACCCATTGCCTCCCCTATGGGCAGCAGACCGGCCTCTCCTTTCCTTCTCTATTTCTCCCTCCAAAATAATGTTTTTCTACTGTTTTAATTTTTTTTAAACTTTTTTATTTAAATTTTTAATCTAATATTATATATATATATATCTACACTAAATCTAAATGCTATAACTATTCTAAATGCTATCAACTATATGGATTATCTAATAAGTAATAATGGATTATCTAATAAAGGCCTACTCCTACAAACACAAAATCTCTTAACACTATCTCTATCTCATCTAACTCCTACAACTATCTACTATCTCTAATGTAATATCTATCTATATCTATATATATTATATGGGATGGTGGGGGGGAACACAAAGAGCACAGAGAGGGGTACAAAACTGAAATGAAACCTAAATCAATCTAATGCTAATCAAAATGAATTAAAAAAAACAGGGGAACGGAATCAGGGATGGAATATATATAGAGGGAGAGGGAAAGGAGTCAATGGAGGAGTTGGAGGGAGAGAGGAAGATTGAACACAGGGAACACAGAGAAGGGTAAAAACAAAAAATAATACCTAAATCTATCTAAGCTAAGCTAAATAAATGGTAATATGGAGGTAGATGGGTTGGATGGGTGAAATAGGAGGAGGATTGCAAAGAACTGAAGAAAACAAAACTGCTGGGAGAGTGACCCTTCAGAAACGCCTGCTGTTCAGGAGCAGTGACTAGATCAGAAGGTGTTGGCAGGGGGGAGGGCAATGAGTTTTGTTACTTGCTGCGCCCACCTCACCGCAAGCCCCATTGACTCCATGGAGCCTAGCCCATGGCCAATCGCAGACCGCGAAGCCAGTGGTCTGAGGAGAAAAGGGATGGTGATTGGACATGCTGGCTGCTACTCCAAGCCTCTCCACCCCTGTTGCCTGGAAGTCTGCTCCTCAGCTGACTTCCCCTCCCTGTCACGTTTTGCTTTCCAGTGACAGGTTTTTGTCAGCCACATTCATCCGAACGCGATCCAAACTGACCGAACTGTTTAGTCATTTTGGAGTTCGGAATCAGGTTTGGTTCGGTTCGTTCAGTTTCGATTTCGGTTTCGGGTTTGGGTTTGGTCATCAGAACAGGCCGAGTTCGGGCCGAACTCTGAACTTCCGAACCACGTTCGCCCATCCCTACTGGAAACAGAATCTGGAATTTCATGACATACATCCTTGGGCCATAGGATGCACAGGAAATATATAAAGATTAAGGACAAGGAGTAACTTCAAAGGAAATAAGGTCAAATAATTTTACAATAAATAAGAATGAAATTAGAGATTCTTTACTTCCTTTCACTTTCTGCTAACTTTATACAAAGACTACCAAATACAACAGATGATAAACATTTACTCTGAAAAATATGGCCAAGCCCCAAAGTATGCAAAAAGACTTCACAAAGACTAGAGCTAGGAGGAAATAAAGGACCTGTTGATCTTGACTGCTTCAGTGTTCAATGACTATTTTGAGACATCTTGATGGAGCCCAATAATCAAGGCAGAATCTTGGCCTAGATTTCATACTAAATCATAGAAGCATGAGAAACAGCACCTTTTAAAATTAAAAATAATGTTGATATTCTGTAAAGAGAGATCTTGCTACACATACAATGGCTGAGTGTCCGCTATGGAATATTTGCTTTTTTCAAAAGGAAAGGTTCCATGTGTTTCAATAACAAAAAAGATTTTAATTAAGAAAGATTTTAAAATATCATGGATCTAAAAGCTTTGGATGATACAATGGATGATAGGTAGCCAGAATTTTGCAGGTTCTGTACTGTAGAACAGCACTACAGTCTCTAATCAACTGCTGTAATCTACTTTCTTGCTTAGAGATATGAGTACACACCAAGGGGAAAAGAGTACATTTTTATTAATGTTTGCAAATAAATCACTGATTAAGATTTTCCAAGTGTGTTATGTAAACCATTAGAAAAATAATTTGCTAGCTGTAATGGGACTATTATTCCTATTATTACAATAGTTGTAAACAAAGTAGTTTTCCAGTCTCTCTCTGCTATGCTAATGATTCTACCATACCAAATACGGACAGAAGGCTGTATAACAGCAAACTAGTTGTTAAAACTTCTTTAATTGGTGAAGACTTTGTCTGCAAATTATACAAATTAGAGTTTGTAGTCAGAACAGAGGATTTATTAATGCCATAACTTTTCAAACTGCTTAATAATCATCATGCAAAACAAAATACATAATCATAAAATATTTGCAAAATAGAGACTTTTTGTAATGTATGTGAGCATCTTTCTGTGAAACATGTTCAAATGCACAATCAAACAAAGGTTTCTCAAAAAGAAAAATAAATAAACTAATCAGAATGCCCATGTCGTCCCTATTATCTTAAGAGGTCTTCCCCAATTTAAGACTAGATAATGAAAAGTACAGCGTGGTACTTACAGAGTTCTCTAATTTTTTATTTTGAGAATTCTTCTTCCTTCTCCTTCGCTTTTCTCCTTACCACAATCTTTCAGTGTGTTGCCATGGAAAAGACAGTGAACTGAAAAGGAATAAAAAGCATATGTCTAAAATGTAAAACAAGACAGGCTTGAAGATGGGAAAACCCTTGCATAGCACAATGATAAACAGGGTTGAGGGCTAAAAGCACAGCTGTTCTTACAACAATTACACCACATGTATTTTGCTCTAAGTCTGAAAATAAATAACTGAGAAAACTCTGGAACTCCTAACATAAAGAGGGTAATGATCTGACTGATGTTTGATATACTTTGCATTTTTTTCTGCTGTCTTTCAGGGGTATAACAAGACTGTAGTGCAAAGGCTCAGATCCCATTTATGGTCCCCTTAAGGACAAGTGGGTGGGATGATCTCCAGGGTGGGAGTTAGCCCTCAGACTACTTGAAAAGACCCCTCCTCCCAAACCCCTCCTCCCCTCAGGCTATTTGAGAGCTTAAAAGCACAGATACTCCCCCTGTGTCACAGTAGCTATGCCACTGCTCTCTGGAGTCAGAGGATTATATTTAAGTATCAAAATAGAGTTACAGAGGCAAACAAATTGTGAGTCATTGATCTAAGGAATGACCTCAGGGAAGTCCTCCTTTTGCTGGAATTATCATTCAGTGAATACAGTGAAATGCTCCTTACATCTTGGGCCACTACTTTGAGTCAAGTGAGAATAAAGTAACAGATAACATAGGCTGTTTTTAGATGGAAAGAGACTGGAAGTGCTCTGGGGGCTCACCTCACAGCCACCCATTATCAGCTCCACCTGGGTCTGCAACAGATGGACCAGTAGTCCATGCACCTCTCCCCACCCCCCATGCACCTCTCCCCACCCCCCATGCACCTCCCCACCACCACCACCCAGCGGGTGCTCACCCAGTGCTCTTGGATGGCTCCTGTAACTCCATGGGGTTGCAGGGGGCAACAGATGGATGGGCGTGGAGCTGCACCGTGCATCCTCCCAACAGATGGGCAGCAGCACAACATTTGGCTATTGCCCCAGGTTTTTCCTCACCTGCTCCACACTGCTGGCTCCTTGATCTTCTGAAGCGCTGTTGGTGGGGCCGCCCCAGAGCAACTGCAGCCTTCTCTGGGTTGAACATCTGGCAGTCACCCTTTAGATGGACAGGTCAACCCGGGGGTTGACAGGGCAGGCACCCCCAGAGCTGTCTACATTCTGTTTACACCCATAGAGTCATTAGTTTTTCAACAGGCTTCATCACTGAGTAGGAATGTGCTCCCAAGATTCCTTATAAAAAGAAAAGAGATCACTCATACATTATTGCCTAAGTGTACTATGAACATTGGGATTTGGCACAATATATTTATCAGTTATATTATATTTATCCAAATATACAGCATTCATCTTCGGTGGTAATCCAGTATATTTATTAAACAAGATTTTTACAAAAAGTATGCAATAAACTTCAATATTCAAACTTTAAAGCCTCCGGCTCTTCTCCCCTCCTTCCGCACCTTCAAATCCCTCCTCAAAATCCACTTTTTCCTCGATGCCTTTCCTGATTCCTGTTAGAACTTTCCTTTCAATATTTGCTGTCTGCCCTCCCCGCAGACTCCTGCCAAACCACAACCAAGCCAAGCACATGCACCTGAGACATCGCATCCACTTGAATGTAATTTACCCCTTGTCTCTCCCTATGTCCCCTCTCCTTGTCTTCCCCCTTCGTGTCTATTAGATTGCCAGGTAAAGCGCCAGGTACACAGCTGGTGCTATACAAATGCTAATGCTAATGCTAATGCTAATGCTAATAAAATAATAATAATAATAATAATAATAATAAATAATGTAATGCACTACAGGGTACTAGTTCCCATGATAGAGCAGGAATGAGCATAAAAAGTTTTTTGTTTCCATTTTTATTTTCATTTTTGTTACTAAAATTGCTTTCATTTTTGTTTTTATTATTAGTTTTCATTTTTGTTTCATTTTTTGTTTTCCATTAGTTGCAATGGGAAATAAGATTTTTGGCTGTAATTTCTTTATTTTTCATCCAATTTGCATTATGTTTTGAAAGTATGTACTCCTCGCCCATGGGATCATCCTTGACAAATTTCAGAAAGATTGGATAAAGGGTCTAAATTTTATAGGCAATTCACATTTTGTGGTTTGCACACACATTTCCAGCTGTAATGCCTTTTTTCAATCCAATTTGGATGGAATACGAACTCTTTCTGCCACTCATGAAAGGGATAATCCCTGCCAAATTTCAGAAAGATTGAATAAAAGATCCTGATTTTATAAGCATGGTTTGCACACACATTACCAGCTGTAACGTCTTTGCTTCCCACCCAATTTTGATGGCATTTATGTATGTTATCTTCCTCACCCAGGGGATCAACCCCACCAAATTTCAGAAAGATTGGATTAAGGATCCCAGTTTTATAAGCAATATAATTTTCATGATTTTAACAAGTTGCAAATTTCCTGAAATCATTTGCCAGTGTTGTCTCAGTTTAAATTATAGAGGTTTTACTAGATGCAGAGATTAAATTTTGGAGCACTTGTAGAAAGGATGAAGACAGGAGGAGGTGGGCAGAGCAGAGGAGGAGCAGGTGTCAGAGGCTGTGATGGCTTCCCCCCAGCTCTGAGGGATAAACCCCAACAGAAACCCAGTGACTTACCCAGGAGCCCTTGACAGCACAGGGCCTCTCCCTCAGAGGCCTCCTGCAGTGGGGCCTCCATGCCAGCTTTCACCTTGATGTCACTGGAGGATGTCAAACCAAGCCCCGGCCGAGCATGCCACAGTTAAAGACAAGGGGAGGTCTCTCAATTGAAAAGGCCCCGGTAGACATGGGAAAGGGGCTGGAGGAGCAAGTGGGAGAGCTGGAGGCAGTGGAGGAGCTGCTCTTGGACAGCACCCCAGGAGGCCATGCCACAAGCACACCGGCCAGACCAGGCTCCTGGAGGGAAGAGTCGGGCTGGTTCCCTATAGATACTGACTGGGGCACCAAACTGTAAGCTGGGAGCCCTGTGAAGAAACAGGGACTCCCTGGGACTTTTACTTAGGGTCTGGGAGATTAGGAGAATCAGGTGGCGGGGCCTGGGGCACGGAGACTCGACAGGGGACCAGGACATCCCTTCCCTGCGACCTCAGAGAGTTACACCCAAGAGTCCTCTGTGTCCTCCGAGGATGTGTGCATGTGTCCTCCCAGCCATCCAGGGAGGCAGCCCAATAGCTTGGACAGATATATGGCCCAGATACAGAGGCACTGGCAAAGACATCAGTCATTCACACCCCGAAGTTTGTGAGGTCATACATGGGGGAGAGTAGGTGCATAGTTCTGCTCTTATGAGCACTTACAATGAGGCAATACTGCAGCACACAAAGTTGCATACAAAAAGCACGGAACCAGCCTATGAGCCACACAAGATCTAGCCATGGTGGAGGCTATGCATCTTGGCAGAAGCTTATATTTACTCCCCAATGTCTACCCCAAAGTCTCCCTGATGGCAGTGATTGGGTGCTGGCAAGCTGGTAGCCTGGGCAGCATCTCCAGAGCATGAGCCTCTCATACCAGGTATTCTTTTATGTTTGTCACAGTGGTAGTATTTATTATTATTATTATTATTATTATTATTAACATGTATATAGCGCCAGCCATGTACCCGGCGCTGCACAGAACATAGAAATAGATGCGGTCCCTGCCTGTGGTTTACAATCTAAAAGACAAGGAGGGGGAGACAGGGAGAGGGGAAAGTGGGAGAGACAGGGGAGAAGACAAACAAACATTCAGGCGGATGCGAAGTCTCAGGTGCGTGTGCTTGGCTTGGTTACAATGAGGTTGGTTGCAGCAGTCTGTCGAGGAGGGCAGACAGTAAGTATATGGAGAATGACTAGCAGGCATTGGGAAAGGCAGCGAGGAAAAAGTGGGTCTTGAGGAGGGATCTGAAGGAGCGGAGGGAGGGGGCAAGGGAGTGAGGGAGTTCCAGGCATGGGGGGCAGTGAGGGAGAAGGGTTGAAGATGGTTAGGTGAGCAGGAGAAACTATGGAGAGTGAGGGAGGGGACAGAGGAAGAGCGGAGAGCGTGTGAATAAGATGTGATGCCAATTGGACAGATGAAACATCAGTCACATATCCTCATTCTGTGCTGTTCCAACCGCATCCCTCCTGCTTGTTACTGAGAAGTTGGAAGCATCTGCTTAAGAAGAGCCAATAAGCGATTATCTGATGTCCTCTGTCACAGTGCTTCAGGATGTGTTTGAGATGCCAATTGGCCATCCTGAATGTGTCAGTCATTATTGGATGCTTCCCCCTCCCCTCTGCCTTGCTGCCTGAAGTCCCAGTTATATCTTGATTTTTTTGTTTTTATCCCAACATTTTCAGGACTAGTATTTGCACAAATTCTGTTAACCGCCCTTCTAGCACATTTCTCCCCCTGTAAGTGTGTGGAACCTATTAGGATGGTCCACCCCCGGGAGGTGCTGGACCCAGTACAGTTTCTAGGCGCTCTGGGGGAGTTACCCTCTGACCTTGATGACCGTCTCATCGATGACCTCGTCAAGCTATGGAACATCTTGCTGACGGAGGCCATCGATCGGGTGTCTCCCAGGCGTCCATTGCCCAGGCGGAGGCTCTGCAGACCTCCTTGGTTTTCTGAGGAGCTGTGGATGCTGAAGCAAGAGGGGTGACGGTTGGAGCAATGGTGGCCTCGTTCTCGTGCTGAAGCTGACAGATTGCAGCATAGAACTAGTTTACAAGGCTATGCCGTAGCTATGCGGGCAGCAAAGAGGGAGTTCTTTGCTGCCCTCATAGCGTCCAGCGGAGCTGTTCTGGGTTGCACGGGGACTGGTCATTCCGGCCTCCTTCAACCCAGGGTTTGAGTCACGAATGGCCCGTTGTGACCTTTTCGCGGATTATTTTGCTGAGAAAATCACTCATATTCACCAAGACCTCAATGCTGCACTTAATACAGTGGAGGATGTAGAGGTGGTAGAAGCCCCGGATTGTCCAATTTTGTGGGATCAGTTTCAGTTGGTGACACCCACTGACATAGTGGGTGTGCTGGGGGCGGTTCGAGCCACCTCTTGTGAACTAGATCCATGCCCGTCCTGGCTGGTTAAGAGTTGTCTGTAGACAATGGGTATTTTCAGATGTTACAAGATCACAGTCAACCACAGTGAACCACGGTCAATCCCGTGGTGGGTTCAAAGTGCCCTGAACGTCTGTTTTGCGGGTGCCAGATGTTCACCACAGTCAATCCCCACCAGGAGTCAAAATTAACCACGATTCTGGAACTCCGGCCCGGATCATCTCCGAAAGCGTGGTCAAAGTGATTCCCACCCAGAAACAAAAAAAAGTAACGTCGGAACGGCAACCACCGACTGAAATCAAGCAGAACTATTCCCTGCCAGGGGCAAAGCACACAGCATCGCTGCCACACAATGAGTAACAATACGGGCTGGGGAGGGAGATTTAAAGGGCACCCAGCAGCAGGGGGACGTGGTGGGATGGAGCAAGGCGGAAGGGAGAGGAGAGCGGAGGGTGAGCGAGCAAGGGAGGAGGAGGAGGAGGAGGTGTTTGAGTTGCAGGCAGAGGAGGCGGTGGTCATGCTGAACATGGAGGCGGTGGGGGGACAGCGGCAGCAGCAGCAGCAGCCAGGCTGGGCCGCCCCGGTGCCTTCTGGGTGTTTTGACCATAACCCGGGATCGGCGTAACGTCTGTTGCGGTGCCCCGGGCCATGGTCTGTCGGTCCGATTCCCTGCCATGGTCCCACTCCTGTCATGTCTGTTTGAGTCCTTTCTTGTCCACGGGGGGTGGTTAGCCAGCTCACCACCACTGAGAATCCACTGTGGTGAATTGGGTGCCCGTAACGTCTGAAATCACCCAATGGTGTCGTTGCTGGCCAGGGTGATCAACGCCTCCCTGTGGGAGGGCAGAGTGCTGGGCTGCCTCAAAGAGGTGGTGGTGTGGCCTCTGTTCAAGAAACCATCACTTGATGCTGACTCCCCTGCCATCTATCAGCCTGTCTCTAGCCTTGCCTTTTTAGGGAAGGTTATTGAACGGGTAGTGGATCAGCAGCTCCAGGGGCATCTTGACCGTGTCTTGATCCGAATCTTGATTCTTCTCAGTTTGGCTTTCGTCTGGATCATGGCACTGAGACAGCACTTGTGGCTTTGGGGGATGATCTCCTCCGTGAAAAGGATTGGGGTAAATCGACCCTATTAGCACCTGTTAGATCTTTCGGCAGCATTTGATATCATTGACCATGAGATCTTGGTGACGAGCCTGTGGGACACTGCAAGGGTGGGCAGCCTTGTTCTTGAATGGTTCCGCTCATTCCTGACCGGGAGAAGTCAGCGGGTGGTACTCGGTGATTGTTTTTCACCATACCGAGACCTCCCGTGTAGGGTTCATCAGGGTTCTGTTTTGTCCTCTCTATTGTTCAATGTGTATATACAGCCGCTCGGCGAGATAATCAGAGAGTTCGGGGTGAGGTGTCATCGGTATGCAGATGACACCCAACTGTATCTCTCATTTTCGACCAACCCAGGCCCGACTGTCTTGGTGCTTACCCGGTGTTTGGCAGCTGTGAGGGACTGGATGAGGAATAACCAACTGCGACTGAATCCTGACAAGATGGAGGTGTCAGCCCTTTCTTTTAAACCCTACATTGACTCTGTTGCTAAATCCTGTCGCTTCTCCCTCCATAACATTGCTAAGATTCGCCCTTTTCTCTCTGTCTCGTCTGCCAAAACTCTTGTTCATGCTCTGGTCATCTCTCGCCTCGATTACTGTAACCTCCTTCTCACTGGCCTTCCCCGGTCTCACCTTTCTCCCCTCATCTCTGTCCAAAACTCTGCTGCCAGGGTCATCTACCTCGCCAGTCGCTTCGACCATGTGCAGCCCCTCCTCTCTTCGCTTCACTGGCTTCCCCTTCCTGAACGAATCCTGCACAAGCTCCTAGTCTTCACCTATAAAGCTCTTCACAACCTTGCTCCCCCCTACCTCTCTGCACTTATCGCCCTCCATACTCCAGCCCGTGCACTTCGCTCCTCCTCTGTCCCTTCTCTCACCCTTCCACGCCTTCCCTGCTCCCCTAAGCGCCTTCGTCCCTTCTCACTTGCTGCCCCCCATGCCTGGAACTCCCTCCCTGTCCACATCCGCCTTGCCCCCTCCCTTCATACCTTCAAATCTCTCCTTAAAACTCACCTCTTTCGCTCTGCTCTGTCTGACTCTTTATCCTGCTGAGCCACTATTCCTATACCTACGATCGGTTTACCCTTATCCTTGCAACATGGACCTGCCTGCTGTCATTCTCATCGTAACCAAGCCAAGTACGTGCACTTGAGACCTCGCATCTTCATGAATGTTAGACCCCTTGTCTCTCCCTCTGTTCCCCTTCCTAAGTCTCTCCCCCAGCTCCTGTCTCTCAGATTGTAAGCCCTAGGGGCAGGGACCGTGTCTATTTTATTACTTTGTAAAGTGCCAGGTACACTGCTGGTGCTATATAAATGTTTGTTAATAATAAATAAATAAAGGTGATGTTACTGGGTAGGTCAGTGGAAGTGACAGCTCTTTTGGTTGATGGGATCTGTCCTCCACTGGCTTCCCAGGTGCGAAACCTGGGGGTGTTCCTCTATGCACAGCTCCGCCTGGATCTCCAGATGGAGGCTGTGGGGAGGAGTGCCTTCTGCCAGTTACATCTGGTGCGGCGGCTTCGGCTGCTGGTTTCGGTTCTGGACCTGGCCATGATCATCCATGCTTTTATTATCTCTCACTTAGACTACTGTAACTCTCTCTACGTGGGGGTACCTATGGTGATGGTCAGAAGCTGCAGCTGGTGCAGAATGCGGCAGCCCGGCTCTTGGTGGGACTGGGCCGCCGGGAGTATATTACATCAGTGCTCCGATCTCTGCACTGGCTGCCAATAGTCTTCCGGGCCCGATTTGAAGTGTTGGTATTGACCTAAAAAGTCTTATACGGCCTGGGCCCTGCCTATCTGTGAGATCACCTCATGCTCCGGGTTCTAGACTGGCCCCTGAAGTCATTCGGGAGCGCCATGTTAGAGGTCCCGCTGGTTTCCTGGGGGCCATTCAGGATAGGGCATTCTCAGTGGCCGCGCCGCAGCTTTGGAATTCCTTCCCGGTGGAGTCCCGTCTGGCCCCGGACCTCCCAGTCTTTTGTAGGCAGTGTAAGACTTGGCTGTTTCGTCAGGCATTTGGCAAGGGAGAGGGGTAAGGGTGGGTAGGGGGTGGGGAGATTGGTGATGGTGCAGTGTGTTTTACTCCTCTTTTTCTATTTGTGACGCTATGATGATGTTTTAATTCTGTTTTAATATTTTATATTTTTTATTGTTGTTGTTAGCGACCCCAGGTTGCCTGTGGCAGGAGAGGCAGGGTATAAAATACTTAAAATAAATAAATAAAAATCAGAAAGGTTCGGTTGCTTATGAAATCAAGGCCCTTTATTCACTCTTTCTGAAATTTGGCAGAGGTTATCCCCTGAGTGAGGGGTACAATCTGTCCATGTTTCAAGCAAATCAGATGAAAAACAAAGTCTGAAATGTATGTCCCAAAATTTTCATTTACCTCCTAAAAATTTCATTTTTATTTCAAAATTTTCAGAAATATTGTTTCATTGTGGGGTTTTTCATAAAAAATGAATACCAATTTCACACTCCTACATTAAATTCAGCGGTGATACAACAAATCCAAGTTTACATTTTGGCAATCAGATACACCATAGCATAAAATCCAGCTAGTCTTTCATCTTTATTTTTTATATTTTACAAATGCTTTTCTGATGTTTTTGATATCACAGTTTTAACAGGGAATATCACTGCACCATAGACTTATATTGCTTTAGATGAGTTAGTGAGTAATCATTTGCCTTTGTAGTCCAGAAGCACTTAATGTTTCTATTTAAACCTAAAATACCTATCATTTTAAATGTACTTTAAATTGTTTTTATGTTGTTATTTTGATAGCTTCCAAAATGCATGGGAAATAAACACTTTGCTATTTCCTGTTACATTTGTAGATAGACGAAGAGAAGGAGGGTAAGGAAGAGAAAAGCCAGAGCACCGTTTCTTCCAATCCACCTGGGAGGAAGATTACTCTCTCATGGTAAGACTGCTGTAAAAAGCAAATTGTTTAATTTGTAGAGATGAGATAAATTTCTTAAAGTGCAATCCTGAGTAGGACTGTATAGCTCAGAAGAAGGGTAATGGGATACTGAGCACTTCACTTCTAGGTCACTGCATGAAATCCAACCTAGGTCATTAGTACAGAATGCAATGACCCAGCTACAGGTATATATAGACACTACACTCATTGGTTAAATGCACAAGTAGGATATAGGAAATTGAATCCACAGACTGTATTTCCAAGAGCCTCTCCTCTTGGAGAATTTACACTAGCTTTCAGTATTATCATATCAGTAGACAACCACCAGAGAATGAGACAAGTACAAATTATAAATGTTTGAACAGACATGTTTCTTTCCAGTCGAGGCAATGTTTGTACTCGGTGGAGAGACTCATCCATGACATCATGGTAGACTGATGCATGTTATAATCAAATGAATGTTCAGTGGCCTGAATTAAATAAAAAGTTATTCCTTATGGTCTAGATCCCAGGGTGCAAGTGCACATATCACAAAGGAAGAGATACATGTATAAATTGGAATCTCTGTGTAGTGACTCAAAAGAAAAAGCTAGGCTTAATGGCTCTGGAGTCCAAACTACTTTCTTGTGCCAATAGGTGGTCTGCTGAGATATATACTGTATATTGGTGGATGAGCAGATAAAGAAGCATGCACTGTCAATGTCTCTGCTCCATCACTTCTATGGATAAACAGAGGATTTTAGTCTTCAGTTGTGTAAATCTGGACCCTTTTAAAACCAATCTATTTTAAAATGGTCCCAGAAAGTGATAAAAAAGTACCTGAAAGTAATAAAAAGTCCTGGAAAGTGATTAGTGATGAAAAGGTTCTGGAAAGTGACCAAAATGAGAGAAAAAAATGGCAGAAGCATGAAATCACTGGAAACTGCCAAAGTATCAACAGACACTTGCAAGTACTCACGAAAGGTTGCCATTTCCCTTTTTAAAATGAAATATTAACCAGGTTATCCACTGACTTGAAAATGCAAATGTGTTCTGCAAAGCAGAAATGAAACAATGAACATCCTGAACATAACAGAAGTGTGTCTTATAGCAAGGTCTCTTATGAAACATGTTATATTTAGCCAAAGAGACAACATTATTCACAAGTGTCACAATTATGAAAGATTTTTTGAGGAAAAAAAAGTTGGTGGCAGGTGCCCAGGTAGTTATATAGTCAAAGCAACAAGGCTAAAATCATTATAACAGTACATATATTCAGTCAATCAGGCTACCACCTGGTGACTAAGGGTAATTTCAGATGTTACGAGATCAAAGTCAACCAGCCTGAATCACAGTGAACATCTGTCTGTTTGAGCCCCGCCAGATGTTCACCACGGTGAATTCCTGGCGGGGTTCAAAGCAAACCATGGTTCTGGAGGTAAGGCCAGCCTCACTTCCAGAACCGTGGTTAGGTTGGCCACGATCCGGGACAGAGATGGCAATGGTCGCGATGCACGTCTGCTTGCCAACCCCATCCCAGAATCAGGCCCCAACCACGGGACGGGGTCAGGTGCAGCGGCCTCATTGGCCGCTATGCCCACCCGTCTCCCTGTGGGTGGGCAGCCGAGGGAGCATGGGGGGGCAAATCTGAGCAGCTGCATGTTGCACCGCACAGCCCTGCCTCCTCTCTACACAGCCCCGCCCCCTCCCCAATCCCCCTCAGAGATTTGTTTGCATGTCTAAAGTATGGCCGGTCGGATCACGGACCAGGATCTGAGACAAATCCCAGGGTTCAGCGTGGCCGAACAGCCTCTCACGTCTGAAATTACCCTAAGGCTGTAGTCATACAAGTCTCTTGTTCCCTCCATGGAAATTCCTTGCTGGTTGTGAGAGTCGATAATTGGGGGCATATCACAGCCCCGATAGACACCCATAAGGGTGTGAGGCAGGACTGTGTCCTGGCCCCGACCTCGTTCAACTTTTACATTAATTAAGTCATCTCTTTATTGGCGGATACCCGGTTTTTTCCACCAAAGCTGGGTTCCAGGGCTGTAGGATATTTGGTTTATGCTGACGATGTAGTATTATTGTCTCAGGCTAGAATAGGCCTTAGGAGGCAACTTAATTCCTTTGTCTCCTTTTGTTCTGAAAACCATCTACTCTTGAATTACAACAAATCCAAGGTACTGGTGTTTACCAGCAGAAAGCTTAGTCCCTCTGTTTGGGATATAGGTGGTCATCAGGTGCAGGAGGTCTCTTCATTTTGCTACCTTGGCCTTCATTTCCATAAATCAGGTTCCTGGAGGGCTCCGTTGCAGGCAATCCTTGGTCGATTTCTGCTAGGGATGTGCAAACAGAACCAGGTTTGGATGTTTGGCCGTTCAGTGGTTTGGGTCTAATGTTGAGTTCAGATTCAGTATTTGGTTTGGTTGGGCTCAGTCGGTCTTTAGTTAGATGCCATCAGGAACTGAAAATGACATTTTATTTTTAAAATAATGGGGAAAAAGTGAAAAATATATTTCTGCCTATAACATTTTTGTTTCTTATTCATTTTTAATTAAATGTAGGGAGATTATATCCCCAATGGAGGACACTAGGTGAACCAAAATTCGAAATGATTAGATAAAGAGAACTGATTTCAGAAGCAATTGAATATTGTGATTTTAAGAAAAGCTCCATACACATTCATGGATACAACTTCTTTATCTTGCATCCAATGTTCATGAAACTTGTGCATATTATGTCGCTCTATATGCTTAATACTTTTACCAATTTTCAGAAATATTGGATAAAGGATCCCAAGGGTATAAGACATAAAGCTGAAAATACATTTCCAGTTGTAACATTTTGATATTCCATTCTGTTTACAGAATATTTGGCAAGAATGTATCAAATACCTTTCCTGCCATTTCAGAAAAGTAAAGGAGATTTTGATAAAGGGACCCAATTATATAAGCAATTAATGTTGTCCCAATAAAAATCATTATTCAGATGAATATCAGCATATTCAGTGCCAGTCAGAGGCAGGCACCCTGCATGGCAGGGGGAGAGAGACGGTAGGAGGAAGGATGTGGAACAACCTAAAAGACTGACAGACACATTAAATGGCCAAACACATTACTGCAAGCTTCTGGCTTTACAGGACCAATTGGTAGTGGCTTCGAGGTGGGCATAGGGGGCGGCCCTGAGACGGACATAAGCAACATACCTGGGACTTCTGAGATAGCATCCCAGCAGTCAGGAGACATAGTTTAAACACACCCAGGCTGGCCAATTATCATCACAATCACAATCTGCAGCACTGAGACAGAGGACATAAGAGAATTTCTATTGACTCTTTCCTAAACAAATGCTTCTGATTTCCCAAAAACAAGTGGTGGAGATATGTTGGGATGGTCCCAGCACAGAATGAGGATATTTGGTGGACATTTCTGTTGGCCACTTCGCATCACAAAGGATCTTATACCACAGTGACATAAGAGAATCCCAGGCATAGGCCCCTTTTCTACATATGTTGTACAGGCATATAAAATTGTGACCCTTTATAAAATATTTCTGATATTTGGAAGAGATGATCATGAAAATGTAATATATAGCCCATCCAAATTTCATGTACACTGGTTGGACTACAAAGATGTTATAGTCAGACATTTATATGTTAATTGCTTATACCACCAAGACCCTTTTTCGAATCCTTCTGAAATTTGGAAAAGATACTATATATGGGAAGGGGTATAGACTGGAAATGTTTCACCTACATTAGATGTGAGGCAAAGAAGTTACAGCTAAGAACGTATATGTAGAATATTGCAAAATACAATAATTCAACTACTTCTAAAATCGGATTCCTTTATCTATTCATTCTGAAATTTGGTGCACATAATGCTTTCTATTGGAGGTATAGGCACTACAAATTCCAGTCATATAGCATAACAAACAAAAATGTTACATTCGAACTGAAAGTTCGAATTTGAGTTTGGTTCGCATGTTCGGTTCGGTCAACCAAACTATTCAAGTTATGTCCAAACTCCGAACTTCTGAACCGCATTCGCCCATCCCTAATTTCTGTGTCAAGGGAGGAATGCTATTCAACTTGCCTTGCGGGTTTTGAACAGTAAGGTGAGGGCTCAGTTGCTCTACGTGGCTGAGCTATGGACCCTTCCTTTTGCCCAGGACCTGAATACTGTACAGGCTAAGTTCCTAGTGAAACTCCTGTGCAGTCCCAAGTCTGTTCTGCATGCTGCATTCCAATTGGAACTTGGTCAGAATGCATGGCAACTAGTAGCCTTGGAGGCCGCAGCTAAGCTGTGGTGCAAAATTTTCTTGGGTCAGTGCTCGGAACTTCTGAGGGAGGTAGCTGGAAACCCTTTTGTTAGCTCGTAGCAAGCATCTTAGGAGGCGTATTTGTCGGAGATAGGGATCTCTAGGGACTACCTGTCCCACAAGCCACCTGATGCCGTTAGGAAGGAGGTTCTCACCAGACTGAGGGACATACATAGGCAGATGGAGATAGGGAAAATCAATGCCTCCCAGCATTTAAGGGAGTATGTGGATTGGGTACCAGAGCAGGGCTGTGTGGCTAGTTATCTTTTGGCATCCATCCCACTAAGGGCGAAGCACCTCTTGTTTCATTTTCGTGTTAATGCCCTCCCCTCACAAGTTCTAGAGGGACGTTTTTGGGGTGTTCCCTTTGCTGACCATCTATGTCATGCTGACCAGATCACTGCCAAAACCATGGGGCATATGGTTTTAAGTTGTCATCTTTATGACCAGGCTAGGGTTAAATTTCTAGTCTGGCATTTGAACAAGTACCCAGGACATTCTGAAGTATTTATCCTGAGTTCTCTATTAAATAATCCGGAGGTGCAGGTTATTGAAGCTATTGCAGCCTTTTTTATCCAGATGGCCAATGACAGGAACAATTTCCTGGTTTTTAAAGCTCCTCCATTAGATTCTGTTTTTGAGGCTTAGTAAAGGGGGCTTTTTACTGGTACGAGTTGGCACTCAGAGACTTTGAGTGTCTCGTCGTATTATAATTATAGATTAGTTACTTATCTATATTTTTGTTTGAGCTGTATTTTATATTTTGATTAAGAAGCAATTTGTGGACAATGTTTTGTGTCCTTTTTACTTGTATGGTATTATGTATAATAATTATGCAATAGTCTACGACCATGCAATAAATTGACTTGACTTGTTACAAGTCTCTTCTGCTGAATTTTTCATTTCATGAAAGGGATAACTATTTTGCCTAATTGTATTTCACACATTGTTTCTCTACTGTACATTTTGCACACACACATGTGCATTTAGGTTGCAGGATACAAAAGCCACTTCTAGCAATCCCATAATGCTGTGCAGATGTTTTTTCTTCATGCTTTGCTGGGCACTTCCAATGCCATGAAAAATGTACATTAGATAGTAAGCACAATTGTTAAACCTTGGTTTCCACGTTAATTTTTTTAAAATTAAACCCACGTTATAACCATGGTATCCTGCAGCCTAATCTTATCAGGTGATTGAAAAACACGCAGGGGAAAGGTATTTTCTCCAACTTAGCATTAGGGCTGAGATGAGAGCAAGTGTTCCTATTCCAAAGGGAAATGCTGACCTTTCATGTGTACTTGCAAATGTCCATTGGTACTTTATCAGTTTCCAGTGATTCCATGTTTCCGCCATTTTTTCTTTTATTTTGGTCACTTTCCAGAACTTTTTTTTTTTTATCACTAATCACTTTCCAGGACTTTTCTTCACTTGATGGGACTTTTTTGGATCACTTTCTAGTGTATTGTATGACAGTTCACAGCAGTTTTACAGCATTTAAGAACATAAGCCCTCATAGCCCCTGTGGAAGGGGGGATCTCCAGAGACCCACTGAGTGCTGAGGTTAGGTTTGGGGAATCGGCAAACCACCAACTGCCACACTCTTCCAGTTCCATAAGATACTCTTCCCACAAGTGTGGGGTGCACTTGCAAGGGCCCTACTCTAATGGGTCCTTGCCCTTGGTGTCCTATCCCCTTCATAGTCAAGGCACAATCCATGTAAGTGGGCCTAAGCTTTCTCAGTCCAGAGAACCCTGTGGGTCAATACAGTTTAGTCCCTTCAGGGAATGGCTCGAAGCTGGGCAGATCCCACCTGGTTTAAGTAGACTTGCTTAAGTCCCTATGAGTTGAGCCATCCCTCTTCTGACAGATCCCTGAACTTTAGATGGGGTTTCTTCTCAGGAGCTGGGAGCCCACAGCAACAACTCCTATTCCTGTGGCCACCCTAGCCAGACTGAGCTCAGCCCTTATAGCCCGTGAGCATGCTCAGTTTGACTATCACTTACTGATATTTTCAGGGGACTTAAGAGTTAGAAATCCTCCCTGAGTCCAACTGACCATGCCCCAGGACTTACACTGTTTTTAGACGAGACGCTTCAGAAGCTTGGGGAGAATGTAACAACGGGGAGAACGTCACTTCCGGAAGTGCAGCTGGCTTCTGTCTTAACGCGCGGCTTGGGAGGCGCTTCTGCAGCGCCTCGTCTAAAAATGGTCTTAGTCTCTGGGAAGCCCTGAAGGCTCCACTGGGCATGCACCAGTTTGGCTCCTACCTGTATAGCTGTCTAGCTACAGCAATAATAGACTCCTCCTATAGTCTCAGAGGAGCTGCCCTGTGAACCAAGGTAACCTGCGGTGCCAGAGCTGGGGTAGCTGATGCCTCGGAGCCGTCTAGTCAATGGCCTCCGCCAGCAAGATGTACCAAGCCAGAACAAGGTCCTCAACTGAATGGCCATCAAGATCAGAGAACAAAGAAGGAATTCTTTGTTGCCCTCATAGCAGCCACAAAGTCTCATCCAGCAGAGTTGTTCCGAGTGGTAACGGGGCTGGTCATTCAGGCCTCCCTCCACCTGGATGTGGAATTTTCCAGGGCCCACTGTGACATGTTTGCCAACTATTTTGCAGATAAGATCACTTGGATTCACCATGACTTTGGTGCTGTAGTTTCTGCAGAAGGAGGAGAGTCAGAGGGTGTGGAAGCCTCGTCTGGTCTGGTTTCGTGGGATCTGTTTCAGGAGCTGCTGCCAGCGGGGGCAGTGGATGTTCTGGGGGAAGTTAGGGCCACCTGTTGTGAACTGGATTCATGCCCATCCTGCCTGGTCAAGGCCTGCTGAGAGACGTTAGGGCCGTTGCTTGTGGGTGTGATCAGCACCTACCTTTGGGAGAGTAGAGTGCTGGAATGTTTGAAGGAGGTAGTGGTCCCTCTGCTCAAGAAACCATCGCTTGACGTTGATTCGCTCACCAGCTATTGGCCAGTTTCTAACCTTCCCTTTTTAGGGAAGGTTATTGAACGCATTGTGGCTCAGCAGATCCAGGAGCATCTAGATGGCCTCAGGTTTCTAGATCCCTCCCAGTCTGGCTTCTGCCCAGGGTATGGCACTGAGACTGTGTCTGTGGCCTTGGTCAATGACCTGCACCGAGAGATAGACCAGGTCCATCAACTCACAGAGAATGCCCCAGGAGGGAGCAGGAGGATGTTGGGCAGCACCCTAGGTGCATGGGGATTGGATTTATGTAGGTAACTGAACTCTTGCAGTGAGCTCTAGGATACACACACAAAAAGCCTGCCAGTAAAGTCTGAGAAAATGCTCTGACCAAAGCCAGAACTAACCACAGACAAAGAGCAGGCAAAAAGGACAGCATCTTATATCTACCCTCTATGTCCCCAGTGAAGCCACCACCGATTGGTCCTGTAAAGGTGGAAGCATGCAGTAATTGGCCAGTGAATGTCTCTGTAAATCTGTTCAGCTGATTGCTCTTCCTTATTTCTACAGCCCCCTCCCCTCTGCCTTGCCTGTCTCTGAAGGGTACTGAATATGTTATTTACCTGAATAACAAAAGTCTTCAAGATGGAAAATTCAATTGCTTGTCAAATACGGACCCTTTATCAAATCTTTCTACAATTTGGCAGAGATGTTCCTGAATGTCTGAGATACAATGCTGCCAAAGTTCATGTAAAATGGACAGAGAAAATAAATGTTACAGCCAGAAATGTATTTACAAGTAAATTGCTTTTAACATCAGGATCCTTTATCCAATCCTTCTGAATTTATCAGATATAGTATTCTTGGGGAGGGGTATAATCCTGCAAGGTTTTCTCCAAATCATATGGGAGACAAAGACGTTATAGCCAGGAATGTGTATGCAGATTTTTGTAAAATAACAGATTTCAACTGCTTATAAAATGGGATTACTTTATACAATTTTTTTTGAAATTTGTAACATATAACACCCTCCATTGGGGGTAAAATCCTGCAATGTTTCATCTAAAGCAGATTAAACACACACCAGTTACGGCTGACGATGTGTTTTTCAGTTTTCTTCTCATTAACTCATAATAATGAAATTAAATTATTTTGCTATATCGTTATCTTCTTTCATTTTCATTATTACAGTAATGAAAATCAAATGCACACCCCTAGAAGGGTGGGGATGAGTGATGAGTGCCTCATCTCCCACCCCCTGGCCATGAAACTCAAGGTGACCCATCCCAATATAGCCTTTAAGAGTCAGAATGCCCCAAAAGAGGGGTGTGTGGCAGTGTGGTGCCACAGTAAGGTTAATGTACCTTTTAAGAGGGTTACAAGATGGTGCCTGACCTGAAGAGAACACTACTTAAAATGGCCACCACCAGGAAGCAGCAGTAGATGGGCAGGGCTTGCAGCATAAAAGGACAGCAGAGGAAGCTGAGTCCAGTCTGCTCTGGACCAGCGAGGAAAGCACATCACCTGGGAGGCTGCCTGGAGGTTCCTTCAGAAAGGAGGTCTGAACCTGAGGAATGAGTTGATGGTAACTAGCCTGTGAACTCTGTGGCTAGGCTACCTATTATGTGATGGACTATATGCTTGCATGGGACTGAAGCCAGAAGCTTGGTGCCTGGCCTGGTACATTGAGCAGGAATAAACAGCTTTGTATGCCGAAACCCTATTTGACTGTCTCATTGGGACCAATTCTGACAACACTTACCCCACGGTTAAGGGAGACCCTGTGACAAGGGGTCATGTGCTCCATCTGCCCCCACAAGCACCTGCACTGCCTCCATGCCTGCACTCACAGTCACCTTGATACTCACCCCCATACAAAGCAGGATCCCTCCACTCCACTCATTCTATTTCTCGCATCCACAGTTGGTGGCCTCGCCTCACAAATAATTTCTTGTGATGCTTGAAGGCATCCTTGAGGTACTTCATCTCCCAGGGACCTCACATGTGGAGTCCCTCAGCGTTCTATTCTGTCCCCTCTCCTATTCAACGTGTATATGCAGCCTTTGGGCGAGGACGTGAAAGGGTTTGGCGTACATTGTCATCAGTAAGTCAATGACACACAACTCTACCTCTCTTTTTCTAAAGATCCAAACCTGGCAGTCTCAGTGCTTATCCAGTGCCTGGCAGCTGTAGGGGACTGGATGAGGGTGCGTCATCTGAAGTTGAATCTCGTCAAGACAGAGGTGATGTTGGTAGATTGGGCTGGGGTGTGTGTGGCTCATGTTATTGATGCAGTTTACCCCCCTTTGGCCACACAGGTCCATAGTCTGGGGGTACTCAACTCATAGCTCTGCCTCGATCTCCAGGTAGAGGCTGTGGTAAGGGGAGCATTTCACCAGTTGCATCTGGTATGACAGCTGCGGTCGTATGTTTCGGACTCAGATCTGACCACCATCATCCATGCCTTTATTACCTCTAGATTAGACTACTGTAATATACTCTGTGTGGGGCTGTCCTTGGGGATGGTCCGGAGGTTGCAGCTGTTGCAGAATGCGGCAGTCCATCTCTTAACGAGGACGGGTTGCCAGAAGCACATTACACCAGTGCTCCGTTCTTTGCATTGACTGACTATTATCTTCTTGCCTAAATGGCCTGGGCCTTGCTTATCTGAGGGACCGCCTCAGACCCTGGGTCGTATTGTGGCACCTGCAGTTGACTGGGGACACCCGACTCGGGTGGCAATGATGGGGAGGGCGTTCTCAGTGGCAGCTCCTGGGCTTTGCAATAGGGATGTGCGAAAACGGTTCGGACGTTTGGAGGTTGGCCCGAACTCATCCAGTTCAGATGCCTGAAATGGACATGGAAACCCCTGAACAGTTCGGTCATGTTCGGGTGCATTCGGGTGGGAAAAAACTGACTGGCAGGCCCAGGGAGAGGGGAGGAGCAGACTTCCTGGCCCCAGGGGTGGAGAGAGGCTTGGACTAGCAGCCAGCCTGCCCAATCACCATCCCTCTTTTCTTCAGACCACTGGCTTGGCAGTTTGCAATTGGCCACAGGCTAGGCTGCACAAAGTCAATGGGACTTATGGTAAGGCAGGCACAGCAAGTAACAAAAGTAATTGCCCTCCCCGCTTCCAATTTGTTCTGAGATAGGCACTGATCCAGTCAGCAGACATTTTCAGAACTCTCCCTCTCCCAGCAGTTTGTGTTCCTGCCAATCCATTGCCATCCTCCTCCTATTTCACCCATTTCAACACATTTACCTTCATAGTTTCATTTATTTAGATTAGATTAGATTAGATTAGATTAGATTAGATTAGATAGATTTAGGTGTTATACCCTGCCTCAGTCTGCCTTCGGATCATGCCAAGGTACCTGTCTGCCTGCCCTGTGGGCAAAGCTCGAACCCTGCCTCAGCCTGCCTTCCCTACTGCCTCTCATGCCATGATGCCTGTCTGCCCAGGCTGGTTGCCAAGCTCGAACCCTGCCTCAGTCTGTTTTCTGATGCTCATGCCAAAGTGCCTGTCTGACCACCCTGTGGGCAAAGCTCAAACCCTGCCTCAGCCTGCCTTCCTAGCCTGTGTGGCAGTAGAGGTGTGGTTTGGTGTCGCCTCCTGCCAGTGTCCTCCACTGCCATAGAGGGCACTGGAAGGCCTGCAGTAATGAGACTGCAGCTGTCTCTGCTGCAGCTGCAGTAGCAGGTGCAGGTGCTTCAGGGTCAGATGTTCATCATGTTCCACCAATGTCCCCCATTATTCTTGTGATCTCCAGCAGTCCAGGGCTGGTGGATACCACCCCGGCTGCTAGAGGCAGGGCCCGATCCCTGGGAAATGGCAGCAGGGAGTGGAGCAGCAGTAGCAGCAGAAGTAGCAGCACCAGCAAACAGTTGAGGTCCAGAAGCGTCAGTGCACTATGAAGGAGCTGGGGTGGGGGCAGCTTCCAAGTCCATCGGCAGCTGCAGGACGTGGAGGGCGACGTGACTTTCAACTGAAAACCACGCGCATGTTGGGGGAAATGATTGCCCCTGATGGGCAGCCCTTCTCGGTGGTTGGAGACATGGGGTTTAGGTGCCTGATTGACTTCCTGGCCCCCCAGTTTAAGCTGCCCTCATGCACCACCCTGAGAAAAGCTGTCACCGATGCCTGGAAGCTTGCAACGCCTAGCCAGGTAGGGGCTCCAGCCACCAAGCCCTGGCCGGGTCTCTGTCGCTGCTCCACTGATGCCTGGCAGCCTGCAATGCCCGGCCAAGTAGGGGTGCCAGCCACCAAGCCCTGGACAGTCCTCTGCCGCTGCTCTGCCGATGCCTGGCAGCCTGCAAGTAGGGGTGCTAGCCAACAAGCCCTGGCTGGGCCTCTGCCACTGCTTCACCAATACCAGCCAGGCTGGAATGCCCAGCCAAGTAGGGGTGTCAGCCACCAAGCCCTGACTGGGTCTCTTCCATTGCTCCACCAATGCCTGGTAGCCTGAAATGCCCAGAAAACGATGGGTGTCAGCTGCAGTTACTGTGCCCTGGCAATCCAATGTCCCCTGCTGCTGCCACTGCTGTGCTATGGGTACTGTGGTCCGCCAATCTAATTTCTGCTGCTGCTGAGGCTGCCACTACTGTGTCATGGGTACTGTGTCCTGACAATCAAATGTCCACTGCTCCTGCTTCAGGAGCTGTACCACAGGCTCTGAGCCCGGGCAATCCAATGTCTGCTGCTGGTGCTGATATTGCACATCAGCCATTTGCTCCTCACTCTTGTAGATGGGCATAGCTCAGATGAGTGCACAGGTGGGCTGGGTGTCCACGAGATTCATCACCAAACAAGGCTTGCCCAATTTGCAGTAGAGCTTCTTGAGATTGGTTGAGTACAATGCCAGCCTACAATGCCCGGTCAAGTAGGGGTGCCATACTGGCCATAACGCATAGGTAGCAGGTGTCATACCACAGAGCACCCAGCATGGCCACGTACAGAGAGCTCGCTGAAAATCCAGAGTTTCATGTGAGGCAAGCCCAATAGCTCCACTGATGCCTGACAGCCTGAAACACCCAGCCAAGTAGGGGTGCCAG
The DNA here is from genome assembly GCA_003113815.1 of Sphenodon punctatus. NCBI lineage: Eukaryota > Metazoa > Chordata > Lepidosauria > Sphenodontia > Sphenodontidae > Sphenodon > Sphenodon punctatus. The sequence goes on from QEPC01004745.1 coordinate 179,413, forward strand.
CCACCAAGCCCTGGCTGGGCCTCTGCCACTGCTCCACCGATGCCTGGCAGCCTGCAATGTCTGTCCAAGTAGGGGTACCACACTGGTGATACCGCATAATGCATAGGTGGCAGGTTCCATACAGAGCACCCACTCATGGCCACGCACAGAGCACTCACCAAAAATCCAGAGTGCTTTGTGTGAGGCAAGCTGAATAGCTCCACCAATGCCAGCCAGCCTGCAATGCCCGTCCAAGTAGGGGTGCCATATTGGCCATACCGCATAACGCATTGGTGGCAGGTGCCATACCACAGAACACCCACTCATGGCCATGCACAGAGCCCTCACCAAAAATCCAGGCAGCCTGCAATGCCCATCCAAGTAAGGATGCCAGACACCGAACCCTGGCTGGGCCTCTGTCACTGCTCCGCCAATGCCTGGCAGCCTGCAATGCCTGGTCAAGTAGGGGTGCCAGCCACCAAGCTTTGGCCAGGCCTCTGCTGCTGCTCTGCCAATGCCTGGCAGCCTGCAATGCCTGGCCGACTAGGGGTGCCAGCCATCAAGCCTTGGCCAGGCCTCTGCTGCTGCTCCACTGATGCCTGGCAGCTTGCAATGTCCAGCCAAGTAGGGGTGCCAGGCCAGCCACCAATCCCCAAGCCTTCTCAGCCTCTGCTGCTGCTGCTGCCACCACTTGGTCTCAGACTTAAAGCCATGCCTCCACAGGAACCCCCAGGGTCCAAGCGCTGAGCCTGCCTGTCCAGGCAACCCAGGGTGCCAAACCCCAAACCTTCCCGGTCTCTGCTACTTCTGATGCTGTGTCTGACAGCCTGCCATACTTCCACAGGCACCCCTGGAGCACCCCAAGTCTCCAGGTGGCTGAATTTTCCAAACATTTGGGGGAGTCCGAACCCACAAACCGGAACTAAGTTTTTGGGCTGAATGGCCGAACATCCAAACCCCGTTCTGTGTGCACACCCCTACTTTGAAATCTTCTCCCAATAGATGCCCACCTGGCTGAAGACCTCCTGTCTTTCTGAAGACCATGTATGACCTGTTTTTCTGGACCTTTGGAGAGGGAGCTGGGTAGGCTGGGATGGGTTGAGGAGGGTGTTCTGCCCTTTTAGTATATTTTTAGTATATTTTTAGCATGCTAATGAATTTCTAAATTCAGTATTAGTCTGTTGTCAGTGCTTGGGAAGATGTATGCCAAGTACTTGCAGAACCGGCTTGTGGAATGGATGTCTGACTCCAAAATATTAGCTGTGGAACAGGCAGGGTTCCAGAAGGGCCATTCAATGATCGAGCAGTGCTACATCTATTACCATCTAATAACCAAATATAGATCTAAGAATGGGGTTCTCTATGTGGCTATCCTGGATTTAAAGGCGACTTTTGACACCATGGATAGGGAGTTGTTGTGGACCAAGCTTTTGGGTACCTCGGTGAATAGAAGGCTTGCTGGGTTAATCTCTTCCCTTCCCCGCCTTTCTTCTTTGGTGGTTAGGGTGGATTCTGTGGGTCATGTCACCACCCTTATAGCCACCAAGGTAGGCATTAGGCAGGAATGCGTGCTGGTGCCATTGCTTTTCAACTTGTTTATTAATGAGGTGTTCAGTCAAATGGCAGAAGAGAGATTCTTTCCACCCAGTTTGGGCTCCCGGCTTATTGGCTGTTTGGGGTATGTGGATGATATGGCCCGGCTGTCACAGACCCAAGTTGGGCTGGTCTGGCAGCTGAATTATTTTGTCGACTTCTGTATGACTAACAAGCTAACTCTGAACTATCAAAAATCTAAAATCATGGTCTTTTTAGCTAGGAAGAAAATTCACATTTGGAATATAGGGGGCCAACTGATACAACAGGTATCTTCCTTTCGCTACTTGGGTCTTCTTTTCCATAGGACTAGTTCTTAGAAGGGTCATGTTGATAGAGCCATTGTTATGGCACGAGGGACTTCCCAGACTATTCTTAGGCTCTTCAGGAGCCATGGAAGATCCCCTATAAACTTGCCAATCCAGGTACTTAACGCCAAGGTAAAAGCACAGCTTTTATATGGGGCAGAGCTGTGGTCCCCATTTCTTGCGCCTATGGTGAACGGGGTGCAAGGCAGATTTCTAATGGGAATTTTGGGGAAACCTAAGAGCACACCACATGTAGTTGCCCGGGTTGAACTGGGCCAGATCAGTTCGCAGCAGGCTGCTATGGACCTAGCTTTGAAATTTTGGATTAAACTGCTTTCTGGCTGCAGCTCAGTCTTATTGAAAGAAGTGTATTCTGACCTTTTTACTGACCCTTGGTTGAAGAATGTGGAGGTTTGCCTTTTGGAATCAGGGATTCCTAGGGAATATCTATCCACAAATCCATGGGCATGATCAGGAAGGAAATTTTGTTAAGGTCAAGCGATATTGGCAGGCAGGAAGAGTTGGGAATTATCAACTCCTCAGCACATCTGCGTGCAAATCTCGATTGGACACCAGAGCTGGGGCAAATGGCGCACTACTTAGGTTGCCCCATTTCGTAGGAAGCTAAGGCCTTATTTTTCAGGGCTCATTCCCCTCTAGTGTTCTGGAAGGTCGTTTCCAGGGTATTCCCTTTATGAAAAGGTTGTGCCCATTTGACCATGGGGCAGTTGAGACGATGGAGCACATTGTTTTTTCTTGCCATATGTATGATGATATCAGAGCCCGGTTTATTGCACCCCATGTTGCCAGATTCCCCAGCAGATCAGCAGGTGCCCTTTTGGGGTTACTTATTGATAGTGTGGATCCTCTAACCATCAAAGATGTTGCCTCCTTTCTACTGCAAGCAGTGTATTATAGGGCAAAATTTCTGGAATTTAAAGCTATCTATCCAGTTTAGTCCACTAATGTCATCCCTAATTACATAGGGATCTGGGTTACTGGAATTCTGGGTTTGGCGGTGGTTCCCTATTTTGGCAAAGTGTTATTGTTTATATCCCGTGGATATGTGTCTTTTGATGTTTTTGCTACAATTTGCTATGTTTGAATTTTGTATGCATTTTGTTTTATTGTGTATGTTGTATGTTCTTTTTGTTTTTGGATGCAATGGTCTTTGGCCAAGCTTAATAAACTGAACTGAACTGAACTGAATTCAGTAGATTCTCATCCTCTCCTCCCCCTAGGGTCTTGTAGGTTGGGTGTCCCATCACTATAATGATAGGAAGGCAACTGATGCTACATCTTGAAACCTGAGCATGGCAGAAGTTTTTCCCCCTGCCCATCCCCCACAGGTTCTCCCATTTCTCTGTATTCTTCAGTAATGTCCTATGCCTGTGGAGGGTATAAGGTTGGATGGGGGAGAGGGGGAGGCTTGGCTTATCCCTACCTCCAACGGACTCATCCTGTGCTCCCAACCATCCATCTTTTTTTGGATGGACAGCTGGATGGCCTCTAGGGCTGAAACAGCAAGCCTCTGCAGTAGCTTTTTTCAGTGGAAAAAGCTCTTCTGCAATGAGCAGCTCAGTGCGAAAGAAACGTTAATTCCACTACTTTCATTCCACTACTTCCACCGGCTGAGAAAATAGCAGAACAATGTTTGTTCTGACAGTCTCTGAGATTGTTCTGACAGTTTCCAAATTAGTGGAATGCCGGTGGAATTTGCGTAATGCCAGCAGAAAAGTTGTGTAAGGTTGCGGGCAATTCTGAAATGGCGGAATAATGTAGCGAAGTGGAAAAAGGAGTTGCTGCTTCAGCCCTCACCTCTGACCTTCTATGAAAAGGGGCAGCTGGAGCTCATTGCCTCCTTGCTGCCCTTTTATGGTGCCTGTCGTGAGGCCTTCCTAGGCCCTCCCTTTGTGAGGTATGGCCTGCCTCTCTGTCTTCAATGGGACTCTGGAGTTAACACAGAGTGAGGGGGGACTGGGGAGGACCTCTGGCAGGTGCCCACACTGGTCCTGGCTTGGATACACCCTATGTCTCAGGCCTGCAGACCCACTTTGGACTACCCTCAGACTACTTAATGGCTAGAGATGTAGGCTCACCAAAATGTCCAGCACAACCCCAAGGGCCCAGAGGTAGTAGGGGCTCTGCTCTCTCTCAGGGGAAGCTGCAGAAGCCTCTGACCTGGGAGGGTCCCCTCCTAACAAGGAAATGAAGCATGTGGCCTAGGATACTCATTGGTCATTCTGCCTCCATGACTATGCCACACACCCGTTCATGCCCCCCATTCCGCCTATCAGCTGTTAGGTGATGTGGAAAGGTGACTCAAGCACACTGCTCTGCTCCTCCACCTGGGTGCCCTAGCTGGACCATGTGAATTTTCTCACGCATACTACTCCTGTGTTCACCTCAGTCACAATGCGAGATGGATGGGGTCACCTAAGATGGTGATGAGGAAGTCTCATGTTGTGATTCTTCCTTTTGCATCATAAACAGAGGTTGCTACGTGACCTCTGCTGGGCTCAATCACCCTGGACCCTATGGCCTTATCCCTACCTACTGACTGGAGCATGGACAAACACCACTCCCTGCCAAGATAAAAGGGGGAGGGGTTGAGATTCTTATTCTGCCTATCACTTAGGAAAATCCTGAATAAATTACACAGGTCTGGCAAAGTGCTATACTCTAGAGATGAGGACTTTCCACTGACTATATACTGCTGTATCTGTGGCAGTCTTTCCAGTAACTATATATTAGGGGTGGGAATTTCGGTTCCCCTTGTATCCGATACTGCCAGTATTTTGCTGTACTGGCAGTATCGGATTAATCCGGTAATTGGGGGAACTGGTGCCGGTTCCCCGTGCTGGATTGTTTTACATTGCGGCCATTGAAATGAATGGCTGCAATGTAAAAGGAAAAAAACAACAACCCCACTTTCCCTCCCTCGTCCAGACTGTGCGAGTGGAAGGGGGGACACCCACCCTGCCCAGTCTGGATTTTTTTTTTAAAGTTCCCCGGAAGTTCCCTGGAAGTTCCCCAGAAGGCCTAGTAAAGCACTGAAGCCAGCCAGCACTGAAGCCTTCGGACCGCCGTGCTGCAGCCACTGCTGCCCGGAGCGCTAGTAAGGTAGGCCATCCTCCTGTCTCTTATACACATCTAGATGTGTATAAGAGACAAGCACTGAAGCCAGCCAGCACTGAAGCCTTCGGACCGCCGTGCTGCAGCCACTGCTGCCCGGAGCGCTAGTAAGGTAGGCCATCCTCCTGTCTCTTATACACATCTAGATGTGTATAAGAGACAGAGATCGACCTGTATATCATTTTTGGTCTCCCTATTTTAGTTGAAGAGGTCTATTACAAGTAGTGGTTGGCAGCTTTTAGATTCAAGAAATTTAATACTTGGTTTATATTGTGTATTTTTTTATGTTTTGTTGGGATAATTGTGTTGTAATAGCAAATTGCTGGATACAATAAACTATAATATACTATTCTTATGAGAGTCAAATTATGCCAACTCTTACAATTTTATTACATACCTTCTGAAATTAATTGTTTCCTTAAAACCCTAGTTCCTAGAATATCAACATCTAAAACTTAGTTTAGACGTATTTTAGAAACCAAGCAAAGAAGAATGTGTCCTCTCTCCCTTTGCATCAAGAGGTGAAAGTGTCAACTTGAACCAAACCTCAAGAGCCTAATAATACAGTTTGATGTTCCCACTGTTGAGGGTTTAATTTATGGTATAAAGGGGAAAAGAAAAATGTGTTTGCCTTAATCAAACCCACAGCCTGAAATATGAGTTATGCATCAATCCTTCATGCTAAGCCTGCACTTCCTATTGTCACCATATTTCTTATCGCTTCATCTGCATCAAGTTATCACTAAGGTGACCTGCAAGGAGAAGGTATTTGAAAAACATAAAAATCTTAACAAGTACTAAAAAATAAATAAATTAGAATATTAAATCAGCCTATGTCTGAAAAGTCCAAAACCAGAAATTGTACAAAAATTTCCACAGAAGACCATGAAATCTTTAACCAGCCCAGAAGAGGTATTGTCTGCAAGGATGCTGACGTTATATAGGACCATGAGGTTTGGTTTGATTTCCATTTTTATTGTGAGATAAATTTACAAGGTGAGCTGACAAATTAATTGAGTCTTAAGGTGAGAGACAGCAGTCACATAACTAAGCAAAGTTATCACAGGCATGATCTCTCCAAGATCAGCACAAGAGATGGCTGTAGCTGTCATAGGGACAGGAGGGACAATTGTTCCGAGGCCGAAGTTGGGGGATGAGAGCACAAATCCTGTTGTGTTGTGGCATGGCCAGGTAGAGACTGAGTAGAGTGGAAGCACCTGCAGTGCAATTATTACTCAGACACTAAGACATCTGTCAGATATGGAGTACAGGGTGAGCTCATGGAATTTTCCCCCACTGCAAAGGTGTGAAGCAGGGTTGTGTTGTTGCTCCAACTTTATTTAGTCTTTTTATCAATGATCTTGCTATTAGACTACAAAACCCAGCACATCATCACCCAAAGACTGTTGGTGAACTGTACCTATTACTCTATGCTGATGATATGACGCGAATGTCTCTATCGCCTATTGGGCTCCAAAGGATATTAACTTCTTTAGCAGAGTATGCAAATGATAATGCCCTAGTAATAAATGTCCCTAAATCCAAAGTGATGGCTTTTGGGAAGTCTAAATCCCATCGATGGGTTATCGGCAAAGAAAAACTCGAGGGGGTTTCTTCCTTTACTTACCATGGGGTCACATTTGATGCAGATTTATCCTGGAGGTCACAACTTTGCAGGGTAAGACTGAAGGCAGAGCAGGCCACAAGTGGGATCTTGAAATTTTATAAGAATTGCGGCAGCCGCACCTGCACAGAAGCTTTGAGAGTGGCGGAGGCAAAACTGGACTCCACTCTTTTGTTTGGTGTCGAGTTGTGGGGGCTGGATCAAAGGGCTTTCAAAGTAGCAGAGGTTGTTCAAGCTGCTTTTTTGAAGAGACTCCTGAGAATACAAAACTCCACTCCAAGAGCTTTGGTAAGGCAGGAGTTGGGGGTCTTGAACTTGGGCATTATGGCTAAACAGCGAGTATTTTCTTTTTGGATAAAAATTAGATCCCTTTGCCCAAATCATATTCCCAAGAGAGTCCTGATGGAAATGGATGAAAATCTGAAAGGGAGGAATACCTGGGTTAAAGAAGTGAGGCTGGAACTAGCAAGAATGGGTCTAGGTTTCATTGGTGAAACTACGGATCGTATCCCTATCTCAACAGATTATAACACGACTGACAGATATTGCCCTCCAGGAAGATAGGGCAGGCAATTAAGCCCATATTCCTTAGAATTAATACAGATTTTCTGCAAATATGCCCGTTCTCTACTTGAAAATTCCCCAACATCATCTAAGATCAGTCATAACTTGACTGAGATTTTCACAACTGGACTCTAGTATACAGGAGGGCAGGTGGCGGAGGATCCCACTGGCCCAAAGGCTATGCCCTTGTCATCAGAAGAGGGTGGAGAACATATCTTCTATGGGAATGACCTTTCTATATAAGTGACAGGTGTAAATGGCTCCGTCCACTGATGAAAGGGGAAAAAGGGCTTTCTCCCCATGAAAAGATGGTACAGCTCCTTTTGAAGCTATCACCAAATTCAATACCCCATCTTGCAAAATATTTACATGCAGCTCAGATGAAAAGGAAAAGACTGGTCAAAAATGGAAAATTTGTGACATCTAGGGATGGGCGAACAGAATGCGTTCAGATGTTCGGTTCGAAACCCAAGTTCGGGTTCGATGGTTCAGTTCAGCCAAGTTCAGGTTGGCTGAACTTGGCCGAACAGTCAAAAATAGCGCTATCGAAAAAGAAACAAAACCAAAACCTAATTTTTGGCCCTGAAAAGACTTCTTTCCTGCCCCCGAACTCATCCGAACTCATCCAAACATGACAAAACTGTTTGGTCAGACTGAGTTCGGTTCGAACTCCAAACATCCAAACTGCGTTCACCCATCCCTAGTAGCATCCCCTTGACACGGTGGTATGAAACACCATTTAGTAGAAACTGTATTGGGAGACTGAACTTACGGGAAAATAGTAACCAAGTAATCTGGTGAAAACACCACCCACAAATCATTTAGACTCTTGTGTTATTAGTGATTCTGATTTTACTTATGTTTTCTGTCGTTATGCGTTATACGAGGGATATGTATCATGATTTATTTTTATCTCATCCTTGAGAAATTGTTATATATGTTGTACGAGATTGGTTGTATCTTTTTTATGAGAAACTGTTACATTTGGTCAAATTTGGTCATAAATAAAAATTCATTTATTCATCAGTGCACAGGACCCACTCGGCAGGTGACACATGACGAAGGAAACCCTGGTGGTGGCGGTGGCATGAGGTAGGCAGTACAGCTGCAGCATCCAGGACTTAGGTGCAGCCATTGGAGGGAGAGGTGCTGCAGTGTCAGCGATCCCAACCCCCTATGATTGCTGCATGCACAAATCCCACATGGGGATTCACACAGCTTGCACACATCACATGATTTGCATGTACATGCTGTGCATGGGACATGGGATTGGAGTGTCTCTGGAGTCAGAGCATCGAATTCACCGGTGCTTACCATGTAAGTTGACAGTTTTCTGCACTAAGGAAGCTTGGGGTAGGATAGAGAGAGGATAGTGATAGGGGAGGGGGAAAGTCCATTTCTTATACCTGGACCCATTCCAACCTAGCTACACCCCTGGCATGAGATCTATGTTGTGGCAAAACTCTCTGGAGAAAAACAGATCATAAAGTTTCTACTGTTTCATCTTACCAGGGATCAGCAACACATGGAAAAATTGGGCTCTCATTTGTAATCAAATGATGGATAGCAATAACCTTGTATTGGACAGGAGGACACTGATACTGACTTGGCATGAAAACTTCATTAAACTTACTATAGGGTCACTACTACCCTATGTTGCTGGAAATCAAGTAACTCATTTTCAGTTCTTGTGATGATGACAAGGAGAGATTAGGGAGGGAAAGGAATTCTCTTCCTCCCTAACTCTCCTTGTCATCCTCACAAGGACTGAAAAAGTCAAGCACCATAAGAGATAAAATAGACTATCCAACAAAAAGTACATGTAAGTCAATCCGACACTTGGGGGAGAGAGAAAATATTTCTCTTGAAATTCAGTGCTAATTTTAAATGCAGCTATTAAAGATGCTGAGAAGTTTGGCAATATTAGAAATGGTCCCAGCAGCAGACGCAAGATAAAGCTGACATGCTCAAAGGTCAGCAGCTTATTGCAGGGGACACATGGTTATCAGAGCTTTGTACATGATATTTGTGTGTGCTATATATGGATTTCAGGCAGTATTTTCCATTAACTTTTGAACTGCCCCATTAAATTATACTGCACTAGAGGCTGTTTTTACAGGTGTACAGACATTAAAAGGAATAGTTTTATGGTTCTAAGACACTTAGTAGAGCATCTGCATTTTATTTGCTTTGTAAAGGTTGTCCTGCTCAAGAAATAGCTTGTAGGTTTTTTTTATAATGCGAGAGAGTGAAACCAGTCTAGAAGCATATTCAGATTCCTCAGTGCCTTACATTTCTAGGGCTTTTTTCTTTCGGTTAGGAAAATCTCGATGAAAGACAATGAAGTGACCATCCCCCCACCCCAAATCTGTTTTATAAAACAGGAATATTTGAGCCCATCCCATCCCTAGGATTGATAGGTAGATTTGGAAAGACTCTTAGGTTAATTCTGAAGATGAATAAAACCACAGGAACATTTGTTCTGATATATAGTTTATATTACTCCACAACACAATGTCTCATGTAGCTCTGGCAATTAGAAAGAAACAATTCTATTTATAAATATTCTTTGAGTGATATACTGTTTTGTAACAGAATAAATATGTATGTAAACTAAATGTCAAGGACCGATAATCAGTGGTAATAACTGCTGTGCCGTTATCTAGCTTATAACTAATAGAAATAATAACACTCTGTTGTCTAGGCTCATTCAGAGTGAAAGAAATTTTTTACAAGGAAAAATTTAATTAACATTTTGCAGTCATTATGCTGTTCTGCTCTAAGCTCATTTTCTTGATCAAGCTGTTATCTGTGTTAATATTTAAAAGACCGAGATGTTCTTTAACTACTGCACATAGCATGGAACATTATAGATGTCTTTATATTACATCTTCCCACTTGTGAATGTCTGTTTTGGTTGTGGGTTTTTCCCCCGAAGGAAGTTCAAATTATACATACCATGAATGCATTTTTCATGGACATTGAACAAGCCCCCAAAGATACATAAAATCACAGAAGAAAAACTGTTGGGAGAAAGGGCAGGAACAGTATAGTACTGGAGAATCATAGGATGTAATTGAGGCCAAAAGCAGAAGCCATTTATTTCACAAGAGTGCCTAGGATAGTTTAAAAACCCACTTCAGATGCATTAGTTGGATATCATTTTCTGTTTCAGTAGGAGTAAGATCAAATCAAGGCAACTTCATTGTAAATGAATTCTAAAGTCATATTTTGTGAAGAGGGGTCATTTTAATTTCAGTGTCTTTTATTGCAAAGCAAGGTATCTGATTAAACTATGAAATAACATTTACGGTATAAATAAATTTGGATGTCTTTTTTCCAATGTATTTTTAAATCATTTGGGTATTTTCTTCTCTTAGCAAACAAACTGTTTTGTGTGTCCATGTAATATCTGAATGGTGGAGTTTATTGTTCAATATCTGAATACTGAAATTCAGTCCTTTTTTAACAGATTGGATCAGTGTGTAACATATAACACAGACACAGAAACACATAGACCAAATCTGTTTGTTACAAAGTGGTACAGGTGTGCACCAGGGACCCATGTTGTTTTTGTTTTTCATTTTCTTTATTTAAATCTGTCACTTTATCATAAATATAAAAAAAAAATTAAAAGAAATTTGCTTTTGTTTTTGATTTCCATTGGTTTCAATAGAAAACACTTTCATTTTCTGCTGTACCTTTTTTGTTTTGTCATTATATTTGGATGAACCCTGGAGATATTGTACCTCCAATGGAAGACATTATGTGTACCAAACTACAGAAAGATTGGACAAAGGAATCTGATTTT
>QEPC01004745.1:205080-221983 GCA_003113815.1 Sphenodon punctatus
TTGAGCATAAAGGAATAGAAAACACACATTATAGAATATCACTAGAAATTGAGTCTTAGACTAAGGAAATGTTTTAAAAAAACCAACCTATATTCATATTCAATGTCTTGATTTAAATTAGCAAGATCTTTACAGCTTTTGTGGTAAATTGACCCTGAAAAAGCACCCCATTTTAAAATAGAAATTAGATTTAGTAAAAAGAAGAACCAGTGAAGTGGCAATTTTTAGTATTAGGCAAAAACTAAAAAGGCACACTTGGGAAATGTGCAAATCTTCAAGTTTTCACACCCAGAACCACTATCTTTTCTATAGCAAACTTGTAACGTCAAACTCTCTCTGTTAATTTTTTAACATTTAATAAAGTTAACATTCCTCTGTGTATTAACTTTTCACTTCATAAAAGCATATATATATATATGCTTATAAATAAAATAAAATAAAATAAAATAAAAATATAATAACATATATAAAAAAATCTTTATTGTGCGACCAAAATTTGGTCATTGCAAAACATATTCCAATAATGCAAACAGAATATGTTCATAAAAGCATAGATTCCATAATAGAGAGGATTTTCTAAGAATGTGGTTTTTGTTTTGTTTTGTTTCTTTGGATCCCTTATGTTCCCTTTTGTTTGGTCAGACTGACATCTCCTTGTACCCATGTAAAAGTAATATATTTTAAATTTCATGTATTAGTAAAATCCCTGGTCAAAATTCAGTTGACTCATGTCTGCAATCAGTAAGAGTGCAAATAGTTAATAGAGCACAAAAGCTAGCCTAGGCAGTACAAATAAGAAAATTACTAAATCAGGTGTTGGCAACTTTTTGGCTTTGATGCACACTTACACCACAGTCACAGTCACAACATTGAAACTTTATGAACTGAAATGCATTCACTCCTAATTTATAATGTTCTAAAGTGAGAGAAAAATCAGGTTCACTTTCTATGCCACACACAGCATCATGATTACTGTACACATATTCATATTAGGAAGAAAAAAAATCAGAATCCCAGTATTTTGGCTACTATATGTATAGTTCTTTGTAAGCAGCTGCCTTTGTGATTAACAATATCGCAGCAGCAAGCCAACATACTTGTTCACAGCTGTAACATCATTCTTCCAAGAGCTGCTTGCAGGACATGGTACTTTTGGGAACAAGATAAAATGACCTCAACAACTATTTGTAAAAGGAATTGAAAGGTAATTATTGATTCTACAGAGACACTTGATCCTCTCCCTCTTCTTTATTCACTGTATAAAGTATTCATAAGATTTTATAATTATTTAGCTAATTAAATTAGCCTGGTTTACCACGGCCTATATTTCTGTAATCAATTGATTCTGATTGTCGACGCACCCCAAATAAAGATGAGGACATGTATAATGGGATTAAACGGCCGCACTCTTTATTAATTTGTCAAAGGGGGACCCTCCTGCTTCCCCCTTTGAACTGGGTTCCTATTCTATAACTAAACTTACTGTTTAAAAAAAACCCTCCAGGAGGTCCCCTCTCATCCCCGTTTCAGTCCCATCTCACTGGGCGTACCTCTTCCCCATCTCTCAGTTAAATCAAGAGGGGAACCTCCTGAGCCTTATCTTTACTATTAACTGCTGATTTACACCCTGCCTTGGTCCTCGGGTTTCCCCAGGCCGGGCGCATTGTTCGTACCTACCCCATCTCTGGGGGTTTTCTCAGCAAAGGTTGAGAATACCGTTACACGCCGATTGGCAGATGCTCCTCCCAGGGGGTGCGTCTGTCCATCCGTCTCTCCCTTTGGGTTTGGCCATACAGTGGGCTGAGCAGGTGCGACTATGCCATGGACCTTCCCATATCTTAAGGAGATGCTGCTACCCATGCTATGCTAACTGTTATAACTTCCAACCTTGGACTTAACTCTGCTCACTGCCACCAAAACCTCCAGCTTCACTTGGCTGGTTTACCACCATACCAACACCACTGATTATCTGTCGTAACTGTTGCTTCAGGACACCGAGGTACAAATAGCACCCCACGTCCGATAGCTGGACCCCATCACCTCTGAAGAGTTCATCCCTTCAACCACAGCCAGTTCCCAATTTCGGCGTTGGCTCTCCGTCTGGCCCAGTTGACCTGACCTGGGTGCTCCGCTGTGGCCCATACTCTCTTTGGGAGCATCTCGGACTACACTATGATGCAGGCGGGAAACCTTTCCTGCACTATCCTCAAATCCCACTTTACCCTTTTTGTCAGGCCCAGCCCCGTTGCTTTGGGCATGTTGTTTTCTCCCAGGTGGATCACCAGCACCTCTGGAGCAGGGTAGGTTTTGTGAGCCACTGTTAACATTGGAAGGAGTTGCTCCCATAGCATCCCCTCCTGCCGACCCAAAATATACTTGCTCACTCTCTTAGGCCCAGCTGGGTACCCCACCCGCTGCATGTGGCCTTCTTCCCTGCCCAGTGGACGATGCTGTGGCCAATGATCCACACAACACACTGCTCATGTCTCACTGGTGTGTCTGCAAAAGATATAAGGGTTAGTGAATCGTCCCGCACTCGCTGGTCCACATCTACTGACTCATGGTCTAGTTTCCCTGATATATAAGTGGTAGGCACTCAAGCGCCATCTCCCTATCTCCTATATCCACTTGCCTGATAAACCCACATCAACTGTGACCGATGCCGCCCCTATCCTAAATGAATGTGCGCTGTAGCTAGTCTGCTCGAGCCCTGTTATTCTCACACATCTGCTTAGGATCACCCCAAACTGGTAATGTGTCAGCGGGGATCCGTTTCTATGTACAAAAAGGGGGACCCCACCCAACAGTCGGGACGCCAAATAATTCCTCATTGCCCCATTGGGGCAAATTCACAGATCCCCAGCGGGGCAAAGTCGAACCCAATGCCCCTTACCCCTCGGTCGGTCTTAGACCTTCTCAGATGTAGGATGAGGGTATCTCCCTGCCATGACATGTCCCTTAACTGCAGCGCCTGACCTGACCTGACGTTCTGGGAGTTGGCTACGGTCTCGCCAATCCTGAAGGCTCCGAACAATGCAATGCAGAAGGCAGTGACGAAGAGCACGTTCTCGCTACTAGAAAAACAAACCTTTCCAAGTACCTCGGTTAGCGCTATGACTATTGGAGGCGTGATTGGAGCCTGAGCATCCTGCCTTGGGGGGACTTGGCGGGCCCAGCTCTCCCTTAGACGGTTCATGAAAAAAACGTTATCCGGGGAGGGGTGGCTCATAAAGGTGATGGCCAATATTTTCCCCGAGATCGTGCTAGGAGCCAATCCGTCCGCCTGCAGTTGCATGGTGTATTGCAATATACACCCGTCTGCCATGGGGAAACCTATGTCCCACCATTTTTGACACCTGAATTCCTGGAATTCACTTAACGCCTTCTCATACACCCCCCTGGTTCTGAGCGTGAGGGATCCCTGCACTGCCTGGTACAGTTCTAGAATCCAAGGCTCCACATGTCCCTCAGAAACGGGTCGGGGTTCTCGTTGACCTCGGGGGACAGCTGGCAAAAGCGGTCTGCCTGAAATCGAGAAAGGGCATCGGCAATGCCATTGGAAATCCCTGGCACATGCTTAGCAATGAATAAGATGTTTGCCCTCAAACACTTGAGGAAAAATGCTCACACCAGCCTCATGACCCTTTCTGATTTGGAAGACAGCTTATTGATAACATGGACGACAACCATGTTATCACACCAGAACAAGACCCTCCTGTTGGCAAAATACGCTTCCCACAACTCTACCACCACCACTATGGGAAAGAATTCCAGGAATGTCAGATCCCGGGTTATCCCTTACTCTACCCACGCAGCTGGCCAGGGAGCCGCACACCACTTTCCCCTAAAATAAACTCCAAAGCCATGTCCCCCAGCTTCATCTGAGTGTATCTGGACCTCTGCTTCCAGCAGGACTCGCTGCTTCCAGAAACTGACACCATTGTATCCCGCGAGGAAAGTTCCCCAGGTCGCCAAATCCTCCTGTATCTCCACCGTCACCCTGATGTGGTGATGCGGGGGATGGTCGCTCCCCACCCGGGAATACAAATGGTACATGAATGCTCTAGCTGGGGCGATGACCCAGTAGGTGAAATTTAGGCTGCCGAGGAGATATTGCAATTCCCGGACTGTCACCTTTTTTTTTTGCACCCACCACCACCGATACCGCCTCCCTCAGTGCTCTTAATTTATCCTCTGGGAGGTGTGACTGGGATAGCTCAGTGTCAAGATCAATGCCCAGGGAGGTCAATTTAGTCGTTGGGCCCTCAGTCTTTTCGTGCGTGAGCGGCACCACTACCTCTGCCACCACCTTGTGGAAAGCAAGCATTGTCTGCTCACATTTGGTGGTTCCCGCCCTTCCCATGAAGAGGAAATCGTCAAGATAGTGTCTGATCTGCCAGCCACCCACGCGGCAGCACGTAATCCACTCCAACACTGTACCGAACTTCTTGAAGGCCGCTCATGAGATTGAACATCCCATGGGCATTGCCTTGTCGAAGTAAAAATGGGCCCATAACTCCATGCCCAACAGCTCAAAGTCATCGGGGTGTACAGGGAGGAGGCAGAATGCCGATTTGATGTCACACTTCGATATGAGGGCTAACGTCCCACAAGCACGCACCATTTCGACCGCCGAGTCGAATTATGCGTACCGCACCGAGCAGAGTTCCAATGGAATTGCATCATTCACCAACTCACCCTTGGGATAGGACAAGTGGTGAAGCATTCGAAATTCCCCCAGGGCCTTCTTTTGCACTATACCCAAGGGTGATATCCTCAGAGTTGGTATGGGCAGGGATTGAAATGGGCCTTGAATTCTACCTTCTTTAACTTCTTTGTCAATTTTCTGCTGCACTAGCTCCTCCCTCCCTACCACAGATTTCAGATTCCTTGCCCCCAAATGATAACTGGGGCCCACCATCGGGATCCTGAAAACCCGTTGGAATCCCTCAACTATGTACTTGGCAGTTGCTCTATCGGGGTAATTCAGTATGGTGGCTGCCAATTCCTCATGCTGAACCTGGGTTGGGGCCCTTACCCACCGTTGTCGTGGCCCCACCTTGTCCCGCTGTACCCTGTCTCGTGCTTGCCCTCCCCCTGCTCCTGGCCCCATACATCCGGAAACGGGAGCATGCGGAGACAGAATGGTCCCCACCACACTGTGTGAATGCATGTTTAAACCTGCAGTGAGTACAAAAACATCGCCCCCCCATCATTATAATCCCAGCACGTCAGTCCCACCGGGGACTGCCATGCCCGGGCTGTCTGTGCCCCCTCCCCCACCTGTGTGTTACCTACCCTGGTGAGGACGTGCCCGCTGTCCGATTGGGGGGCATATTTAGCGCAGGTAATGCACTCTAACCAAATATCGGGGGTGTGCACGTCCCACCTCAGTCGGGGGTTGTTGGCTGCCCTATGCCTAAAAGACTCATCGTAGTGCAGTCATGCTCCAGGCCCCCCTATGTCAAATGCCCTCCGAACTATGTCAGAGTACTTGAGCATTTCCAGGCCCCAGTCTGGAAATTTAGTCAATGTGACCCCCATATAAATTGTGTAGGCTGTGGTCCAGTTGGACCATGACCTCTCCGCCTTTGGCCTCTTGAACCTTTCTTTTCCTTTTTTTCCTCCTTATCATTAGGGTCAGGGATCGGGTCACTGAAAAGAAGGGTGAATATGTCTATATATTCACTGCTCCAAATTTTGTCCTTAGTAGAATGGAGCAGATGCTCCCTCAGGGGGGCAGACACATCAGCATGCCCCCCGGACAGGGTGTGTGTCTCCTCCTTACGCCCACAACAGCAGGTTTCTGCACAGGCACAGCTCCATGGGGCCCCCCATACGTGGGCCACCACTGCATAACCCCTGGACATACCCTCTCCACACCCATCATAGTGGTCTCGGTGCGAATGCACTGGTGCTGGGGCGCTCCATCCCCCCACACAATCACCTCTGGCCTTGGTGCCCCCCTTCCTGTGGACCCCTATAGCCAGGGGGGTCTGGTGGGGAGGTCCTAAAGGAGTCTGTGGCCCACTGCCAACTCCCTTCTTCACCCCACTGGTCACCCCACTCCTAACCTGCCTGGGTTCCTGGTCCACCTGTGACCTCTGGTCGCTGATGTAGCTCCTGGAGTCGCCCTGTGTCTGTCGCGTCGCTTCCCACCTATCATCCACTGCCTGCCTTCCCTCATGGAGGGGCTTCATCCCTGCAGGGGGTATAGGTGGTGAGTCCTCTCTCCTCCTACTAGGTTCGGGATCGTCGTCCCTGTAACAAGATGACACAGCGCGACGCCTCTTCGGCCTGAGGTGGGCAGGCCCCCCCACTGCTGGTGGGCTAGCGCCCCCCCTGTGGTGGAGCCCCCTGTTGCACTCGGGGGTTACCTCTGCACCATCCCTTCCCACCTGCGTGCTCTCCAGTTCCTCGATCTGTGACTGGTAGCCAGCCAACTGCTTCTCCATCGCTCTCAGGACCTCGAGCTGGGGAGGGTCTTCTCTCCCTTGGCCCATCTTTCACCCTCTCTTTGGGACAGCCCCCCTTTTTCAGGGGGGGTCCTCTTATGCGCTCCCTTCTTGGGAGGCATGCTGCCTTCACGCCCCACTTGAGGCCCTGCCCGAAATGGTGCAAAAAGGGTATGGAGGATGCCCCAACGAGTGGCCACTATGGGTCCAGGGAATCAGGCCTGGTTGAACCCTTGCTTCCCCCCAAACACTTGCTGCTAATTGCAGAGGGGGGAACAGACCATCCACTCCTAGCCCCGCTTCACTCCTGGCCCTGTTGGGCCCCTACATGGGCCCTAGTGGGCCTGCAATCCCACTTCTGAAGTGAGGGGGGAGGGGTATTGCCCCCGCACCACCACCACCTGCCACCATGCCTGGCCTCTCACCTGGTTTGCTCCCCCCCCATATGGTTCCAGGCCCTGCTAGATCCCGCTGCCTTGGGGCACCTGTCTGGCCTAAACACGAGGTGTGCGGCCTGTTCAGGTCACGCAGCTCATGCTGCACACGTCCGTTTCCCTGCTCTGGCCACACAGAATGCTGCACCAGAGCGGGGAATCTAAAATGGTGCCGGGGATCTCACGATCCTCGTGAGAGTCTCGGGTGCGTCTCTGCCCCCGTGGTGTAGCAACGTGGGGGGGCCTCCCCTTGCCATTGCGGCCTAGCTGCCGCCATTCCACCCTTCTCCCCGTCTTCCCCCATTCCAGGGAGAAGGGGTGGGCAGCACCAAACCTCCGCCGCAGCTAACACGGATTGGGGAATATCAGTGGTTGCCAAAACTCAATAAAGTTTATTTAAATATCCTAGCTACATAGTGCACAGTGAGGAACAAATGTCAATGGATTTCGTTTAACTCTCAATGACACTCTAAACTTTTTTGAGTCAGATATGGAATGATCTGTGTCTTATCTTACAAGTGACTCTGAATATACCTGTTTAATTTTCCTTCCCTATCTTCACAGTCTACTGCCTAAGCTGGTTTGAATGTTTTTTGCCTAACTCTTTTGCTATTAACTCTCCTCAATAATTTTAATGTTACAGCATATAATAAAGCAATATTAATAAACAAATAATAATAAAATAAATAAAAAAATAAAAAAAAGTAATAATAAAACAATGAATTAACTGGAACATGAGTCAAACCATTCTCATTTATAATAGTGTATCTTTCTTGATGTCAAAAAAACTATCCTTTGTTTCCCATTCTTTAATCAGTTGCTGCTTTATGACAGAACTCTTCCTCTTATCCTAATTCTTAGGGTTTTGTGGCATGGGCAGTGGCACTGGAAGGGGGTCAAATGAAGGGCACACTTCTTAAAGCACTCAGTGGCACTGGCAGCACTGATGTGGGGGCAGATGTGGGCAGCAATGATTTTAGTGCTGATGTGTGTGCTGGGGCACCTACCAGTCTTGTTGGGCAGGTTTACACAAACACACACACACACCCCTTGAACCACCCTCCAGGGTGCAACTGCATATGGGCAGGATTTGGCAAAGGAGTTGTTTTGGCTCATCCCCTCCCATTAGCATCACCCCAAGCAGCCCATTATTTACTCCCTCTTCAGCTCATAGCAGCAGGGCATTCTGTCCTATTCCCCAGAATCCCAACCTGTCAGGAACAGCAGCATGGGGTCAGGCTCCTACTATAGCTCTTCGGTGTTAGATCTGGTGAGTGAGGACACCCCTGCTGTTCCTGCTGATGCCCTTACATGTTCTCCTCTTGTGACCCTCTCTGGAACAAAGGCAGCAGTCCCCAGCAGTAGTGATGTGAGAACGCGGTTCGGAGATCGGATCGGTCTCGAATAGTTCGGTCGACCAAACTGAACTTTCGAACTGAACTCGAATTCAACCAAACTGTTCAGTCGAATTCAAACCAGTTTGGAAGGCCATAAAAAACAGTTTTGAATGTACGAATTCAGTTCGGAAGTTCGGAATTTGATCGAACTCAAATAGTTCGGTTGACTGGACCGAACTTTTGAACTGAACTCAATTTTCGAACCGAACCGAATTTCCGAACTCGGTTCTGTTTGCACATCCCTACCCAGCAGCGGCAGGAAGGTGGGAGCGCCCCACAGGTCAACTATAAATGCTCACTTTAGGCAGGTGTGGGTCATGCAGAGGAGGTGGAGTGCAACCATTGTGGGAAGTGCATCAGCAGTGGCATGCAACCAAGGCACTTCACCAATAGTGGGATGAACTCCCACATGAAAACCCATATGACTTAACAGAAATTAAACTTTATACATTCCTCATCACGTATAAGTATTGTTCAGTCACCATACCACACATATGCAGTTTAATTTCAATTGTTATAATTTTTTTTAATTAATGAGTAAGAAAAGAAAAAATGTATAGATTGGTCTGATATTCAATAAAGTTGCCTTAACATAAATTTAATGTCATTTTAATGTTTTAGTATAATTTGTAATGCCGCTTTAACAAGCTTTTTAAACCAACGGGTTTTTGTCTAGGTAATGTATCTATTATTGGCATTACATATTAAACTAGCTAGGAATTTTTTTATAGAGGTAGAGAAATTGTTTGTGATAATCATCTGGGGGAAGCAAAGACCCAGGATAAGTAAGAGTCTAATGTATACTTCAAAAGAGTATGGAGAGCTGGGCTTACAGAATATTAAATACTATTGGAGAGCCGCAATTTTGAAGGGTGTTAAAGCTTGGTAGTAGCAGAGACAAGATATACCCTAGGGATGTATGAACAGAACCGAGTTTGGAACTTCAGTTCGGTTCGGTTTGGTTCGAAAATCGAGTTCAGTTCGAAAGTTCGGTCCAATTCCGAACTTCCGAACCGAGTTCGTACATTCAAAAACGTTTTTTTTGGCCTTCCAAACTGGTTTGAATTCGACCGAACAGTTCGGTTGAATTCAAGTTCAGTTCGAAAGTTCGGTTCAGTCGACCAAACTATTCGAGTTTGGTCCAAACTCCGAACTTCTGAACCTCCTTCGCACATCCCTAATATACCCTTGGTTTCGATAGAACAGAACTGTATACAGGAGGAATTACGGGATATATTAATAGATTAGAAATTTGTTAGGAGAAATGAACAAACTACACGACATCCTTTTCTCTCTATGGGCCTTTTTGATATGCTGGAGATGTTGTGATAAATTAGAAATAGATGATAAACGATCCCCCTTTTCTCCAATTTTTGGAGATAAACTCTGACTGGTGGTATCAGCCTAAAAGAAGGTAAAAAAATGAGAAGGAAAGGGCATTAGTTTAGTTGCCCATCTCTATATTAATGGAGTGTTTAAACAGCGGGAAGAATTACAAAATTCTATGCAGCTGTAGATTGACCTGTTTATACACTAAAATTCAAAGCCTATATAATAAGAAAAGTGACATTCTTCACTATACTAGATTGTCAACAATGTTGGAGAGAATATTATTCACTGATTTGGTATCCACATATTTGAGTTCTAAAATATATAAATGCCTACTTAAAATGTTTTTTCTCCCAGATATGGGGTATTTATCTAAGTGGGAAGATGACATGGAAACCATATTATCTAAGAGAGATATGCAACAAATCTGGTATAATATGGGGAAATGTGCAAGCTCATTGATAGTTAAAGAACCACAAATCAAATTGGTTACAAGATATTATTTAACTCCTTACAGTATTAATCATATAAATGATAAATATCCAAATAAATGTTGGAAGGGCTGTGGGGAGGTAGGGAATGCTCCATTGTTGGTGGTTATTCCCGAAAGTAAATTCCTTTTGGTTAAACATCTAGGATTATATGAACCAGGTCATAGGAGAGAAAATATCTTTCCCCCCTATGATTTCTTTATTTGGGAGTATTTCCAGAAACATTAGGGTTGAATATAAAATTGCAGCAGTAAACCATTTGCAGTTGGCAGCTATCTATGCAATACTGAAATTTTGAAATTGAATGAAGTACCACAAATAAAGATTTGGGGCCAGAGGCTATAGTACATTTGTAAAATGGAAAATATCTCAGAAATTTTAAAAAATGCTTTGGAAAATGTATATGGAATGGAATGAAATATGGTTTATTTTAACTAAAATAGTTATCTTTGAATCGGGGCAGGTAGATAGCCTTTATGATTTATAATTTTGTTGGGATGGGCCTATAGTTCTTTTGTGTGTGCGCGTGCACGTGTGTGTGTGTGTGTGTGTGTGTGTGTGTGTGTTTTGTTTTATTTTTGGTTTAGGGAGGGAAGGGCTGGGGTTGGGTATTAAGGATAATGTATGGATTGTATGAAATGGATACTGACAAAATTTTATATGATGTTATACGTATGTGTTTAATAAAACTATTATCAAATTTAAAACAAAAAACAAGTCCTGCCTCCCTTGCCTCTGCAAGCTGATACCCTGCCAGACTTTGGGGTTGCCAATGCCAGTGCCACTACCTGCTGCCTCTTCTCCTCCTCCATCTGCCTGCTTCACACTGCCCACTGCTGCTGCTGCTGCCAGTGCACTTCGCTCACACACAAGTCCAGCCCACCTGGGGTGCTCTCTGCAAGTTGATACCCTGCCAGACTTTAGGATGCCATGCCACTACCTGCTGCCTCTGCTCCTCCTACACCTGCCTGCCTGACACTGCCCACTGCTGCTGTTCCTCCTGCCAGTGCACTTCATTCACACACAAGTCCTGCTCACCCTGCCAGATTTTGGGATGACAATGCCAGTGCCACTATTGTATTTATTTTGATTTATATCCATTCAGTCCCCCCTCTTGTTTAACATCTATATGCAGTCATTAGGGGAGATCATGAGAGGGTTTCAGGGCATGCAGTGTTATCAGTATGCTGATGACACTCAGCTCTACCTCTCCTTTTCCATCGACCCAAGCCATGCAGTCTTTTTATTTTCCCAGTGCCTGTTGGCTGTGGGGGCTTGGATGAGGTTGAGCCATCTGCAGCTGAATCCTGACAAGATGGAGGTGATGTTGGTGGGTGAGGGCCTGGGGGGCCTGGGAGTGGTTGAATCTCCTCTTGTGGGCGGGGGGGGAGTTCGCCCTCCCATGATCCCGCAGGTACAGAGTCTGGGTGTGCTCCTTGATTCACGGCTCAGCCTGGAATCTCAGGTTGTGGCCATGGCGGGGAGTGCATTTTGGCATTTATATCTTGTCCGGCGGCTTCTGCTGTATCTCTCAGACTCTGACCTCGCCATTTCATCCATGCCTTCATCACCTCAAGACTGGATTACTGCAACGCGCTCTACGTGGGGCTGCCCGAGAAGCTGGTCTGGAGGCTGCAGCCCGTCTCCTTACTGGGGCGGGCCGCAGGGAGCACATGACACCTGTGCTCTGGGCTCTGCACTGGCTGCCTATAAAGCACCGGGCTAGGTTCAAGGTGCTGGTTTTGACCTTTAAAGTCCTTCACAGCCTGGGCCCTGCCTATCTGTGGGATTGCCTCACTCCCCATGTGCCTGTGCGACCCCTGAGATCATCCGTGAGGGCCTTTTTGGAGGTTTCCCGGGTGAGACGGGTGGCCACTGATGTGAGATCTTTATCGGTGGCTGCCCCTGTGCTGTTGAATTCACTCCTGGAGGAGGCTCGGTTGGCCCCACCCTCCTGCTATTTTGACATTTGTGTAGGATCTGGCTGTTCCACCAGATTTTTGGCAAGGGGGTGGGGATAGGGTGGGGGAGGTGGGGTTTGGGAGGGAGGGTGTGTTTTTATTTCTTGTTTTAAAATTTGTAGATTTATTTTTAAATGTTTTATTATTGAATATTTTTTGTGTGCATGTTGTTCGCTGCCCTGAGCTGCCTTTGGGCAGGAGGGGCAGGATATAAGTTTTGAATAAATAAATAAAATAAAAAATATTCTGACCTATTCCCGAAGGCTCATGGAGGCTCACAAAACACATATAATACACAAAAGCGAAACAAATAATTTAAACCCCACAAAACTAAAAACACCCAGTTGCCCTCCCCACATTCTATCCCTGCCCATTGAATGCTGGTCATATAAGAAGGTCTTACACTGCCTCCAGAAGACATTCAAGCTAGGACTCAGGCGAGCCTCCAAGGAAAGGGAGTTCCAAAGCTATGGGGCAGTCACCAAGAATGTCTCCCTGTGTGCCCAGGTCATATGAAACTGGGCCAGCAGCAATGGAACCATAAGAGGGCACCCTCAGCAGATCTTACATGTCTGAAGGAGCATAAGGAGAAAGGCAGTCCTTCAGACATGTAGGACCCAAGCTGTTTAGGGATTTAAAGGTAAAACCAGCACCTTGAGTTGTTCCCAAAACTCTATAGACAGCCAGTGCAGACTCTTAAGCACTGGTGTGATGTGCTTCCAGTGAACCGACCCCATCAAGAGGCAGGCTGCCAGATTCTGCACCAGCTGCAGCCCCCAAACAGTTTTCAAGGGCAGCCCCACACAGAGCACATTGCAGTAGTCCAGTCTTGAGGTAATTACTACTAATAATACATCATTAATAATAAATAATTTTATTTATATATTTTATTTATATGAAGGCATGCATGGCGGTTGCCAAACCCCCATTGGAACAAAAGGGATGCGGCCTTCTCATCAGAAGGTGTTGGTGAAAGGCACTTCTGGCCACAGCCGCAGCCTGACTTTCCAGGTGTAGCTGAGGGTCCAGGAACACCCCAAGTCTACACACCTGTGTGGTGAGGGGAGGCAGGACTCCATCAATGATGGGAATGAAAATCCCTCCCAGGCCACAGGGCCAGTCCACCATCATCACCTCAGTCTTGTCTGGATTCAGTTTCAGATGCCGCACCCACATCCAGTTCCTCAATAGCAGCCAGGCACTGGGTAAGCACAGAGACTGCAGGGCCTGGGTCAGATGAAACGGATAAGCAGATTTGGGTGTCATCTGCATATCAAAAGCAATCCACCCCAAATCTACACATGATCTCACCCAGGGGCCTTAGAAACACTTTGAAGAGGAGGGGAGACAAGATGGACTCCTGTGGGACCCCAGGGGGGAGGATGAAGAAGAACAATCACCCATCACCACTTGCTGCAACCTCCCTAGCAGGAAAAAACAACCATTCTAGAGCCACCCTGTGAACCCCTGCCAGATCCCAAAGCTGTGTCAACATCTCACGGTCAATAGGGATGTGCAAACAGAACGGGGTTCGGATGTTCGGCCATTTGGTCCGAAAAATTAGTTCGGGTTCATGGGTTTGGTCTGGCGGAGTTCGGACCCCCCCTCCCGAACGTTCAGAAATTTCAGCCACTGCAGAGGCTTGGGGCACTCCAGGGGTACCCATGGGGGCATGGCAGGCTGTCGGAGACACAGCAGCAGCAGCAGCAGCAGCAGCAGCAGAGACCAGGAAGGCTTGGGGCTTGGCACCCCGGTTTGCCCAGGCAGGCAGGCAGGCTTGGCACTTGGCCCCTGTGGGCGCCTGTGGTGCCATGACTGGCCATCTGGGACCCAGCAGCAGCAGCAGCAGCAGCAGAGGCTGGGAAGGCTTGGGGCTTGGTGGCTGACCTGGTACCCCTACTTGGCCGGGCATTGCAGACTGCCAGACATTGGTGGAGCAGTGACAGACATTGGATTGTCCGGTAGCAGAACCCATGGTACAGCAGATGCAGCAGCGTCAGTAGCAGAATACAGGCAGCATGGCATGAGGAGTGGAAGGCAGGCTGAGGCAGGGTTCGAGCTTGGCAACCAGGGTGGGCAGACAGGCAGCATGGCATGAGAGGCAGTAGGGAAGGCAGGCTGGGACCTTGGCAGGGCATTCAGATAGGCTGGCGAAGACTGTGCAGCATGAGAGAGAGAGAGCCAGTCAGATAGGTGGGCTGAGATTGTCTAGCTAGAGGCCGGCTGGCAGGCTTACAGCTTCCCAATGCCACCCTGCATCATGTCAGTCATATATATATATATATATATATATATATATATATATATATATATATATTCCGATTGGTAATCTAATATTATGTATATTATGTATATCTACACTAACTCTAACTGCTATTAACTATTCTAAAACCTATGGAACTAAATGGAATAGTATCTAATATCTACAAAGGTCTAGTCCAACAAACACACTATAAAATATTAAAACTGAATCACTACACACTATCTCTATATTTAAGCTAACACCTACATCTATCTATCTATCTATCTATCTATCTATCCACAGGGATGAAGGGGGGGGGCACAGACAGCTCACAACAAACAACACAGGGAGGGGTACAAAACTGAAATGAAACCTAAATCAATCTAAATAAATCCTGCTCTAAAAAATCCTGCTCAATCTAAATAATTCTACTCTAAATAAATCCAAAAACAGGGGAAGGGAATCAGGGGTGGAATATATACAGGGAGGAAGGAAGGATTCAATGAAGGGGAGGGAGAAAGAACACAGGGAGGAGTAAAAAATAAAAATAATACCTAAATCTATCTAATCTAATTTAAATAAATGAAAGTACAAAGGTAAATGTGTGGAAATGGATGAAATAGGAGGAGGATGGCAATGGATTGGGAGGTACACAAACTGCTGGGAGAGGGATACTTCTGAAAATGCCTGCAGACAGGATCAGTGGCTAGCTCAGAAGGATTTGGAAGGGGGGAAGGCAATAACTTTTGCTACTTGCTGCACCCACCTTACCACAAGCCCCATTGGCGCCATGCAGCCTAGCCTGTGGCCAATCACACACTGTGAAGTGAGTGGTCTGAAGTAAAGAGTGATTGGGCAGGCTGGCTGCTAGTCCAAGCCTCTCCACCCCTGGTGCCAGGAAGTCTGCTCCTAAGTTGCCCCCCCCCCCAGGCCTTCCAGCCCTGTTTTTCCTGCCTGAACACTGTCGAACACCGCCGAACTCATCCAAACTCGGACAAATGGTTCGGGGATTCAGGCGTTCGGTTCGGCTGTTCTGTTCAGTTCGGCTGTCCAAACGGGCCGCGTTCAGGCCGAACACCAAATGGCCAAACCACGTTCACACATCCATAATGGTCAACTGTATCAAAGCCTGCTGAAATATCTAAAAGGATCAACAGGGTACAATATCCTCTGTCAATCTCATGGTGAAGATCGCTGACCAACACCACCACAAGTGCAGTCTCAGTGCTATAACGATGACAGAAGCCAGACTGACATGGGACCAGGAATCCGATTGCATCTAAATGTCCCTGTAGTTGCCTGGCAACTACTCATTCAATAACCTTCCCTCAAAAGGGAAGGTTAGACATGGGGTGATAGCTGCCCAAGGAGTCAGTGTCAAGTAATGGTTTTTTGAGCAGCGGCCAAACAACCACCCATCTTGAGGGTTCCCGCACCCTGCCGTCCCGAAGTAAGGCACCAACAATCCCAGACAGCAAAGGCCCCAGATTCTCATAGGTGACTTTCACCAAGCAAGATGGGCAAAGATCTAATTTATAACTGGTTGTCCACATTACTCCAAGGACACCTGCCGTCCCGAAGTGACATCAACTGAAACTGATCCAAATAAACAGGACAAGATTGAGCCTCCCACAGCCCCAAACTCTGACTCTGCCAAAGAAGTAGCAGCCCCAAAGTCAAGGTGAATATGAGCGATTTTGTCTGGAAAGTAGATATTAAATTCCTCACAGTGAGCAGAAGATGACTCAACCAGAGGATGGAGACAGCTCGGGTTCATCATGCTTTCACCACCCAGAATGGATGGAACTTTGCAGATGCTATGGTAGCAGAGAGATTGGCAGTCCTCAATGTTACCCTAGCCATGCCACAGTCCTTCAAAAATTATCTATTGACAAGTTGATACCCTGCCAGACTTTTGGGTGTCTATGGTAGTGCCACTACCTGCAGCAGGTAGTGGCACTACCATAGACATGGAGGCACTACCATAGACATGGAGGTGGAATGGAGGCAGCCTCCATTCCACCTCTGCCTGACTGTCTGGCACTGCCAGCTTCTGCTGCTGGCAGTGCCAGCTTCTGCTGCTCCTCCTGACAGTGTGCCTCCCTCACACACAAGCCCTGCTTCCCTGGGACTCTCTCTACAAGTTGATACCCTGCCAGACTTTGAGATGCCAATGCCAGTGCCACTACCTGTCGATTCTCCTCCTCTTCTGCCTGCATGGCACTGCCTGCTGTTGCTCCTGACAGTGTATGTCTCCCTCTCACACAGACACAAGTCTTGCTCTCCAGGGCACTCTCTACAACTTGATTCCCTGCCAGACTTTGGGGTGCCAATACCAACACCAGTGCCAATGCCTGCTGCCTGCCACCACTGCCTGCTCCTGCCAGTGCTTGTCTATCTCACACAAGTCCTTCTCCCTGGGGCAATTGCTGCAAGTTGATGCCCTGACACATTTTGGGGTGCCAAGGACAGTACCAAATGCCCAGACATCAGTGTCTACCCTTCTGCCTGCTATTGTTGCTGTTGTTTCCTCTCTCTCTCTCTCTCTCACACACACACACACACACACACACACACACACACACACACACACA
>QEPC01004745.1:222083-237260 GCA_003113815.1 Sphenodon punctatus
TTCTCGGTGGTAGGGCCGCGGCTGTGGAACTCCCTTCCGGAGGAAGCTCGCCTGGCCCCAAGCCTTTTGATATTTCGGCGGAACTGTAAGACCTGGCTGTTTGCCCAGGCCTTTGGGAGGGAGGGGGGGGGTGATTTTTAATCCCTCACCTTATATATTTATTTATGACTGTACCACGCCCTGTTTTATTGATATATTTTATATTTGTTTTAAATGTTTTTATACTGTTTTTATTGTTGTTAACCGCCCCGAGCTGCATGGCAGGATGGGGCGGTATAGAAATATAGAAAATAAATAAATAAAAATAAAAATAAATAGTGGAGCTACTTATTACAATCCTTAAATTTTGGTCAAGAGTTTCTAATTTGCATCCTCATCAGCTTCTTTATCTTTGCCTTTGCCTTTAAGAGCAATTAGATTATCAAGGGCCTTGTCCTTATCTGTGAATTAAAGCAATAAACACCTCTCTCTCAAGGCTGTAACTTTCCTCTACATTATTTTTTGCTCGGGAAACTGCATTTTTAGCATAGTGCTATTGTTACGCAGAGAGTTAGAATAGAATCATAGAATCTTTGAGTTGGAAGGCACATCAGAGGTCATCTAGTCCAACCTCTGCTCAGCGCAGGAAATCCACAGCTACAGCATCCCAGACAGATGACCGGCCAGCCTCTGAAAACTTCCAGTGAAAGAGATCTCACCACAACCTTAGGCTGTCTGTTCCACTATTGAACAGCTCTTACCATTAGGAAGTTCTTCCTAATGTTAATCTGTTTTCCTGTAATTTGAGCCTATTGGTTCTAGTCCTGCCCTCAGGAGCAACTGAGAACAAGTCTGAACCATCTTCTATACGACAGCCCTTCAGATATTTCAAGATGGCTATCATGGGTGTTTTCAGATGTGTACGGGGCCAGTTGGCCCCGTACCGAAAACAACCTATCCATCCCCCGCCGGGATGACCCCATCACGCCATATCAAACATGCCAGGGGGATCCTGGTGGGGAATCTGGGTGGGGGCGGGGCTGCGTGGCGCAATGTACGGCCGCACAGCCCCACCCCCTCCACGCGTCCTGCCACCCGCCCTCTGCAGAGACAGGCGGGCGCTGGGGCCAATGAGGCCGCTGCGTCTGGCCGGATTCGCCACAGCCCGGGATCCCGCCAGTGATCCCGGGCCATGGCGCCCAACCAGACGTGACTGCGGGGTTCACCCCGGCGTAGAATCACATTCAACACGCGATGGCTTCCGGTCCTGCCGCTTTGGCCGCTCACATGGTGAATGTAATTCCACGCCGTGGTAACATCTGGGGGGAACATCTGTTCCCCCCCAACAGACGTTCCACGATCACAGCCACCACCGGGAATTGACCGTGGTTGACTGTGATCTCGTAATCATGGGGTGATTTCTCGTCTGAAATCACCCCATGTCTCCCTTTGGACTTCTCTTCTCCAGGCTAAACATACCCAATTCCTTCAACCTTTCCTCACAGGACTTGGTTTCCAGACCCCTGACCATCTTTGTCTCTCTCCTCTGAACCCGTTCCAATTTGTCAATGTCCTTCTTAAAATGTGGTGCCCAGAACTGGACACAATACTCCAGATGAGGTCCGACCAGCACAGAATAGAGTAAAACTTTACTTCTCGTGTCCTGGACACTATGCTTCTGGTATTCAACCCAAAATTGCATTAGCCTCGGTCCTGGCCCCTGTACTGTTCAACATCTTTATTAATGACTGAATGCACTAGTTTTGCTGCATGGAGATGGGTGGAGGCACCCATGGGAATCCTGCAGTGGATGGGTGGAGGTGCGTGCATGCTCCCACGCTACACCCATCTACACCCATCACCCACACACGGAGCAATGGGCTCCAATTCTGGTTGCTCCATGGGTGGAGATTTGTAGAGGTGAGTGGAGATGGGTGTACGCCCACCTCCACCCACTGCTGGCACACACTCATCCCTCCCACATACTGCAGACCATTTGAAAAGGGCCATTGCCTTTTAATTTTTCAAAGAAGGAAATTGCTGACTGCTGTTTAACCTATTAACTGTATTTTATTTTATGGTGTTATGTATATACTTTCCTTGTGTTACTATTTCTATGGCTAGTTGCTAAGTAAAGAAAGATTAATTGATTGATTGGGTACTTTTCCTTGTAAAACAAATTTGTCCCACCCAATTTAGACACAATTTGCAAAAGAGATACTCCCAAATAAGTGGTTCAAGGTTTCATTGCTTTATATTCCCCTTGCTTTGATATCTATGTAGATATCATGCATATGAATTAGACGTAGGACAAGACTGAAGAGGTCTAGAATCTTATTCAGGATGTATCACAAACAGCAGATGGGAAAGTGAGAAAGGACCAGGGTTACAGTTATAAATATCACACAATAAATATGAATAAATCGCATGAAGCCAGTAAAATATTTAACAAATTAGAGAATAAAAATCCCATGTCTTTTACTGTGGGTTACACATGACAGCATGTAAATGACTATATAGTTAAAATAACATATTTGTCTAATAGTCTATGTTCTCTAAAGAGAACATTTGACAGGCATACAACTATCATCCTTACTTGATTTTCATTCCAGCCATTAGAATCTAAGCATGCAAATTGAAAGGAAAGATTGGTTTAGTTGAAGTTAAAATAACCCAACTAAAAATGGGATAAGTACTTAACTATGTAGACAAAGAATGTATTTCTAGAAAGTATCAAATTTTCAATGTATAGAATGAATTCATATATAGATATAGATATAGGCCACAATCCCAAGAGAAATGTTAAGGACAAGAAAAGTACCAATTTTTAACACTCTTTTTCTACTAGCGAAAGAGTCTTCAAAAGAGACAACTTTCCTTCTGTTACTATTGAGAAACCGATGAAACTGAAGGAACAGGCAATAAATTTGGGAATGCAGCAAGACTAATGGAAGTATGGACTTCCTTTTTTTACTGCTTGTGTTAACGATCCACATTGTGGGTAGACCCTGGAAACCAGGCAGAAGATATCTGCATAGGGAATTAGGCTAACCAATTCCATAAATCTGCAGGTATTTCTGGAAGTAAAATATTTCACCATGAAGAAGGTGAACAAAAGAGAATGGTCTCCTGTTGTAATTATTAGGTTACTGATGGATTTTCTGGACACATGCAGCACTGAAACAGGAGAATTAGGGATGGGCAAACGCGGTTCGGAAGTTCGGAGTTTGGCCCAAACTCAGCCTGTTCGGATGACCGAACACGAACATGAACGCGAACATACCGAAAAAACCGAACACTGAATGGCAAAATGGCCAAACAGTTCGGTCAGTTCAGATCGCGTTCGTGTGAGTTCGGGTGGCCAAAAAAAGGTTCACTGGAAGGTCAAACATGACAAGGAGGTGTAGTCAGTCACTGAGGAGCAGACTTCCAGGCACCAGGGGTGGAGAGGCTTGCAAGAAACGAAACTAATTATCTGCCTCCCCGCTTCCCAACACCTTCTGAGCTAGTCACTGTTCCTGAACAGCAGGCATTGAGTAGGATTTTTAGATTGCTTTAAGTTTCATTTCAGTTTTGTACTGAAATGAAACGTAAACCTTAAACTGAAACCTTGTGTTATGCATTTCACTGTACAGACTTATTGAGTATGTATGTATTTCACTATAGACTCCTCTTCTGTTTGTGATTCCCCCCCCCCATCCCATATATATGGGATGTATATATATCCATATATGGGGAGGCAGATAATTAGTTTTGTTTCTTGCAAGCCTCTCCATACATATATATATATATGTAGAGAGTTAGCTTAGTGATAGAGATAGCGTTAGTGATTTAGTTTTAGTGTTTGTAGGAGTAGGCCTGTGTACTTATTAGATAATCCATTTAGTTCATAGCATTTAGAATAGTTAATAGCAGTTAGATTTAGTGTAGATAGATATATATAATATTAGATTTAAAAAAACCATATAAAAACAAAAAAACTAAATAAAAAACAAAAGAAAACCATATAAACCCCAATAAAAAACAAAAAACCATATAAAAAACAAAAAAACACCCATAACAACATTTCCCGAACGTCCAAATGGCCAAACGGAACAGCCGAATGGCCTAACCGAACGCCCTGTTCAGATGACCAAACCGAACAGCCGAACCCAAACTCAGCGAACTAACCAAACTGCCGAACCGAACGGACGAACCAAACGCAGCCAAACCGAACGGACAAAATGAATGGGCGAAACAAACGCAGCCATACCGAACAACCGAACCTGAACCGCGATCTGTTCGCCCATCCCTAAGGAGAATGGATGATGTTAGCCTGGAACTGCAAGCCTTTTGACACAAATTTACACATACACCTATTATCCCACACGCCCATACTGGCATACCCTGATTTTAATAGGAATTTGGGGCCACATGCCACAAGGGGAGGAGGTACACAGACATCCCACAGACATCCCCTTGCAAGATATTGGTCCTAAGGAGACAAGCATATATAATGACTCACCGTTGTATGGTTGAGATAGATAGAAGAGGCTACCTCTAAACTGCTAAAATGGAGCTTGATTATATAAAATTGCACTTGACCATTGCACACATTAATGGTTTACAAAAATAAATAAATCTTATTGCAGGTGCCTGATCACACCAAGGGAATCCCGACTAGCATGTTCCAGAGGAGTTGACCTCAAACCTTCCAACTTCAGTGAGTGTGTGGGACTTGTGAAAACACATTCACAGAACACATGTAACATACTTGCTTCTTGTGTGAGTATACTATATTTGTGTATCTTAGGCATACTATTTAAATGCTAAATTATTATTATTATTATAAATTATGTGTGGTATTAATCAACTCATAATTAATAGCAGTGTGCAAGTGTAACATTTTCTATTTGTTACAAAACAAATAGAGCCCCATTCATGTTCATAAATGAATAAGCAAATGATTGTCATTTGCTTTCATTTGTTTTCATTTAAAAATAAAAAATAAAATTGAAATAATAATGTTTTAAAACTGTGCTTGTGCAAATGGCTGCTGGGGCCATTCTGTGCATGTGCACCCTTTTCCAAGATGGTGAATATTATGTTTTTTTTAAATTTATATTACTGCACATGTGCAAAATGGCCACTGAGCCATTCTGTGCATGCATAGTGATTTTTTCTAAAATTAATTTAAATACTATAAACAGGAGAATCCTGCCCCCCCTCCAAGTAGGGTCATTTTCAAAACCTCTCAAAAACAAAGAGTTTTTGTAAACAAAAATGAAAATGATAGAGGTGCTTTCTGCACACCCCTATTAATGAAGAAATAAATAAAATCATGATGAAATTTTGTACGTGAAAACTACTTATGGAAAAGAACTTTTAAGTTCTTTAAAGTTGTGAGCATGCGTAACCTGTCTTGTAGGTTATCTGGGACAGACAGGAAAATAATAGAGATGCTGACTGAGCTTTGATGAGTGAGATGTGATGTACGAGGTGGACATGAGGGGAAAAAAAGAGGTTCATTCACTTATTCTGCAAGGTCCCAGCATGGACTATGGACTGAACAAGTATCTCAAGACTAAGAAGGATGAGTCACTGCCTTATCATTGACTGAGAAATACAGACTGACATATGAACTCCAGTTTAGGAAGAAAAAGAGATTAATTCACTCATTCTGCAAGATCCCAACAACTACTATGGAATGAAAAGACATCTCAAGAACTAACCAAGAAGGATGGAATATGGCCTTATCATCAGCTGAGAATTACAAACAGATGTATGAACTCCAGTTTCAGGTAAGACTCTAGCCTAGGTGCTTCACAAGCAATGCAGCTTTCCATTATCTTTATATTCTGTTATTTGACTTACACCCGTGAATCAAACTTGCACTGTACTTAATCTGATTTTATAAATATAATTTTTTTTAACTAAGCCGTGCCTGCTTTTGTGGTACTGACATTGGGTGACACAGGGTATTTTCAGACATTACGAGATCACGCTCAACCACAGGGAATTCCCACATGGTGATCGTGGTCTCGTCATGTCTGTTGGGGGGAACGGAAGCTCCCCACCAGATGTTCACCCCCGTGAACCATGGGGGGAATCACATTGAACACGCAAATGGAGGTCCTGCCCAGACCAACTCCGTTTGCTTGTTGAATGTGAGTCCTGCCCGTGATCAAGGGGATCATATCGTCTGTCCGCCGACCATGGCCCGGAATCAGCGGCGGGATTCCGGGCCATGGTTAATTTCCCGGGGGGGGCGCTGCGGCCCATCTCCCAAGAGGGTGGGCAGCCTAGGGAGTGGGGGGGGGACTGAGCCACATTGAGCCACACAGCCCCACCCCCTCCCCGATACCCCGCCGGGATCAGTCAGCACGTCTGTTGGACATGCTGGTTTGATCCCAGTAGGGGATCACTGGGTGATTCCATGATAGGGCCAATACAGGCCCCGTCACGTCTGACCCACAGCTGAGGGGACTCACAGGTTGGTGACATCGACGAACCCTTAATTTCTGTGACTTGAGACTTCTTTAAAGACTGGGGCAGTTTTGGTGGGAGCTGGATCCAATGGGTACATCAGTGTAGGGGTGTGCACCAGGCCCCCATGTCATTTTTGTTTTCTGTTTCTGTTTTTGTTATGTCATTTTCATTATCATTATTAACGGCAATGTCATTTTCATTAACGTCATTAATGTCATTTTCATTATCGTTATTAACGGCAATGTCATTTTCATTTTCATTATCATTATTGTTTTTGTTATAATTTTTGGTATCGTTTTTAATATCGTTTTCATTATCGATGTGGGTATCGATATTGGTATCAATATTGGGTATCGATATTCGTTATTGATATCGCTACCATTTCAAACAAAGATTTTATTTTTGATATCGGTATCGTTATTGATTCCTGTACACAACTAATATTTATCTAAATCTAAGGGAAATGGGAAGGGGAAAGGAAAACTATACTACTTATCTATATGTAATGTACAGGGGGGAGAAGGGCAGGGAAAGGTAGAAGGTAAAATGTAGGTTATGAGGAAGGAAGTGTATTGGTGGGAATACCTAATAAATAAATAAATAAATAAATAAATAATACAAAGAGGGCTAGGGAGGGGGTTTTATGTGCAAGCACCACAGTTCTGTAAACACAACCTGACAAGCAGAGCTCTCACACAACTGAGAGAAAAAACCTGGCCCTCCCATTATAAAGGGTTGCAGTGCCCTCTTCCAGAGCCCCCCTAATTGGTTGGGGGAGGCAGCAGGCATTGAGCAATCACAGAATTCCATGAGACTGCTGGGGCCTGCTTCTGCTGCTCATTGGCCAGGGATAATACTTCTGAGCTGCTCGCCCCTCCCAGCATAGGCACAGTTCAACAGTTCAACTCCGAGATGTCTGCTCCTTCCTCCTCTCTCTACATTTTCCCTCCAAAACCCAACTGCCACAGCACTAATAATAATGACAATGATAACAACATTGACGTTTTTGTTTCTTGTTATCGTTTTTGGTATTGTTTTTGGCATCATTTTTGGTATCGTTTTTGATATCAATATTGGTATCGGTAGGGGTGGGAAGTTCGGATCTCCCAGTATCCGATACTGCCGGTATCTGGCAGTATCAGGGATACTGGGTAGATCCGATAATTCCCCGTACCAGTGCCGGTTCCTGTACCAGATTTTTTTTACATTACGGCCATAGAAATCAATGGCCACAATGTAAAAAAACAAACAACCAAAAATAATACTTACTTTCCCTCCCCCTCCCAGACTGCATGGGTGGAAGGGGGGACAGCCCCCACCCACCCTGTCCAGCCTGGATTTTTTTTTAAAAAAAAACGGACCTGGGCTCCAGGCCGCCACCGGTGGCCCAGCAGCAGCCAGGGCTATGGAGCAGTTGAGCTCTCCTCCCGGAGCCCACACGTGTCTGGCTTCTGGCACTCTGGCAGCTGGCAGGCAAGACCGAACCTAACACACAGACCCGGAACGCCTTTTACCTGTGTGCTGTGCTCCCTCTGGGCAGTGGCGGTGGTGTCAGCAGCAGCGCAGTGCGGGTCCGGCTGCCATGCTGGCTTCAGTGCTTCACTAGGTGTTCCGGGGAACTTCTGGGTTT
The DNA here is from genome assembly GCA_003113815.1 of Sphenodon punctatus. Taxonomy (NCBI): domain Eukaryota; kingdom Metazoa; phylum Chordata; class Lepidosauria; order Sphenodontia; family Sphenodontidae; genus Sphenodon; species Sphenodon punctatus. Next base: position 230,161 of record QEPC01004745.1, read on the forward strand.
CCCCAGAAGGCCTGGTGAATCGCTGAAGCCAGCACTGCAGCCGGACCTGTGCCGTGCTGCTGTTACCGCTGCCGCCACCACCCGGAGGGAGCACAGCACACAGGTAAAAGGCCTTGGGTGTGTGTGTTAGGTTCGGTATTGCCTGCCGGCTGCCAGAGTGCCAGCAGCCAGTCACGTGTGGGCTCCCAGAGGAGAGCTCAACTGCTCCATAGCACTGGCTGCTGCCGGGCCACCAGTGGCGGCCCATAGCCCGGGTCCGGTTAAAAAAAAAAAAAATCCAGGTTGGGCAGGGTGTGGGGGGGTGTCCCCCCTTCCACCTGCGCAGCCTGGGAGGGGGGGAAGGTTGGGGGGGTTCATTGATTTTGATGGGGACACTTCCCCCCCCCATTGAAATCAATGAAAAAAACCTGGTACCGGTAAACCGGTTTTACCAAAAAAACCTGTTTTTTTAAACCGGTAACTGGAAAACCGATACCCGTTTTTTTCACTTTGGTCCCACCCCTAGGTATCGGTATTGATATCAATATTGATATCATTATCACTATCATTATTCTATTCTAAGTTGTCATTTTTGGCATTCTCGGTTGTTGTTTTCATTATCATTGTTGTTATTCTTGGTTGTTGTTTTCGTTATTGCAATAACGAAAATGACAATTTTCATTATCGTTATTGTAATAACGAAAACGACATGCACACCCCTATGTCAGTGAAGAAACCAAGAATGTTTTTAAATGAGACGCCCCCATGCATACCACCCCACCCCCCACTGTCTATGTGAAAAGCTGGTTGTTTGAAGTTGGTGTGTGTTCCCATGATCCTGCATGGAGCACTCTTGGAAAATCAAGAGCACCCATGAGAGACTCGGTGGCCAGTGTGTAGACAGGGCAACCATATGGGGAGCCACCCATATGAAGCACTCCCCACCCCAGACACAGAACACGGACCCCCCTCTCCTCCACTTTTGTGTAAAGACACTCTAAGTCACAGCTTGTCTGAAGAGGAGACAAGGAGACCCCAGTCCCATCCTGTGGCATCTGCTGGCTACTACAGGGTCCTCCCTGGGAACCCCTGGCTCTGTCTGCACCGGTGACCTCCCTCTGAGAGATAAATTGCTTTCCCTAAGCCCACAACTCTTTTTCTTGCTGGTGAGCTGAGGATGATACACTGCCCCCACCAAGGCCCTGTGCCTCAGGCCTCTTTACCCAGGGGATGGGGGTTGCTCCCCAAGCTCCTGATTGCACCTTCCCTACCTGTCCCTCCCTGCCCCCCAAAAGCAACACCTAAGGGGGGATATGGTTACAATTCTGACCATTGGGGGGTGGGGACCGTGGGGAGAATGGGCACACTGCTGGTCTGGTCTGCATACTAGGTCTGATTCCCATGGAGGAAGAAGGGGCTGATCATGAGTATCTTGTAACCCCATCTGGCACCCAGAACCCCATGCTGGTGCTGCCACCTTGCAGCCACTGAGCAGGTTGGGATCTGGCCTCCGGGATGCTTCCCACTGCCACTGGACCCATTGGTGCAGTCATACAACCTCACTGCTACTGGGTGGGTGCAATCCCACTGTTGCATACCTCCCATGACTGCTGGCCTAATAATTGTGGGTGCAGGCGGGCTGGTTGGCCTCCACTCCCTGCTGCTCCCCACCCCAACTGTATCAGGGCCAGGGAGCTCAAAGTGGCATAGAGGAAGTCCCATGATAGGAGATTTCCTTCATGCCAGAGGCTCTCATTGCCAAGGCAACCCCAGCCAAGTAAATTCCAAGCCAGGGAAGCCTTCTGCAGCATCCTGTCTCCTTCCTCCCAACTGGCACAGCACCAAAATCCACTCCATGCAAAAGAGGGAGGAACAGGAATTGCAGGATCAGGCCCTACATCTCTGTCTACAGAGAGCCATGATAGCTTATAAACAAGTCTTTAAAATGCATACCTAGGACTTACAATGCTGCATATAAAAATTCTAGTCAAAATTAGCTCTCATGTATGCTATGGAATTGTGAATGACTCTTTTTTGGAATGTACCCCACCTCTGTCTCTAATCACCAGAGAAACAAAACTGGCCAGCTTTGATGTTTAATTAAACAATTACCTCAGGGACTAATCATAAACCAGTGCAAAGTAATTTGCTGCAGGAACAAAAAAACATGGTAAATACCAAAAATAATGTTAATTCTTACATTAAGTTTACCAACTTTAGAGAACAAAGGCCAAGAAATTAAAAAGTTAAGATGTTCATGTTCAATCTAACCCAGCCATATGACACATTTTTAGTGGGTTTTTCTAAAAGAAAATATAAAAAAAATAACCAATAAACATAAAACAGTTTAAAATCCCCTACTCAAACCTCCCTATCTCTATCCCTGTCTGCTAAACTGTTGGCCAAATAAAAGAATGAAAAATGCTAAGACTCAGACTTTGGTAAACCACCAGGAGAAGGGAGTTCCACATTGGTGGAACAGCCACCAAAAATACCTCTCTGCACGCCTTTGATGTATACATTGGATGTCCTGATGGACATTGCTTCCCACCCATCTCCTCTCCCCACTCCCTCACCACCCCTCCCCCTCTTTCCTCTCCTCCTCCCCTCCTGCCTCCCTTGAGGAAATCTCCACTTTGCTCTCTTCCTCCAACCTTTCCACCTGCCCTCTCAACCCAATCCCCTCCCGCCTCCTGACCTCCATCGCTCCCACTGTTGCCCCCCCCCTTTATATGTCATTAAGCTATCCCTCTCCACTGGCTCCTTACCCTCTGCCTTCAGGCAAGCCACGGTCTCTCCCATCCTCAAAAAGTCCACCCTCAACCCCACTGACCCTTCTAGCTACTGGCCAGTCTCCCTCCTTCCCTTCGCGTCTAAGCTTCTGGAACGTGTTGTCTACTCCCGCTGCCTGGATATCCTCTCTGCCAACTCCTTCCTGGACCCTCTCCAATCTGGTTTCCGCCTCCTTCACTCCACTGAAACTGCCCTTGCCAAGATCACCAATGATCTACTTGTCGCTAAATCTAAGTGCCTTTACTCCATTCTTGTCCTCCTTGACCTCTCTGCTGCCTTTGACACTGTTGACCACTCACTCCTACTGGACTCTCTCCGCTCCCTAGGTTTCTGAGGCTCTGTCCTTGACAGGTTCTCCTCCTACCTCTCTGACTGCTCCTTTAATGTGTCTCTTCCCAACTCCAACTCTTCCTCCCTCCCCCTCTCGGTTGGGGTTCCATACGGCTCTGTCCTTGGCCCTCTCCTCTTCTCTATCTACAACCTCATTGCCTCCCACGGCTTCCAATATCACCTCTATGCTGACGACACCCAACTCTATCTTTCCCCCTCCCTCTCTCCCCCTCTGTCCAAGCTCGCCTCATCAACTGTCTCTCTGATATCTCCACCTGGATGTCCCAACGTCAGCTCAAGCTTAACATGGCTAAGACAGAGCTCCTTATCTTTCCTCCCTATCCTTCCTCTCCCTCTTCGCTGTCCATCCTTATTGACGGGGTCATCATCTGTCCTGTTCCCCAAGCCCGTAGCTTGGGCTTCATCTTCAATACTCACCTTTCCTTTAAATCTTACATCGACTCTGTTGCCAAGTCCTGTCGCTTCGCCCTCCACAGCATTGCTCGGATTCACCCCTTTCTCTCTGTCTTCTCAGACAAAACCCTTGTTCATGCCATGGTCATCTCTTGCCTTGACTACTGCAACCTCCTCCTTACTGGCCTCCCCTGCTCTCACCTGTCCCCCCTTATCTCCATCCAAACCTCTGCTGCTAGGGTCATCCACTCAGCCCATCGCTTCAACCATGTGCAGCCTCTCCTCTCCTCACTTCAATGGCTCCCCGTTCCCGAACGCATCTTTCACAAACTCCGGCTATTCACTTATAAATGCCTTCACAACCTGATTCCCCCTTACCTCAAAGCCCTAGTCTCCTTACCCAATCCTGCACGCACTCTCCGCTCCTCCTCTGTACCCTCTCTCGCTCTCCCTCGTCTCCCCTGCTCCTCTAACCACCATTGCCTCTTCTCCCTTGCTGCCCCCCATACCTGGAACTCCCTCCCTGCCCACATCCACCTTTCTCCCTCCCTCTGCACCTTCAAATCCCTCCTCAAAAACCACCTCTTCCTCGCCGCCTTTCCCAATGCCTGTTGAAACTTTCCTTTCAATTTTTACTGTCTGTCCTCTCCACAGACTCCTATCTAACTGCAACCAAGCCAGTCTTTCAGATACATGAGGCCCATTCCATTTAGGATTTTAGATCAAAAACAGCACCTTGAATTATGACCAGATAGCAAGAACCAATGCAGATTTTGAAATACAGGTGTAATGTGCTCCTGGTGACCCACCCCTGGCAGAAGGTGGGATACTACATGATTCTGTACCTTCTGCAGCTTCTGAACAGTCATCAAGGGCAGTTCTATATAGAACACACTGCGGTAGTCTGGCCTTGAAGTTATGAAACCATGGGTGACAGTGAGAAGTCCAAATCTTACTGAAAGGACTGCAGCCTTCTCACCAGTTGGAGTTGGTGAAATGACAGCTGTTCCTATGCACCCCAGGTTACAGGCCTGACCCACCATCATTGTTTGATTCAGCTTCAGTTGGCTCACTTGAATCCAGTCCCTGGGCACACTGAACAGTGATCCACCAGGTAAGCACCTAGACCACAGGGCCTGGGTCAGATGAAAAGAAGAGACAGAGTTGTGTGTCAACAGCATAATGATAGTATCTCACTCCAAATCTTTCTCAGAAGCCTCAGATATTAATTATTATTATTATTATTATTATTATTATTATTATTATTATTATTATTAATAATAATAATAATAATAATAATAATAATAATAATAATAATAATAATTCATATAGCTTCAGCAATATACCTGACACTGTACAATGATAATTAGAGACAGAATCCTAACCCAAGGGGATTACAATCTAGGGGAGAGGGGAACATAGGGAGAAATAGGTATATTCATGAAGGTGTAATGATACACATTGAACAGGAGAGGGAATAAGACAGAATCCTGAAGGATCCCATAAGAGAGGTCCTGAGGCAGCAGCGCTTTCTATAAACGGGTGGTCGGGCAGACACCCCCCAACTTCCTCCGGGCTACTCAGAAGCCTCAGCTCAACCCCCTGGGGTCACACAATGACTCAAAGTGTGACAAGTGTCAAAGTACTCATGGTGCAAGCCATGCACAATCAGTCCCGGCACTTCCCGTCCACTTTCTCTCCATAGAAAGCGGGTGCATGTGCAGAGAGTCTTCTGCATGCTTTATGCGCATGCACCCGATATGAACTCCGCCACCACCGCCTGTAACTGACTAGCGCTGTCAGTTATAGGCAGCGTGCCGCTGCCGTTTACTTCCCCCCAGCTCAGCTCCGATTGGATCAGATTCCATTCTCATTCCCACCCCCCTTCCTCTGCCTCCGCCTCCGCCTCCTCTTCCCCCTATCACCAGTTTTACGGAGGAGGTGGTAGTTTTCAAAGGTGCCATCATACTCCCTCTGGTAGCTCTGGGTGGGCACCACCTGCCCCACTGCCCTCAGCCACACTGTTTGCCCTTTTGTGCTGGGCCCATGCTCCCCAGAGTGGCCTGCACCAGGGGGAACTGCTGGCAATAGGAGTCCTGTTGCTGCTGCTCATCCTGCTGCTTTTGCTGCTGCAACAGCTAGGGCTGGGGGCAGGGATAGATCCAGAATGCTGGAAGGGGTCGCTGTTCCCACTCCCACCATCCACAGGGGTGTCCTGCTGAATAGTCCGCTCTGCCTGCTGGACCTTCTGCACCAGCGCACCCTTGTGGAGGCTATAGACTGCTGTCTTGCGTGCCATGCTTCCCTTGATCCATGGGTCCAGCATGGTTGCCAGGACATATTCTTCCTGATGCAGGAGCTCGTCAAAGCGCACACTCAGCCCCATCTTCAGTTTCCACGCCAGGTCAAGCTTCTCATCTGACATCTTCTTGCCCGCAGGGCCACAATCCTGCCCCCCGAGAATGTTGTCCAGGCTCCTGTGGAGACTATGGACCAGTTGGATCACCTGGCTGAGGGTGGCATTAGAGCTGCTCACGGTCTCCGTCATGGCCAGGAACGGTAGCAGGATGAAGACTGTGTGAGCAAGGATCTCCCATTTCTCCCTGTTGTACCCTGGAGGTGCCTCGATGTCTATCTCCAGTTCCACCTGATGCAAAGCAGCTTTCTGCTCAAGAAGCTGATCGAGCATCAGGAAGGTGGAATTCCACATGGTGGAGACATCTTGTACCAACTTGTGCACTGGGGACCTTTGCTCGATCTGCTTCTCCCGGAGGAGCTCGCTGCCCTTCACGCTCCTGTTGAAGAACCCCGCCAGCTTCCTCCCCCGGGCGACCAGGGAGCTAAGGGTGCCTGGCCCAATCCCCTTGTCCCCCAATCGCAGAGCATCCTTGACCAGAAGATGGAGGGTGTGTGTGGCGCAAGGGATGCTTGTGAAGCCCCCATCACGGACTGCCTTCTAGGGATGGGCAAACGCGTTTCGGAAGTTTGGAGTTCAGCCCAAACTCGGCCTATTCGGATGACCGAACCCGAATCTGTACCCGAACGAACCGGGCCTGATTCTGAACTCCAAAATGACCAAACAATTCTATCAGTTCAAATCGTGTTCGGTTGAGTTCGGGTTGCAAAAACATGTCACAGGAAGGAAAAACGTAACAGGGAGGGGGAGTCATCAGCTGAGGAGCAGACTTCCAGGCACCAAGGGTGGAGAGGCTTGGAGCAGCAGCCAACCTGCTCAATCCCCATCCCTTTTCGCCTCAGACCACTGGCTTCGCAGTCTGAGATTGGCCACGGGCTAGGCTGCATGGAGTCAATGGGGCTTGCAGTGAGGCAAGTGCAGCAAGAAACAAAACTCATTGGCCTCCCCCCCCCTTCCCAACACCTTCTGAGCTAATCACTGTTCCTGACAGCAGGCGTTTCAGAAAACTCCCTCTTCCAGCAGTTTTTGTTCCTTCCTATTCTTAATCTATTGCCATCCTCCTCCTATTTCACCCATCCAACCCATTTACCTCCATATTATCATTTATTTAGATTATATTAGATAGATTTAGGTGTTATTTTTTGTTTTTACCCCTCCCTGTGTTCCC
>QEPC01004745.1:239594-281452 GCA_003113815.1 Sphenodon punctatus
ATTGCCATCCTCCTCCTATTTCACCCATCCAACCCATTTACCTCCATATTATCATTTATTTAGATTATATTAGATAGATTTAGGTGTTATTTTTTGTTTTTACCCCTCCCTGTGTTCCCCATGTTCAATCTTCCTCCCTCCCTCCCCCCTCCATTTAATCCTTTCCCTCTCCCTCTATATATATTCCATCCCTGATTCCCTTCCCCTGTTTTTTTATTCATTTTGAGTAGCGTTAGATTGATTTAGTTTTCATTTCAGTTTTGTACCCCTCTCTGTGTTCTTTTTGTTCCCCCCATCCCATAGATAGATAGATAGATAGATAGATAGATAGATAGATAGATAGATAGTGTTTAGAGATTTTTTTACTTTTTGTAGGAGTAGTAGCACCCCCACTGCTAGAAGCAGGGCCCGATCCCCGGGCAATGTCAGTAGGGAGAGGAATAACAGCAGCAGCAGCAGCACTAGCAGCTATAGAGGGGGGCACTGGGAAAGTGCCAGCAGCATGGCAGGCATGGGCAGTCTAGCCTCAGGGTCCCACTACTCCCCTTCATGGGACATCACCATGATCAGGGACAGTGAGGAAGAGGCAGACACTAGTGCCGCAGAGGGGATGTCTTCAGCTGAGGCAATGGCTGAGCCTCCTCCCAGAGCTGTGTTGCCAGTGCCATCAAGTTCTCCCCCTCCCAGCAGTGCAGGTAGAAGTATGTCACCCGGGGCAGTCCAGAAGGCAGGAGGGGAAAAAAAATCCTCAGTGTGGGAACATTTTAAGCTGGTGTAAGCAGTTGATCCCAGAGAGGTGCAGTGCACTTTGTGCAATAAGGTGGTGAAGCTTGGGCAGGTGCTCGCCAACTTTCGGACAACTGCAATGTCGAGGCACCTCAAGGCATTCCACAGTGCTCTGATGCTAAACGGGAAGGCAGGGGAAGTGGATGCCAGGGGATTCCTGACTGCAGCAGCGGCCAGTCGCCCGGCTCCTTCAATGGACATGCATCCCTCACCAACTGTTGCCTCTAGCAGCAGGAGCAGTATGGGGCCAGAACAGTGCAGGAGCCTCACCAGCACCAGCGTCAGTCACTATGGAGGAGCTGGGGTGGGGGAAGCTGCCAACGCCATTGGGTGCTGGAGGGCGACGTGGCTTCTTTCAGGAGAAAGTCAAGCATCTGTTGGCCGAGATGATTGAGCTGGATGGGCAGTCCTTCTCATTTATAAAGGATAAGGGCTTCTAGTGGCTGATTGGATTCCTGGCCTCCCAGTTTAAGCTGCCTTCCCACTCGACCCTGAGTCAGACTGTGGTGCCACAGCTGTTCAGGGCTTTGAAGGAGCGGGTGAGGGAGAAGCTGGCAGGGGCTGTGGGGGGCATGGTCCACTTCACCACCAACCTGTGGTCCTCCAGGAACACACAGCATGCCTACCTGGCAGAGATTGCACACTGGTGGCAGGACCCAGAGGCAGAACTTGGCAGTGGCAGGAGGGGTCCTGAAGCAGGGTATAGGTGGGCCCTGCTTCAGGAACATGTAATGGACAGCTCCCACACCTCAAGGAACCTCGAGGCAGCCCTGGCTAACATGGTGAGGAAGTGGGTCATGCCAGGTGCAGTCTTCACCAAGGGGTATGTGGTCATGGACAATGCGGGCAATATACTTAAGGCGGTCCATGATGGGGGCTTCACAAGCATCCCTTGCTCTACACCATCCACCTTGTGGTCAAGGATGCTCTGGGCTTGGGGGATAAGGGGATTGGGCCAGGCACCCTTAGCTCCTTGGTCAACCGAGGGAAGAAGCTGGCAGGGTTCTTCAACCACAGCGTGGAGGGCAGCGACCTCCTCTGGGAGAAGCAGGCTGGGCAAGGGTCCTAGGTCCACCAGCTGGTGCAAGATGTCTCCACCAGGTGAAATTCCACCTTCCTGATGCTCGAGCGACTTCTTGAGCAGAAAGCCACCCTGCATCAGTTGGAACTGGAGATAGACATAGAGGCACCTCCAGGGTACAATAGGGAGGAATGAGAGATTCTTGCTCACATGGTCTTCGCCTGAGATCATTCCTGGCTGTTACGGAGACCGTGAGCAGCTCCACCACCACCCTCAGTCAGGTGACTCCACTGGTCCATAGTCTCCACAGGAGCCTGGACAACATTCTTGGGGGGGGGTGTTGTGGCCCTGCTGGCAAGAAGATGTCCGATGAGAAGCTTGACCTGGTGTGGAAGCTGAAGGCGGGGCTGAGTGCACGCTTTGATGAGCTCCTGCGCTGGGAGGAATATGTCCTGGCAACCATGCTGGACCCCAGGATCAAAGGCAGTATGGCACGCAATGCAGCAGTCTATGGCCTCCAGAAGGGTACGCTGGTGCAGAAGTAGTAGTAAGATTTTATTGTTTAGCATTTGCAATAACAAAAGACGACAACATATATAATACACAGCAACCAACAGTAACAAACAATATCTCATTCTAAAGAGCCCACTTTACCCGCAGTACATTAAATAAAAATAAAGCAACCTTCCATGATAAGCCTTCATCCTGGCCCAACAATAATGTGTGCCACCTGGCTGGGTTAACAGAATTAACAAAACTAGCGGGGATAGAACCCAGCCCTTTGGCTCGAGCCTCACTCCACCTAGGACAGTGGAGAAGGACATGTTCCAGCGTCTCAATTGGACCATCCTCCCCAGCACAGTCACAATAGCACATAGATGGATGTAACCCCGAGATCCGACCTTCAGTGGTAGCTGTAGGGAAGACATTCATCCGCACTAAGGTCAAACATCTACAGGCCGAATGAGGAATATGAAACTGAAGGTAAGGGGGGGGAGCACCTGATACTGATACAAGTCTAAGAAATCTGTCAATGTAGACTTAGATCGAAATAAAGCCATTTCCTGCTGTGCACTAATATCCCTCAATCGTTGCTTAATAATTACGTTCCCTGCACTTAAACCACAGCCAGCCAACGCAGCTGGGGAAAGCCCTATTTGGTTAAGCTTTTCTTCTACCAGCTTTACCCAGCCATTGCGTTCATCTTTAAATGCCCTCTGTGCTAATGGTGCAGTACTGCCATAGTACAATTTCAACCAATAACATAAACTCATAGTCCAAATCCGGACCTTAAGTGGCAGCATCCCACATTCCAGCCGGACTGCACAAGAGGGGGCATATTTGGGAAGAGCTAAAAGTGATCTCAAAATTTTAGTCTGAGTGACCTCTAGCCTAATGAATTTTCCCCTGGTCCAAAATTGGGCACCATATAATAACTGTGATAGACATTTAGCCCTGTATACTTCCAGGGCAGGGAGAATTAGATACCCCCCATTAGATCTAAAATATCGACAGAGGGCCTTCCCTAACACAGTAACTTGGCAAATTGCATTATTCCCATGTATCATCCATCCACCATTAGCCTGAAAAATCAACCCCAAATACTTATAAGAAACAACCTGTTCGATCTCATGCCCACCTAGCAACCACTTGTGACTCTTCCGTTTAGTTGAAAAGACCATGACTTTGGTTTTGGCATTATTTTACCTCCAGAAAATTCTGGCTGCAATAGTCGTGCAATGCCTGTAACTGTCTGTTCAAACCAACCCAGGGCCTGGCCAGCAGAATGGCGTAATCCGCATAAAGCAGAATTGCCACCTCTGTTACCCCAAGCCTGGGAGGATGATTATCTGACGATGTCACAGCCGGAATTAGGTTGTTCAAGTAGATGATAAAAAGGGTAGGGGCAAGCACACATCCCTGCTTCACCCCACGACTAGTTGGTATTACTCCTGAGAGTGTCCCCTCAGAGTCCACCCTGACTTGGAGGGACGTATTCCTGTACAGCCTTCGAATGAGGCCCAGCAGCCTGGGGTCCACCAGCATAGAGGATAATTTCCCCCCAGAGCCTGTTCCTAGAGACCAGATCAAATGCTGCACGCAGGTCTACAAATGCAGCATAAAGGCCTGAGGTATGCATATATTTCCCAACCAGATGTTGGAGCACAAAGCAGTGGTCAAGAGTAGACCGCCCAGCCCTGAACCCATTCTGCTCTTCCCTTAAAAGGTCTTCCTGCTCTAACCATTCATCGAGGCGCTTCAGTAGATATCGAGCATACATTTTTCCGGCCACACTTAGTAAACTAATTGGCCTATAGTTCTGGGCTTCCAGGGAGGAACCCTTTTTAAAGATGGGGACAATTTCTGCCTGGGTCCAAGAAGTTGGAATCTCTCCTGTTAAATTGATGCCTGTAAAAAGCAAAGCCAGGACTTTTGCCCACCACTTCCTGTTAGTTTTGAAGAGTTCCGAGGGCAGACCATCAGGCCCTACTGCCTTCCCTCCTTTCAGCCCATCAATTATCGCCTCGATTTCACTAGTTGTCACTTCAACCCAGCATGGGAGATCATTCAGAGCCCCCAAAGGGACACATGGTGCCGGGTCATTAGCATACAAAGAGCTAAAATAATCCCTCCATCGTTCCAAGGGAATCCTAGGGGTACAGTCTGGCTGAACCTTCCCACAATTATATAGCATTTTCCAGAAGCTAGTGTTATCCTGACTTCTGGCTGCCCTTTCAATGTCTTCCCAGCGTTTATAATAATATATCCGCTTTTTATGAATTAGTAATTTTTTATACCTTGCCCGTACACCACAAAAATATCCGAACCCTGTGGGTAAAGATCCTCTCCTGATCTTTTTGTAGAGCATCTCACTTCCCTTCTAGTCTGAGCACACTCTTGGTCAAACCATAAACAGGATCTAAATCCACCCTGAGGGTTAATATTGCTCCTAGCAGGTCTTATGCTGGACTGCAAGCCCCGTAATATTAAACTATACCTAGCCAGCAGCTCTTCCACATCCTGGGCCTCTATCAGTCCTGTAACCAACTCGCCCCTTCCGGTGAGGTAATAATTGCCTCTGCCCTCGCCTCCCATTCATTACTCCACTTTACCCTAGGGTTTAAACAATCAACCTCAGCAACAGGACATCCTACCCTTTCAACCTCCTCATCCAGTAACCCAGACCTTGTCAGAACCATCTTAACTGGCATATGGTCACTATGGGTATAAAAAAGCACTTCCAAATGCAAAACCGATAGATAAAGCCCCCGCGATACAATAATTAAATCAATCACACTCCCCCCCCCCCTGCGGGGAGATGTATGTCAATTCAGCCAGACAGTCTGGCTAGATCCTACCATTTAGCACTGCCAGACCTGTCCCTGTTATTATTATTATTATTATTATTATTATTATTATTATTATTAACAAACATTTATATAGCGCCAGCAGTGTACCTGGCACTTTACAAAGTAATAAAATATACACGGTCCCTGCCCCTAGGGCTTACAATCTGAGAGACAGGAGCTGGGGGAGAGACTTAGGAAGGGGAACAGAGGGAGAGACAAGGGGTCTAACATTCATGAAGATGCGAGGTCTCAAGTGCACGTACTTGGCTTGGTTACGATGAGAATGACAGCAGACAGGTCCATGTTGCAAGGATAAGGGTAAACCGATCGTAGGTATAGGAATAGTGCCTCAGCAGGATAAAGAGTCAGACAGAGAGGAGCGAAAGAAGTGAGTTTTAAGGAGAGATTTGAAGGTATGAAGGGAGGGGGCAAGGCGGATGCGGACAGGGAGGGAGTTCCAGGCATGATAGTTTTTCCTTATTAGATATATCAAACATTCTAACACCCTGCCAAAAATCCTACTAGGAGGAGTCCACTCCCATTGATTCTCAGATCTTTGGAGCTCCTGTCTGGGTAGGGTGAAGCTGCCTCATTCTCCCATGGCCCCCCTATCAGTGCCACAGCTTGGTCTGACTCTCCCAGGCACACATTACAGTCCCTTGTCAACAAAATATCCACCTCCAGATACAAATCCCCCACTGACTCAATCAGTTCCTGCAATTCCTGCCAACAGCCCTCCGAGTAATAAGGTGAGGGGCTAGGAGGGATATAAACATTTATTAGGGCCAGAGTCTTTCTGGGGGAAAAGATCATAGTCCCACAGAAAAGAGACTGCGTCCCAGGGAGGGGAGCATAGGCCACACCCAGGGAGGAGGAAACAAAACACACACAGCCTCCACTCGGACGACCTCTCCCTTCCGTTGCATGAGCAGGCAGATCAAAAACATCATATCCTACTAAAGAGATCGGGTCCAAAGTCCAGGTCTCCTGAAGGCACACAATCTGGTTTGCCTGCAAAATTGTCAGGAACTCACTATCTGTAGCCTTAGTCTTCCAACCAGCAATGTTCCACGAAAGAACTCTGACCCCAGTCAACCTTCAATCCGTGCCTACCTGCTCAATTGCCTCTTCCTTAGAGGAGGAAAATGGGGGAATGACCCGAGTAGCCCCTCTCAGGTCTATAACCGGTTGTTTATCTGTCTGGGCCATCATAGGTGATTTTCCCGCCAGATCCCCCTTAAATGTAAAAACTTCTCCAACTTCATCCTGCAGCCCCTCGTCAAACAAAAATTGAGTTTGGACCTGCAGCATCGGTTGTCCGGGGTTTGCCAAACTGAGGTCCATCTGCAAAGGCTGTTCAAAAGCAGCTGAGGGTATACATGTTACACTCGTTGCATGCCCAACCTCAGTAGGATCTAAGCCCCTGTCAGCCTCCCACCGAGAAGATGTTAAGGCTCCATCCTCAACTCCCGGGTTCCCCTCATAAACAATGCCTGGGTCCTGAGTTCCATCAATGGAAAGAAAGCTCCCATTACCCCTCCCAGAAGCTACCAGAACTACTGGAGATACTTCCCGCACTGGGAGATTCCCACTACCACTACCCCCTGGGACCTCCCTAGCTTCAGTTCTAACTTCCGCCCCTCCCACATCCATCCCTTCTCCCTCATCCGCCAATCCGGAGGATAAACCCTGCTCCTCAGAGCATGGGTATACCTTATCTCTTCCTGCAAGGGGGGCAAAGCTCCCTTAGTGATCTCAGAAGGCCCCTTTTTTAAAAAAGTCCACCGCCTAATTCCCGAGGGAATCAAATTAGAGTGATTTGGGGAAGAGGGAAAGAGGACAGTCATCGTTCCCTTGGTACCTCCTCTCTATCCTCCCTTCTCCCTTGGTTATCTGTAGCTCTTACAAAAATCCTGGCCAATCTGATCCCAAGCTCCCTGAAACGGGGCACATTCTTAAGAATCATTTTAATATGGAAGATCTTCCGAAATGAAACAACACAATGATAGTCTCGTGGTCCCCTATGAATTACCCGTATAAGACGGATATCTTTGGGTACTAAAGGGATCTGGGCCAAATAAGATAAATACATGGCTATTTGCCTCTCAGTCTCCCAAGGAGGCATCAGCCCAGCTGCTGTCGGGGAGACAGTAAAATCTATAGCCTCCTTACAGAGAGAGAACCAGTTGATGCCTTGGTTTACTTGCAGCCCCTCCTCTCCGTAACCACCACCCGAACCCACTTCCACCGAGGGACTGTTAACACTATCCCGAATATTTCCTCCTCCCTCATTAACTACCCCGGCCCTTTTCACAGTATCAACTGTCGAGGTAATCTGGTTCAATGGTAATCCCAATATCTGCGCCGCTAATGAAATTAAAGAAAAATTCGTGTCACCAACACCAGAGATAACTATTTTAAGTTGGGCCAAAACCAGCAGTAATGTTTGATTAATCAAGGAGGTCTGTTCCACTAACAGTTCCAGGGTAGACTTGCCTGTTACCAAATCCGACTTGCCTTGGCTGCCAGACTACAGCACTGCGCTAGGAGTCAAGATCTCAGATAGAACCTGCGTCTGTGCCACAGCTGCCAGCGTAGAACTCTCCATATCATTTAAAGTGTCCGAGAGGGTGGGTAAGGCAGAACAGGCCATTGGGGTATATGCTGGATCTCCCTGCTGGCTTGTCGAAAAAAAGGCATCCAGTTTCCTCTGTTTGCCCTTAGGCGGATCCATCACCAATTCTCTGGCCAATCTCTTTCGAGAAGATGCCATATCAGTATCACACGAACACTCTGAGGGGAAAAAAGATACAGCAAACAAGCAGTGCAGAAGGTCCAGCAGGCAGAGCTGACTATGCAGCAGGACATCTCTGTAGATGGTGGGAGTGGGAGCAGTGACCCCTTCCAGCATTCTGGATCTATCCCTGCCCCCAGCCCTAGCCATTGCAGCAGCACCAGCAGCAGGATGAGTAGCAGCAGCAGGACTCCTATTGCCAGCAGCTCCTCCTGTGTGCAGGCCACTCTGGGGAGCATGGGCCCAGCACAAAAGAGCAAACAGTGTAGCTGAGGGCAGTGGGGCAGGTGGTGCCCAACCAGAGCTACCAGAGGGACTATGATGGTGCCTCAGCAGCAGTGGAGACCTACCTGGAGGAGGAGCCATGCATTGATCCCAGCAGTGATCCCTTGACCTACTGGGCCAGCAAGGCCAACGTGTGGCCGGCTCTGTCGAAAGTGGCCGAGGGTATTCTGGCCTGCCCACCAACCAGTGTCTCCAGTGAGCAGGTGTTCTCTGTGTCTGGGAACAATTTCTCCCTGCACCGCCTGAGACTGGGGACCAAGTTGGTGGAGCAGTTGCTCTTCTTGAAGGTCAACCTTCCGCTGCTGGAATTCCCTGAGCTGTTCCTGGACAAGGAGTGATGGTGCAGTGGCACACGCCATCCCATGCCAGCGGCAGTCTTGGGATGGGGCTCCTCCTCCTCCTCCTCCTCCATCTGGGTTAGGGCTACTGCTCCTGTGCTGCTAAGGTACTGTCCCTCACTCCTAATGCCTGGCACGCGCCCTGCCTCTCTCTGTGCCTCTCTCTCTATTTCTCATACAAGACAGCCTCTGCCACCTTACCTGACTGATCTCATAATGCAGGGTGGCATTGTGAAACAAACGGTAAGCATGCCAGCATGCCTATGGGTACATGATCTCGGCCCGACTATGTGTCAATGACTGGCTCTTGCTTTCTCACACTGTACAGTCTTTGCTAGCCTATCTGAGTGCCCTGCTGCCAATATCCCAGTCTGCCCGCCCTACCGCCTCTCATGCCACGCTGCCTGTCTGCCTGCCCAGCTTGCCACCAAGCTCAAAGAATGCCTCAGTCCTCCTTCCTTCCTCCCATGCCAAGGTGTCTGTTTGCCCACCCAGGTTGCCTAGCTCAAATCCTGCCCAAGCCTGCCTGCCCTAATGCCTCTCATGCCACACTGCCTGTCTGCTTGCCCATCCAGGTTTCAAAGCTCGAACCCTGCCTCAGTCTGCCTACCTGCCGCTCATACCACATCGCCTGCCTGCCTGCCCTTGCAACCAACATCTGCTGCTGCTGCTGCCAATGACCCCCAGGCCTATATGCTGTCTGTGCCAAGGGTTCTGTACCATGGCAACCCAGTGTCTGCTGCTGCCGCCAATGCCCCCAGACCTATATGCCATCTGTTCCAAGGGTTCTGTACCCTGGCAACCAATGTCTGCTGCTGCTAGTGCCAATAACCCCGGGCCAGACCTATATGCTGTCTGTGCCAAGGGTTCTGTACCCTGGCAACCAATGTCTGGTGATGCTGGTGCCAACGGCCCCCAGGTCTATATGCCATCTGTGCCATGGCATCAAGAAACAGCCACTCCAGCCCCAGGATCCGCCGTCAGGGTTCTGGGCCCTACATTACTGGCAGGGAGGGCTGTGTCCAATATCTAGAAGCTGCCACTCTAGCCGCAGCCCTGGATCCTGCCTCAGGATTCCTGTGCCCTGTCATTCCACTCACGGGGCGCTGTCATTCCACCTTTTATTTTTGCAACATACTGTTCATGGAGAAAGAAAGAGAGAGAGAGAGAGAGAGAGAGAGAGAGAGAGAAAGTCTCCCCACTGCTAGAAGGAGAGACAGACACGATCCCACCCATGCTGTCACATGCACTATATGGCCAGAGAGAGTGTGAGAGAGAGGCTCTCTGCTAGAATGAGATGGTGGTGGAGGGGGAGAGGTAGGTGTATCCAGCTCAAGTTGCCACCTGCCAGAACCAGGAAGAACTCCCATATGTGCTCATGCTCCCGATCGATGCCCATTTCCCCATCCAGCAGCAAACCTACCAGAATGAGATGGAATATATCAATATAACAGAACGCATTATATATGCCTGCCTGCCTGTGTGCGTTCCTGTACCTGCGACTAGTAAGAGGGGCAACCTCACCGCATAAAAAATCTGCTGTAACTCCTATCCCTCCTCAACTCTAGGTGGAGTATTACAATGTAGCACAGGCAGTGATTGTCTCTGTAGCCCACAACTCTGCAGAGGTCATTTGGGATGATCTCTACCCCTGGCCCCCTGTCACTGTAGAGGAGGTAGAACAGGTAGTGGGTACTTTCAGGAACAACAGGGCCCCTGGCCCAGATGGTATTCGTATAGAATTTATCAAAAGCTTCCCTGACTTGTGGTTCCCATTACTGGCCACGTTATTTACAGCTGTAAATAACACCAGCAGAATCCCTGATCTATAGACAAAGGCGGTGGTTGTTCCCATTTTCAAAAAGGGTGACAGATTGATCCCCGCCAATTATAGGCCCATTATCTTACTGTCAGTTATCGGGAAAGTTTATGCCCAACTTTTATTGGGCAGACTTTTAGACTGGATGCAACAAGAGAATATTGTGGCAGAAGAGCAAGCGGAGTTCCAGAGGGGCTGCTCTACAATAGAGCAGTGCTATATCTTAGATCATTTAGCCCGCACTGGTTCTTTTTTTGTTGCATTCCTGGACCTAAAGTCCGCCTTTGACTCTCTCGATAAACCCATTCTATGGCAAAAGCTCCAGGGTACATTGGTTTAAGGCAGACTCCTTAATTTAATTAAATCTCTGCACACTAAATCGTCCTTAGTGGGCAAGTTGGATGAGCAGGGCCACATTACAGAGCCTATATATACTCACATGGGAGTTCGGCAGGGCTGCGTGCTGGCTCCAGCACTTTTTAACTTCTACATCAATGAGGTAATCCCAAGGATGTCTGATAAAAGTTTCTTTCCACCTAAACTAGGTTCCAGAACGGTAGGCTGTCTTGTCTATGCGGATGATATTGCGTTGCTATCACAAACCCGAATTGGTCTGATAAGACAACTCAAGACATTTGCCTCTTTCTGTGAGGACCATAAACTGGTTATGAACTTTAATAAAACTAAAGTTTTGGTCTTTTCAAAAGGGAGAAAACATTTCTCTTGGAATATCCAGGAGCATTCGATCCAGCAGGTGTATTCTTTCCGCTACTTGGGTTTTTTGTTCCATAGATCTGGCTCTTGGAGCAAGCACACTGCCAGAGCCATTCTGGTAGCTAAAAGTACGTCCCATTCCATTTATGGCCTCTTTAGGCATTTGGGTAGGATCGCCATTACTCCAGCATTGAAAGTCTTCAATAGTAAGATTGGTAGCCAGCTCATGCATGGAGCAGAACTCTGGGCTCCCTCCCAAGTGCACAGACTTAATGTAATTCAGTCTAGGTTTCTGGCGGAGCTTTTTGGGATGCCCATTGGTACCCCGAATGCAGTCTTCAGACTGGAAACAGGAAGCACCAGCCTTCAAGATCGTGCTATGGCACAAACACTGAAATTTTGGGTAAGAGTGTATAAGCAATGTTGTTCGATTCTATTACAAGAGGTCACTAAGGACCTTTTTCTTTCCCCCTGGATGCAGATGGTAGAAACCCACATCAATTCCCTTGGGTTATCAAAAAAATATCTGGAGCATAAACCTATCGGTGCAGTACGCAAGGAAATCCTTAGTAGAGCTGAAATCATAGGATGGCAAAAGGATGTAGGTAGTGTGAGAGCCTCTCAACATCTTCGCTCCTATCTTAATTGGGCTCCCACTCAGGGTTTGGTCCCAAAATACCTAGAATCCCCTATATCAGGGAGGGCCAAAGTTCTGATCTTCTATGCCCGTGTAAATGCAATGCACTCTCGGGTCACTGAAGGCAGGAAGCGGGGATTTCTGTTTTCTGAGCGTTTGTGCCCCTTTGATGAGGAAGCTGTAGAATCTGTATCCCACGTGTTGTTACACTGCCATCTTTACGCTCCATCAGGGAAAATTTCCTTGCACCTTTCTCCAGAAGTTACCTGGGAGATCGTATGAATCCTTGCTAACTTTATTACTAGACAGTGTCGAGCCACGGGTTATTAAAGATGTAGCTGCATTCCTTCTGCAGGCTTTTCACTATAGAGGAAATTTTCTAAAATGTAGGCCTATTTCGGGGAATGAATTCCCTTGATTTGGGTTCTCTTCGTGAACTAATTGGCCCAGAGCACTCGATAATTAGTTTGGATATGCTTTTTGCTATAGCCGATTGTGTTTTTTTTTAAAAAATAACATTTTGCTTTATTAGCAATTTATGTTTGTGTAGATGTATCAATTTATTTTGTAATACATGTTATATATATTATGTCATGTTTGTTTGTGAGCAATGGCCAGGAACCATGCAACAAACAATGATGATGATGATGATGCCCATTGCCCACATCCAGCAGCAAACCTACCAGATTGAGATGTAATATATCAATATAACACAACGTATTATATGTGCCTGCCTGCCTGCCTGTATGCGTTCTTGACTGTACCTGTTGCTACCACCCATTGCTTGATTGAATGAAGTGTTCCCTACCATGCACTAATTTTAGGGACATAATTATTATTAAACTCACATAGGCTGTCATTCCATTGTACCTGAATCAGTCATGCCCGCCCATCCCAGGAGCCATCAACGAAATTCTGGAACCATCATTCCAGTCACTGGAGGCTGCATTCCATTCCACTGCATCCAGAAGCCCAATGCCTGCAAACCAGCCTGCCCTCCCCCCCACAATAGCCTACTCCTCCGCACCCACCTGTGGATGCCCGCTGAAGCTGCTGGAAATAAAAGCCCCTCCGACCACCATCTCCCACCGCCTGTTGCCCACTGCCAAGGAGCCTGTCTCTCTTTCTCTCTGGCACACACACACAGACACAAGCCCTGCCCCTCCTGGGCCCCCTGTCTGCAAGTTGAGACCCTGCTGCTGCCTGGCACATCTTTGGGTTAATACCTTAACTATGCTACATGTGGAGCCAGCCAGATGCTGTTGGCAGGGATCGACAAGCTGTATGAGATTCTGTCACCTGCCAGCCAGAACTTCAGCAATTAGGGATAAAAGATTGGACAGGTCAAATGAAGGTCATAACAACAAATATAACAACTTTTATTAAAACTATTTAAACAACAACAACAACATTATAAAACCAAAACCAAACAGTGAAAGGAAACTTAAGAGGTACTACTAGTCTTTGGGCATGTCCCACAGAATTTGGGGGAAAGGCAAAAGGCGGCAGGGTGCAGCACAGGACTGAGGGGCGGCCACCCTGTGCTCTGCCATTTCGTAGCCATGGGCCAAGGCAAACTCCATGGCCCCTTCCATGTCTGCTTGCCACCTGGAGATCACCTGGTGGTAGAGTTCCAGCCTCTCCATCTAGGCAGAGACGTATTGGGAGTATGCCTCCACCTGCTTTTTCTCCACCTCAAGAGTCTGGAACCTTTCCACCAGGAGGTTCTTTATGGTGCATACGTCCGTCATCATCTGGCAGCCAGACCTCTCCACTTCAGCCCCAAAGGCCTTTGCTGCTGCAGACTCCTGGGCCTCGGGGGACTCCACATCGGGGCTGGAGGAGGAGGGAGGATTTTGATGGTGTTGCTTTTGGGTTGCCTTCCCCCCCGCTTCTTCTGGTGCTGATGCTCCAGCTCCACGGCCATGCTAGAGTCCTCCTGCCACTTCACCATCTGGCCATGGAGCCTTTCAATATGGGAAATTAGCCCTGATGTGGTCCCCTCTCTCTGCCTCCTGAATCTTGCAGATCTAAAGAGCATAAAAAGATAGGAACATAAGAAGTGCCATACTGTGTCAGACCAATGGTCTGTGTCAAACCCTGCCTGCATTCTGTCTCCACAAGTGGGTGGGTGGTCAATCTCTCTCTACAGTGGATTTCTGCTCCTAACAGGTCATAGGGCAATCCATTCCCTATTGTTCCAGCCCCTGTACCTTACTGTGCAGATGGCATATTTTTCATGATTCTCAAACCACCTCCAGACATAGGTCCTTGTCTGCTGATTGGTGACCTCAGTCTCATTGTCCTGCATGGCATGGCATGGCACCAGCACCAGCATCCGATTCCTCTCTGAAACAGGAACACATAAACAACACCTAAGTAATATCATGCATTCATGCCTCTAGTCCTCCCTCCTTGGGGTGCTAGGGATGGCAACGGGAGATGGTGACCCTGGCTGGCACGTGCAAATCCTGCCCTCCTTGGGGCACTAGGAATAGCAACTAGAAAGACCCTGGCCCAGACGTGCAAATTCTGCCCTCCTTTGGGTGCTGCTAGGGAGGGATAGCAATGGAGAGACCCTGGCTGGCATGTGCAAATCCTGCCCTTATTTGGGGGTGCTAGGTAGGGATGGCAACTAGAGAGTGGAGACCCTTGTTAGGGATGGCTGGCAGGCACATGTTTGGGTGGGGGTGCTGCTTGCGCTCATGCCTGACTTCTGGAAGAGTCCCCCACACTACAGTACCCTCTCTCTCTGGGGCAGGCATCTGCTGCTACCCGCTCTTGCCCACTGTTTGTTCCTGACTGATGCCCACCACCCATGCACCCACCCACACACCAGCAAACTCTTTCTAACAGATAGAGCCTTAAGTTTCTTGTCCTCAAAGTAAAAAAAAAAGTTTACAAACCTGGCAGCACCTCCTGTGTCCACCGCTTGCTTCTCATCAGAGGAGACGTCACCTTCACTGAAGGTCCAGGGGCTGGGGCAGCAACCTCTTCCTCCTTCACCACCACCAGCTCTGGGAGCACCATGTTGGCCCCCAGGTGTTTAATGAAGACAACAGTCTTCTTCATTATTTTTTTTAAACAGCCACTCCAACACACAGACCAACAACAGTCACCCACCAACACTCAGTCCAACCAGCCAAAACAACACAGCCAAACCAAACATAAACAGCCAAAACACATGGACTGAACAGCCAGCCAGCCAAACACACACTCTCTCACCACTCAGCTCCGCACGCACTCGAATTTCCGGTTTCTGACACGATCACAGGATCTCACGATACCTTTTTCCGAATGCCTGAACAGAACAGAACACGACCGAACCAAACGGCCGAACCTGAACTCGGAAACTGACCCGAATGCCCAAACCAAACCGGACTGAACTGAACGACTGAACCCGAACTGCAATCTGTTCGCACATCCCTAGTAAATGTAGTTTATGAGCACTGAAAGGATCTGATACAGTGCTTCAACCACATTAGAAGTGGTAATTTTGATGCCAGTGCAACTTGTGAGGTATGGAGATTTGGTAGAAAGCTGGAGGAGGATAGGGAGTTCCTTTACTTCCTGTTTTAATTCCATAAAATAATGCCTTATGTTAAGGTGCTTTATGATCAACTGCAAAAGAGAGAGATTGACTCTGTAGGTGTTCAGACATTTACTACAGTGTTTGTCAACAGCATCAATTGATTGAGAAACTCTGGATCTGCGCTCCGAATTGCCAGAGCAGTCCCAGCTTCCGAGAGGTAGCACTATAGACACCCTGGATCAAATCACAGTTGAAGTTTGCAATATCATAATTTCACATGAAAAGTAACGATTTGCATTCACAAAGCACCTAGTAAGCGCAACATTATTACAAGGGGCTCTTTTTGCAGCACACAACCAACACTTTCCATTGAATGAAACAGTGGATGCCTACCCTATGCTACACAAAGACAGACTGAGGATGGAGATTTTTGTCTTGTATGATAAGAAAGACTTGTATGGTATGAAGGATGCTTCAGAGATACTTCATACATTGCTGGACAACAATCTGCAGGACAGCTTTGCCGAAACTTTGAAACTAGTGAGAATTGTCATCATGACACCAATGACAACAGTGGAATCTGAACGGTCTTTCTCAGCACTACAGAGAATAAAAACTTTCCTGAGGAACACAATGACAGGAGAAAGACTCAATGCATTGGCAGTGTTGTCAATAGAGAAAAGGTTGATCCAATGAATACCTGACTTCAGCCACAGGACAATTGAACAGTTTGCACATCTTAAAGACCGTTTAGTGCCATTGCAGTACAAGTGATAGATCTGTATGAGTGTTTGCATTTGGAGTGCATGGGAAAGCATTTGAGGTGCTTGGCTGGTGAGGCAAAGGAGCTGTCAGGAGGAAAGTTTGTTGTTTGAGTTCTTGGCTGGTTTGTGTGTGGGTGTCTTTGGTTGTGGTTTAGGTTGTGTTTGGGGGAAGGTGTGAATGTTTGGTTAATGCTCTGTGTTTGGTAAATAAACCCTTTTCTTGAGTCCAAGACTTGTATTCAGTGTGGGTTGTTTTTTTTTTATTGCAAATTATTAAGCATTTATATATTTATTTTATTAATTTTATCAGTTTTTATCCTGCTCCTCCTGAAAACAGCTTGGGGCAGCTAACAATTTTAAAACATAAAAATACAATCATATAAAAATTTAAAAACAATCCTAATAATATTAAAACAGGGTTAGGCACAAAAAACAATAAATAAGGATAGGGCGAGATTAAAAACCCCTAACCCATCCATCCCTCCCCAAAGGCCTGAGCGAACAGCCAGGTTTTACAAACTCACTGGAATGTTAAAAGGCTTGGGGCCAGGCGAGCTTCCTCCAGGAGGGAGTTCCAAAGGCGCGACGTGGCCACCGAGAATGTCCTCTCCATTGTGGCCCCCCACTTAACATGGGGGACCTCCAGGAAGGCACCCCCAGCAGACCGAAGAAGCCTCTCTGGGGCGTGGAGGGTGAGGCAATCCCTGAGGTATGAGGGGCCAAGACCGTGAAGGGCCTTATAGATCAATACCAATACCTTGAACCTGACTCGGCACGCTATTGGCAACTAGTGCAGAGTTCGGAGCACAGGTGTTATGTGGTCCCGGCGACCCGTACCCAACAGGAGCCGGGACGCCACATTCTGCACTAGCTGTAGCCTCCAAACCAGGAACAAGGGCAGCCCCAAGTAGAGTGCATTGCAGTAGTCCAGCCTCGAGATGACGAAGGCATGGACGAGGGAGTCCAGGCCAGAGACCTACGGGCAGAGTCTCCGCACCAGATATAACTGGTGGAAGGCAGCCTTCGCCACCACCTCCACCTGTCGATCCAGGTGGAGATCTGCGTCCAATACCACCCCCAGTAGTATAGTGCCAGCAGTGTACCTGGCTGGTGTTTTACAGTTGTTGGGAGACAGGTCCCTGACCTGGTGGGCTTACAATCGAAGGACAAGGATGAGGGGAGCACAGGGAGAAACACACCCATTCCAGTTTTTTTACACATGGGGAACCAAGGTTGTAAACATTCATATTAACTTGAAGGTTGGCTAGGCTCCACATACCGTTGGCTAGGCTCCACATACCATTGGCTCCACCTACCATTGGGCTGGCCCCTCCCAATTCTGGCCCCACCCTGCACCCCACCAGCCTTGGAACCCACCAGCCATCACTGTCCTGAAGAGACAACGAGCAACCAGCCATCACAACTCTCTAGGATCTTCCTGACAGGAATGAATGGAGCCATTAAAGGACAGTCCCATTAAACACTGACAGGTTCCAACAGTGACCTGAAATCCTGCCGGTGTCAACAACACCCCATGATCAATAGTATTGAAGATGCCAAAAAGTTCTAACAAGGTCAAAAGTGTATGATCTCCTTGTCACGGCTTGGAGGTCCAACTTAAAGCAATCTAATAATCCTACTCAACGCCTGCTGTTCAGGAACAGTGACTAGCTCAGAAGGTGTTGGGAAGGGGGGAGGCAGATAGTTTCATTTCTTGCAAGCCTCTCCACCCCTGGTGCCTGGAAGTCTGCTCCTCAGTGACTAGTACTACCCCTCCCTGTCACATTCGACCTTCCAGTGAACCTTTTTTTGCCACCCGAACTCACCCAAACGCGATCCAAACTGACCGAACTGTTCGGTCGTTTCGACGTTCGGAATTGAGTTCGGTTTGGCCAGTTCGTGTTCAGATTCATGTTCGTATTCGGTCATCCGAACAGGTCGAGTTCGGGCCGAACTCCGAACTTCCGAACCGTGTTCACCCATCCCTAGCACTGACTTTTCTTTGTTACTGTGAGTAGTCAGCTCAGCTGCCTAGGGTTGTAGCAGCAGTGACACACATAAAACGCTTAAAATTTAGATCTGTTCAGCAACTCTGGCCTGTTTATTTCAGAAACAATGCAAACATCACAGTCCATGCCTAAATAGGCCAACAGGCTGGCTTTAATACTACTACTACTTTTAATTTCTATAGCACTACTATTCATATGCAGCGCTGATACAAGGAGCCTTACATAGGCTCTCAGCCTGCCAGCTGGTTCAGAACCCTGAAGACCTTCCAGGACTAGCTAGTTATGACTGAGGTCTGCAGTGCACCCTGCCAGAGCCAGGTCTCTTGAATGCCTGAACTTTTAGATTGTAAGCTCTCGGGCAGGAACCATGTCTATTTTATTCTCTGTAAAGCATCAGGTACACTTCTGGTGCTATATATAAATAATGCTAATAATGCTAATAATGCTAAGAAGAAGAAGAAGAAGAAGAAGAAGAAGAAGACTGAATATTTATAGTTTCTGGGGGCAGGGCCAAGGCACCAGCAAGTGCTCCATGCCTGACCCATTACAGTCACCTACT
Organism: Sphenodon punctatus; assembly: GCA_003113815.1. Taxonomy (NCBI): domain Eukaryota; kingdom Metazoa; phylum Chordata; class Lepidosauria; order Sphenodontia; family Sphenodontidae; genus Sphenodon; species Sphenodon punctatus. The sequence goes on from QEPC01004745.1 coordinate 258,203, forward strand.
GACATTTCACCATCTTCACTGAGCAGTGGACCTACCATTTCCCTATTCTTCCTCTTAATTCTGACATCCTTTTTAAAAAAAAAATTTAATTATTTTTAGCATCATTTGCTAGCCTCCGCTCATTTTGTGCCTTAGCTTTCCTGACACCATCCTTGTTTGGACTACATATATGTATGCTTCCTTAGTAACTTCTTCCTCCTTTCATTTCTTATAAGCTTCCCTTTCAATTCTTAGCTCATTTGTAAGTTGGCAGAAATGATACCCTCAGTAAGAGATACATTCCCTCCAAATATATCCTGTAAATCGGACAGAAAACAAAGATCCAGTCTGATATATATGTCCCAAACTTTTAAATTTTTTATTCTGAAATTTTATTTTTTTTGTTTTCATTTTGCTGGTATTAATAACAAAAAATGAAATTCTGTTATTAATACCAGAAAACACCCCTAAAAGATCATCCTTGTTACATGGATGCTGTTTTCACAAACCCTGTTTTAGGGTGTCACGGGATCCCTGGGATTGGCCATGTGCTGGCGTTTATCCAACCCGCTCTGCCACTGTGTCAGAGATCGTAGAAGCAACATACACAGCACTCATGTAACATACATGTTCCGTGTGTGAGTACACTATATTCATGTATCCCAGGCATGTCTACTATCAATCAAGTCATAATTAACAGATACATACAATCAAGAAGAAAGTTTGCATCTGAGAACTATGTAAAAAAGAAAAAAAAATATTGTGAGTCCATAAAACCCAGCTAGCAGGTTTTCTGGGACAGATAGAAAACCAATGGGGATTGAGATTAAGCATTGATGGGAGAGGTATGATATGACCTAAGAGGCAGTTAAGTTTCTCCCAGTAAAGGAGAGAAAAACCTGGCAAGATCAGGAAAAGACCATCGAAAGGTACTTAAAGAACAGTCAAGGGAGAAAGGGGAGACTCTTTCTCCATCGACCAGGAAGCAGCCATGGACTAAAAACAAAGACTAGCACCCAGCCTTATCAACGGCTAAGAACTATAGGCTAAAATATGAACTCAAGTTTAGGGTAAGACTTCAGCTTAGGGATTTCACAAGTAATTCTGCCATGGCTGAGATCCCATGTCCTGCAGATCACATGTGTATGCGCACATGTGCATGGTTTCCACAGGGCACAATGTACCCTCAATGTTGATCCACTTGGTTTGTGCACACTTTGCGCACGGCCACGACACATGGTAGGAAGCTCCAGGGACATGGGTAGTAGGGTAGTGACTCATTAACAGGTTGGGACGGTTCTGGAGGGATCTGTTTCCAGTGGAGACTGACCATCACGCATCCACACAACACTGACATCTGGGAGCAAAGGGCAAACTCTATAAAGCAGCCAGAAAAAACAGGGAAAGGGGAAGGGAGGAAGGAAAAGCATGTCTGAAAAAGAGCAGGCCTCAGACTGAGAACTGGCAGGCACTGCCGATCCTCCATCCCCGCAGTGCTTCTGCGGGACTGGCATCTGTTTTCCCTGCAGGGTTCCTGCGTGGGGCCAACACCTGTTTGGATGTTGCACATTTTTATTTAAGGGTGAGGAGCAGGGAGCCAAGATGACGAGCTCACTCATGGAGTTGTTCTGGCCATTTGGACCTCCAGCATCTATGATCTGGGTGGGACCATGTTTGACCAGGACTCATGGGCCCGTTTTTATGGACAGGGGTTCCATGTTTGCCTGTTGCCGCGGGTTTGGCCAGCTCACTCAATGAGGTGTGTTCCAGGGTGAAAACAGACATGACGCTAACCACCCTTTAACCACTCTTGGTGGTTATTTATGCATGTTTCAGGGCTGCATAGGGCCCCAATACAGAATCTTCCAGAGCTCTGTCTGTGGGGCAGGCTGCCCCAGAGCAGTCACAACTGGCCCCATTTGGCACATCTGGCAGTCACTCTTCAGTCAGACAAGTTGACCCAAGGGTAAGAGGAGCTGGAGTGGCAAAAATGGAGCTGTTGTCTGTCTGTTTACACCCAATGTTCTACTCTCACTCCTTTTCCCCATTCCCACCCATTTACTCAAAGTTGGGGAAGAGAGTCAAGAGAAAATCTACTGATCTCCCACATCCTCCTTCCTTTGATCTGTGGAACTGAAGTCACAACCTACTCATCTCTTCACCCACCAAGCAAAAAAGCAAGAAGGCGGCGTTTCATATCCCTATTCTGCCAGAATAAATCACGTATCTACTTCTTTAACTATCCTCTATCTCCACCTAATGAGTTCCCTGGGAAGGACTCAAGATTTCTGCATAGGTCATAGGGAAAGCAATGTGAATGAAAGAAAAAGAAAAAAAAGCATGAGAAAAGTTTCCCCCCTTTGTACATCATAGGAAAAAAGGGGGAAATTCAGGTTTTTTTTACCTTTAATACAATTTTCTATCTGAGTTAACACATTACAGAATAAGATGTTTAGAACTTAATTCTTTGAAAGAGCAAATACAGTATGATTTATGCAGTATTGACTGAGTCAACACGAATATGATTTGTGTGCATGTATTCAAGTTTAATAAATAAAAAGTGTGTTCACACACCACCAGAAATACCAGTATTGCATTTTTACTTCACTCCAGTTCAGTCCTCTCTATTTTGCCCCCCTTCAAGCTTGCTATTTTACCATTAAGGGTTTTAGCAGTTGGTAATAGCAAATGAATTAACGTAGTCTTTGGTGATTGTATTTGAATTGCTGACTATAAACTAAATAGAATACTATTCATGATTCAATACAATATTATGGTTGAGGATTTAAATGTTTGAAATGCATTTACAAAGCAGGAAATTCTACACATGAACTGAGCCACATCACATGGCATATGTATTCTCAGCTACTGTTTAAAATATGTCCTTAAAACATATCCTCGAAACCATAAGATTAAAACATGGGGATTGTGACCCTCAAGTGGCTTATGAACAATCTCAGGTAAACTGTTGCCATCCTTCCTTGTTATAGCTAGATAAGAGAGGCGTGTCCAAGCTAAACAAGAAGTGCTTGCAACCTTTTATTCTTCTATAATACAAGAAACATTGAAAGCCGTTATGTTATCGTGCCTTAGCAATCTTAAGATGAGGAACTTCCTCTGTGAATAATATGGAAATTTAACCTGCATACTAGTCTGTCCAGTGGCCTTTCTGCTGAATGAAAAACATGATAGTGAGCATTTGTTATGAGGTTACTGTTGGTTCCATCCAGGGTCCAGTTCTTTATTTCAGAAGCGTTCAAAGGTCTGATCCAAGTATCCAGGTCTGTGGTTTAATATTAATTTGTACACACTGAGTAGGAAAGTATCCATTCTGTTCTTTTTACCCCTTCTTCACATCCAGGTTAGTGCTGAATTGATGCGGCAAAAGCTGTTTCCATCAGAAACAGATAATTCGCCTGTGCTCATGCGATAAGGAAACTTATGGGCTTTTTCACTATTGTCATTAGTCCCATTTGGTAACTGTAAAAGTCATAAAAGTAAAGTATGACCAAAAGTAAAATTCAAAAGTAAAAGATGTATTAGAAGTAAAAGTAAGTAAAAGATGTAGAAGTGTTAGTGAAGTGCCAGAAATTGACAAAAATGCCAGAAATGGATAAAAAGTGCTGGAAAATCACGGGCATTAATATCAACATTAGAGGAAGCATGGAATCAATGGCGACGGATGAAGTACTGATAAAGAGTTGGAAGCACTCCCAAAAGGTAGGTATTTCAGTCATTCTTGCCTCAGCTCTATTCCAAGTTGCATGAAGCAGCGGTGAATGTATGCCATGGTAGCCAAGACTTGGAAATAGCAACCATAATGTAATTAAATTCAATATACTTACAGGTGGCAAATTGCCAAATAAATCTACCTCCTAGCATACAACTTCAAAAAGGGAAACTACACACAAATGGGGAAGCTTAGCTAACCAGGAAGAAACTGAAAGGAGCAGTTGTGGGGATCAAATGTCTGCAACAGGTGTGGAACCTGTTTAAAAACACCATCCTAGAGGCCCAGATTAAATGCGTACAAAAATCAAAAAAGGAAACAAAAGGTCAAAACACTTGCCAGCATGGCTAAATGATAACATAGGGTGTTTTCAGACGTTACGGGCAGGCGGTTCACCACAGTGGATTCCCGGTGGGGGTAAACAAAACAACCACCCCATGGGGCGAATAAAAGCCCTGAACAGACATGACGGGACCAGGACCACGGCCGGGAATCAGGCTGCCAGATTATGGACCAGGACAGCGCAACAGACGTGACGCCGATCCCCAGTCGTGGTCAAAACTCCCAGAAGCCACCGGGCAGGGGAGGGACACAGACATGGCCGCCTGAGGGCAAACAAAGCCAAAAGGCACAAAAGGGAATGCCCACACAAGGGAAACGGGAAGGGAGGGGGGAGTGGGAGAAGAGTCAGACAGGTACCACACACAGCAGGCACACAGCCAACGGAGGCACAGCGGAACACACAGCATGAGCACACGCCCAGGCACACACACACACACACACACACACGGGAAAGGAAGGGAAGGGGGGCACGGGCGCCCGGACAACACAGAAGGTACAACGGGAGCAAGGGGGGGACACGGAAGGGGGGGAAACCACAAAGGGACAGGGCAGGACAGAGGCAACAGCAACCACACACCCCACAGCAGCACAGTCCACACAGGTGACCCCACAGCAATGCAGGCAGTCTCAGAAAGGGGGGGGCAGGATCTCGTGACCAAGGCACAGTGGGGGCCCGCAATGCACAACGAGCCAGGCGGGAACGGTCAAGGAGGCACACGGAGACACTCACTGAGGGGAAGATGGAGGGCAGCCAGGGCAGCAGGTGCAGCACTGCAGTTCCAAGGACGCACACACACCCCCAAAGGAAGCACCGAGGAGCAGTCCAGGGGTCCCGGAACCCCCAGGTCACACAAGCATCCAAGGGGGGGGGCGTGCAGCAGGTGGCAGCGCTGGTGGGTGGGGACAGGTAGCTGGACACAGGCAGGTCAGAGAGACCATGCAGAGCGCCGCACCCAGGCACCAGGGAGGGCAACCATGGAGGGGAACCCCGGGTGTGCAGTCAGACCAGAGGGTGGGGCCCAGAGGGGGCCCGGGGCCAGAGGCAGGGGCAGAAGCACCCCGCAAATCAGGCTTCACCACAGCACAGCAGAAACATCAGGGAGGGAGCAGTCAGTGGGAACCGCCCCCCCCCGAACTGGGGTGGGAACCCACACGGGGGCAGGACACCGGGGGGCTGAGAGGAACACCGAGACTCACAGGCAGCCGCTGCGGGCCACTGCGGGCCCAGGGGCCGGGTGCCCCGCCCGGTGAACCTGGTGGGGCCAATGGATGAAGCCCCGGCGGTACCCCAGCAAGGACATGTGGTGGGCAATCAGGTAGTAGGCCTCAAAGGGATCATGCATGGAGAGGCCCAGCTGGATGTCCAAACGGGACCACACCCCCAGCAGGGTCGACATCTCCACTGCAGAAGGCTCCGACACACAGCAGGCATCAGAAGGGGGCCAAGGAAGATGTCCCAGCTCCAGTAGCCAGTGGTACACCGCTGCACGGGTGCGCTGGTACCCACGTGCCCCGTGAACACAGGCAAAGTAGGACACGGCCAAGGCAGGGCCACCCTCAGCAAGGCACAGCGTGTAGCCACCCAGCCCGCACACACCCAGCGCAGAAACGGTCTCAGCCCCGGACCAGGGCACATGAGAACACCACTTCTCTGGGATGCATCCATCAGGGAAGCGAACCAACCCCAGGGTCTCTGTATGCAGCCGGCAATCATGAACGCTCTCCTCATAGCCGAAGTAGCGAAGTCCGGAGCTCAAGCTCTCAAAGGCACCTGCACGGCTGGCCAAGGTGCCCAATAGCAGCTGCACGGCTGGGGTATGCCACAGGTCACAAAGGGACATGGTCTCCCGGAAGGTCCAGATATGGGGGGCCCCATGGGGGCCAGGAAGTGGGAGCCCGGTGGACGGACAACCAGCCATGGTCCTGCAAGACAGGGAGAATAACACCACGGACAGGGGGGCACAGAAACCCTCCAGGGCCGGGAGGGCCTCCGAGGGGTCCCATGGCCAGGAAAAGCGGCCATGGACCGCAACATTCATCATCATCATCAATCATCATCATCATCATCAATGTTTATTTCTATCACGCCTCTCTCCAAAGACTCGAGGCGGCTTACAACACAAAAATACATCTGCTGGAGATACTTTCCCACACAGGGGTCCAGCACAACAACATTTCTCAATACAATCAAAACAATTTCGATACAACACAATTTCACACTATCCTGTCCATTGTATCCCGTCTAACCATCCCCCAATCAGGGATGGTCCCACCCACTAAATGTCCTGCTGCCACCAGGACACTTCAGCAACCTCACACCCTCTCTCACAGGGGAAGTTGCCTTACCTCACTACACACCAAAATATTACAAAATAGCATAATATTACATTATATTATCATAAACAACAATTATATAAACCCAATAATCCACACAGGGACCAAAAATAGAGACATTTCCTTCTACCCATTTATCATATTCCCCACCTTAACTGACATCCCATTCAATCATTTCACACACAAAAACAGGGTAACTCCCACCATCCACTAACTCCTCCCCTACTAACCCAGACATGTCTCTTATACACATCTAGATGTGTATAAGAGACAGCCCTCATGCGCTGCGATGGGGCCACGGGCCCTGGGGATGCTGGCTGCCGGGGTTGTCCTGAGGGTACAGGAGGGTTAGTCCAATCCTGACCCTGACCCCTGGAGACGATGGGGCAGGGGACCCGTGAACCCCTGGGTGTCTCACCCGGCCCCTCCCCATCCCTGGACCCCAGCCCCTCTCACACCCTCCAACTGTCCGGGGAACCCCTCTCTACACCCCTGATTGCCCTCCCTACCGGACCGCCTGTCTCACCTGGTTCCTGTGCCTGCTGATGGGTCTCCTCGGTGGCTGCCTGCTTGCTCGCTGGGGTCTGGTCCCGGGGTGTCCCATGGCCTGCGGGTGAGGGGGGGTTGTGGGTGTAGGGGTGTGTGGTTGAGCGACCTGGGGCTGGACCCCCTCCCACCTTGGTATTGGGGGGCTGGGGCTCATTCTGGGGCTGGGCCTGACCCATCCACACACCCCTTGGCCCCTGCCCCCATGGGCCCGGTTCCTCCCTCCACCGGGTCGCCTGCTTACCCTCGATGTCGGTCTCGGATCCTTCCAAGGCCGGCCTCTCTGTTTAGGAGTGGGGGTGCTTCCCCATGGATCACTGGCTGAGGGTGATGAGGGTGCCGGCCTCGGACTCCACTTGCCCAGCCTGGGGGTGGGTGCTCTCTGGGCTGCTGTCTGGGGGGGGCCTGCAGGTGCCGGGGGACCCTGGGCTCTCCTCCTGGGGGTCCGGGGCCCTGGAGCTCATGTCTACCAGTGGGGCAGCGAGGGGAGGGGGTACCTTGGCCCATTCCCTGCCCTGGACCACAGCGCTCCTGACGAGCCGTGGGGCGACTATGGACCCCTTCATATGCAGAATGCGTTCCAGGGCATCGTAGAAGGGGGCGGTCCAGGCTCCGTGTCTGGACCGCCTATTGTTGTCCCAGATGGCCTTGTACCCCCTCTTCAGCTCCTTGGCCTTTAAGCAGCACTGTGCCAGTGTGCGCTGATGCCCCACTGCCTCCATGTCCCACACTATGTCCTGGTAGTCATGCTCATTGTGCTGGTTGAGCGTGAGCTCCAGCTGGTACTCCAGGATCCCCCATATCCTAATGAAGTCCTGGGTCTCCTGGAGGCCCCACTGGCCCCCTCTGTGGTACGCCTTCCTCCCTCTTCTCCACTGTGGTTCCTCCTCCTCCTCCTCCTCCACCTCTGCCTCCACCCAGGCTGGGCTGGTGTCCTCCAGGGGCTCATCCACCCAGGGCTCTTCCATGTCTGTGGGAGGCAGGGGGTGGGGGGGTTAGGGTTTGGTGCGTGCCCTGGCCCCTCGTGGGGCACCCCCTACTCCCTGGCAGGAGCCCGCCCTTACCCCGTTCCCCCCCCTTGGTGACCCTGCTCCCCTGCCCTTGTTTCCCCTTACCCATTTCCTGGGTGTCTCCTCCGGCCCTGTTCTTGTGTCCCCGGGGCGTCATGTCCCACCTGCTGCTGCGGGTGTTGTCCCTGCACCTCCTCCATGATCAGCACAAACCCCAGCTCCCCCTCCTCTGCCTGTGCTCCCTCCACCGCTGCCCCTGCCTCCTCCTCCTCCTCCTCCACAGTCACTCTCTCGCCCACCACTCTCTTCCGCCTCCCTCCTCACTCCATCCTGCCATGCTTCCCTGCTGCAGATTTCCCTTTAAATCTCCCTCCAGTAGTTGTGTTGTTGCTGGTTGCTTGGCAGTGACGCTGCGTGCATTGTCCATGGCTGGGGATCATTTCCTTTGGTTCCGCCCGGGGATTGGCGTCCAGGCATTACTTTTTGTTGTTCCCCAGTGAGGATCTCTTTGACCATGCTTCCCAAGATTTTGCACCAGCTATCCCGGGAAGCGTGGTTGAAATTGACCCCATGTGGGTATTGAGCATGGTGAACATCTGGCGGCCACCTAACAGACGTTCAGGGCTCTTTGGCCCTGCTGCGGGATTGAGCGTGGTTTACTGTGGTTGAGCGTGATCTTGTAACGTCTGAAAACACCCATAAGGGAGGGTATCAGAGCCAAAAGGAAGACTTTTTTTAAATGGAAATCTTGTCCAAATGATGAAAACAGAAAGAAACAGAAGCACTGGCAAGCAAAATGTAAATCCTCTATCAGGCAGGCCAAGGGGGATTTTGAAGAGTAACTTGCTAAAAGTGCTACATTTAATAAAAACATCTCTTCAAGTAATCAAAAGCAAGAAACCTGCAAGAGTCAGTTGGACCATTGGACAACCAGGGTGTAAAAGGGGCACTAAAGGTCATTGCAGAGAGGCTCAATTTATTCTTTGCATAGGTCTCACCACATAGGATGTTGGGGGAGATATCGACACCAGAAATATTCTTTGTTGGTGAGGGATCTGATGGACTGCCACAAATTAAAGTGATGCAAGATGAGGTTTTAGAACAAACTGATAAAATTAAACAGTAACAAGTAATCAGGACCAGATGGTATATATACACCCAAGAGTTGGTATTGGCTGCTATTGTTTACAGGCTGGATAAACAGGGAGCAGATTTACCACAAATTTCATCCAACATACAATAAAATTGTGCAACTCATTACCAAAGGATGTTGTCCAGGCCAGTAGCATACCAGAATTCAAAACAGGTCTGAATGAATTTTTGAAGACCAGATCCATTAAAAGCTAGTAGTTGGGATTGGTCAAAGGTACAAGACCCGTGACTGTTGGAAGCTGTGGGGGAGGATGGCAGGAGATGGATTATTCTTCTGTAACCTGCTATATACTCCTCTGAGGCAACCAAGGTTAGTCACTGTTGGAGACAGAATGCTGGGATAGATGGACCATTGGTCTGACCCATTAAATGGCACTTCTTGTATTCTTAAGACCTGCAACTAACACAGCTCTTCTGTAATGATGTAATTCAGTAATATCTATGTGTCATCATAGATATCTGATCTGGCTCCATCTTTCTTCTATGAATCAAAGGCTCTGGCAGGAAATTTGTTACATCTGCTAATATTGTGAAAATTCCAGAAATTAGACCCACCAGATTCACTTTATGAATTTGCTGGAATATTTATTTATTTAGACTTGCGCGATTTATCTACTTGGCCCTCAAACTCAGAGATACTGAGGACCAGGAGAGATAAGAGAGTCACATGCATTCAGGAAGGAAGTATATTTGTGGTCTTGTGACTATGGGTACTTTCAGACGTTACAGGGCCCTTTGGCCCCGTACCGTAACGAACGTCTTCGTTCCCCGCCGGGGTCACCCCTGCACGGCCCAACAGACGTGCCGGGGGGATCCCGGCGGGGAAAGTGGGAGGGGCCGGGGCCGCGCGGCGCAACGTGCGGCCGCACGGCCCCGCCCCCTCCACGCACCCCGCCGCCCGCCCTCCGAGGAGACGGGCGGGNGCCCATTCCCTGCCCTGGACCACAGCGCTCCTGACGAGCCGTGGGGCGACTATGGACCCCTTCATATGCAGAATGCGTTCCAGGGCATCGTAGAAGGGGGCGGTCCAGGCTCCGTGTCTGGACCGCCTATTGTTGTCCCAGATGGCCTTGTACCCCCTCTTCAGCTCCTTGGCCTTTAAGCAGCACTGTGCCAGTGTGCGCTGATGCCCCACTGCCTCCATGTCCCACACTATGTCCTGGTAGTCATGCTCATTGTGCTGGTTGAGCGTGAGCTCCAGCTGGTACTCCAGGATCCCCCATATCCTAATGAAGTCCTGGGTCTCCTGGAGGCCCCACTGGCCCCCTCTGTGGTACGCCTTCCTCCCTCTTCTCCACTGTGGTTCCTCCTCCTCCTCCTCCTCCACCTCTGCCTCCACCCAGGCTGGGCTGGTGTCCTCCAGGGGCTCATCCACCCAGGGCTCTTCCATGTCTGTGGGAGGCAGGGGGTGGGGGGGTTAGGGTTTGGTGCGTGCCCTGGCCCCTCGTGGGGCACCCCCTACTCCCTGGCAGGAGCCCGCCCTTACCCCGTTCCCCCCCCTTGGTGACCCTGCTCCCCTGCCCTTGTTTCCCCTTACCCATTTCCTGGGTGTCTCCTCCGGCCCTGTTCTTGTGTCCCCGGGGCGTCATGTCCCACCTGCTGCTGCGGGTGTTGTCCCTGCACCTCCTCCATGATCAGCACAAACCCCAGCTCCCCCTCCTCTGCCTGTGCTCCCTCCACCGCTGCCCCTGCCTCCTCCTCCTCCTCCTCCACAGTCACTCTCTCGCCCACCACTCTCTTCCGCCTCCCTCCTCACTCCATCCTGCCATGCTTCCCTGCTGCAGATTTCCCTTTAAATCTCCCTCCAGTAGTTGTGTTGTTGCTGGTTGCTTGGCAGTGACGCTGCGTGCATTGTCCATGGCTGGGGATCATTTCCTTTGGTTCCGCCCGGGGATTGGCGTCCAGGCATTACTTTTTGTTGTTCCCCAGTGAGGATCTCTTTGACCATGCTTCCCAAGATTTTGCACCAGCTATCCCGGGAAGCGTGGTTGAAATTGACCCCATGTGGGTATTGAGCATGGTGAACATCTGGCGGCCACCTAACAGACGTTCAGGGCTCTTTGGCCCTGCTGCGGGATTGAGCGTGGTTTACTGTGGTTGAGCGTGATCTTGTAACGTCTGAAAACACCCATAAGGGAGGGTATCAGAGCCAAAAGGAAGACTTTTTTTAAATGGAAATCTTGTCCAAATGATGAAAACAGAAAGAAACAGAAGCACTGGCAAGCAAAATGTAAATCCTCTATCAGGCAGGCCAAGGGGGATTTTGAAGAGTAACTTGCTAAAAGTGCTACATTTAATAAAAACATCTCTTCAAGTAATCAAAAGCAAGAAACCTGCAAGAGTCAGTTGGACCATTGGACAACCAGGGTGTAAAAGGGGCACTAAAGGTCATTGCAGAGAGGCTCAATTTATTCTTTGCATAGGTCTCACCACATAGGATGTTGGGGGAGATATCGACACCAGAAATATTCTTTGTTGGTGAGGGATCTGATGGACTGCCACAAATTAAAGTGATGCAAGATGAGGTTTTAGAACAAACTGATAAAATTAAACAGTAACAAGTAATCAGGACCAGATGGTATATATACACCCAAGAGTTGGTATTGGCTGCTATTGTTTACAGGCTGGATAAACAGGGAGCAGATTTACCACAAATTTCATCCAACATACAATAAAATTGTGCAACTCATTACCAAAGGATGTTGTCCAGGCCAGTAGCATACCAGAATTCAAAACAGGTCTGAATGAATTTTTGAAGACCAGATCCATTAAAAGCTAGTAGTTGGGATTGGTCAAAGGTACAAGACCCGTGACTGTTGGAAGCTGTGGGGGAGGATGGCAGGAGATGGATTATTCTTCTGTAACCTGCTATATACTCCTCTGAGGCAACCAAGGTTAGTCACTGTTGGAGACAGAATGCTGGGATAGATGGACCATTGGTCTGACCCATTAAATGGCACTTCTTGTATTCTTAAGACCTGCAACTAACACAGCTCTTCTGTAATGATGTAATTCAGTAATATCTATGTGTCATCATAGATATCTGATCTGGCTCCATCTTTCTTCTATGAATCAAAGGCTCTGGCAGGAAATTTGTTACATCTGCTAATATTGTGAAAATTCCAGAAATTAGACCCACCAGATTCACTTTATGAATTTGCTGGAATATTTATTTATTTAGACTTGCGCGATTTATCTACTTGGCCCTCAAACTCAGAGATACTGAGGACCAGGAGAGATAAGAGAGTCACATGCATTCAGGAAGGAAGTATATTTGTGGTCTTGTGACTATGGGTACTTTCAGACGTTACAGGGCCCTTTGGCCCCGTACCGTAACGAACGTCTTCGTTCCCCGCCGGGGTCACCCCTGCACGGCCCAACAGACGTGCCGGGGGGATCCCGGCGGGGAAAGTGGGAGGGGCCGGGGCCGCGCGGCGCAACGTGCGGCCGCACGGCCCCGCCCCCTCCACGCACCCCGCCGCCCGCCCTCCGAGGAGACGGGCGGGCGGCGGGGCCAATGCGGCCGCCGCGTCTGGCCGATCGTGCCACGGCCCGGGATCCCGCCGGGGATCCCGGCCCGTGGCACGCGGCCAGACGTTACTTTTTGTTCGCCACGGCCCGTGGTCCATTTGACCACGCTTCCCGGGACCTTCCCCCGGCTAGCCCGGGAAGCGTGGTTCAAATTGACCCCATCTGCAGATTCAGCGTGGCCAACATCTGGCGCACGCTGTGCAGACGTGCAGGGGCCTTTCGCCCCGCCGCGGGGTTCACCGTGGTTCAGTGTGGTTCAGCGTGATCTCGTCACGTCTGAAATCACCCATTAATGGACCCTGGCGTTAACATTATGGGGTTAAGAAGGAGCATAACTGTATAACTACGGTTAGGTGGGACTTAGCTTAACCCGTAACACTCTGTGAGATTTGCAGAGTGAATGTAAATGGTCATCTGGCAGAAGTCCACCCGTAAAGAGAAAAGGAAATGATGCCTCTAAGACCTTACCCTTTTTTGGCCACAATAGCATAAGATTCACAGATCGGCGACTGAAATGCTGTCTAATGGCATTTTGGTAAGTAGCTTGTTAACATCGATTTTACAAACTGCCTGGTGGATTGATGTGGGTGTTTCAAAATATTTGTTCTTGGGTGATTTATTATGTCAGTACTGGTTATATTGTCCGTATTGCGATGATCTCAGGAATTTACTGTTAAATTTACTCTGGAAAGCCGTCATATATTGTTATGCAAGAGAGATTGACCCTGTATCTAAGATGATGAACTTTTGGTTACAAGCAAATTTGTTATCTGCTTTCTACTGTTCCCGTCTGCCCAATAGATGGAGTTCATTGGAAATTACTAGTCTTTGATTTATATATCTCATTCTGTTAACTTATTGGTTGTTTGATTTTGATATGATTTTATTTATCCATCTGCTCCAATGGGGAGTTGTTTATTTTTGCATTAATTACTGTATTCTTTTCTCAGGCCAGGGTGAAAGCCAGTGCAAAAATTTAAGTTAAGTAAGTAAGTTAAGACTTATATCCCACCCTTCTCCTAAAGCCCATGGTGGTTTACAACATAAAAACAATATAAAAATAGAAGCATATAAAACATAAAAATATTAAAACAAAAGGACTAGTATTTACTGACTTAGCTGAAGAGTTCTATATTACTGCAATATACAGGCACTAGCTTCCACACGCAAACACACTTCAGTAAACAGCAGAACGTTGCAGTTCATCACCAAAGATAGTACGTGTTAGAGATTTAAGAGCAATCCAGCATTTATGCCAGTTCGAATATGCGGCACAAATATTCCTGCAACTCTAAATTAGAAGTTAGTTACATTACGAAGATTTCCTCCTGCACCAACATTCCTCTAGCTCTGAAGTGGCTGAATCAATACTGTTCAAACTTACAAAAATAACTCACAATTGGGGAATGAGACCAAGGAAATGAAGTATTACAGCAAAATTAATTGTTTTCAGTAACTAATGACTAACTGAAAAGAGTGGTTTATCATGGATATTTCATTTCAGCCACAAACCCTTGCCTCCAGCAGACCAGAACCACTAAAATGTGAAGTTCTGAATTCATACTATTTTGTGTGGTAGGGCTTTTTATTACATAATATATACTTTATTTTCATAATAAAACCTTTATTTTAATTGTTCTACCACATGCTGTTTTATTCTCAGCAGCATTATACTTTTCTTCAAGATACTAACCAACATGACCTAAGATCTTAGCCATGAATATTATAATAGCTTTTTTTTTTCCAAATTCCTCCCACAAGGAAAAGTAAAGTGTTACCTTTTTAAAAAATAATTCAGTAAGAGTTAAATGATTTTGCAGTATTTACTGAGCTCTGTGTTTTTAAACTAGCCACAGAAGATTTGTTTTCCAATTAGAATTTGGTGAGCTTTGGTATTTTAATGTATCTTAATACCAAACCTTTTGAGAGTTTATCCTGGCAGCTAGCTGTCATAAGGCATCCCCAACCGTCAGCTTCTTTTTAATCATGGTTTACAGGTTATTTGGTGAGAATTCTGACATGAGCATGCTACATCTTTTTGAAAACTTATACCTATCCTCCAGGCAGGGACCGCGTCTATTTCTATGTTCTGTACAGCACCAGGTCACACGACTGGTGCTATATAAATGTTAATAATTATTATTATTATAATAATAATTTCTTACATTTTGATTGGTTTGCATATTTCTCATATTCCCCTACATGCAATATCTCAGCATGATGCAGCATTACAATTTTTAAATTAAGGGTGGACACTGCATTGGTCATATAAAGAGTGTATAGTTAGTGCCTTAAAATGGTTCTTTTCGTGTGGCTCAGTCAACGGCTCTGCTTTCAGGCAGCTGTGTCTAGGATTCCAGGTTCTATGTCATCCTCTGCCATCCGAAACCCATTTCTAGCAGCAGCTGGTTTTTAAAATTTTATAATTAGCAGGCATTCACACACACACACACCTTCTACAGGAGCAGTGCCTCTTACTTGATCCACAAATGGAAAATTGCAGGAGGGGCGGGGTATAAATTTATTAAATAAAATAAATTAATTAAAAAATAATAATTTGGAAGTTCATATTCAGTGAGTATACCTGTTTTGGAGGGTACTTGTTTCAGCTCTAGGCAGGACAATCTTCCATCGTTAAGGTCAATATTTATTTTTTGTTGTTTTATTTGTTTTGATTTATATCCCACAGTATCTGCTGAGGCTCAGGCAATAAATCCATGAAATACAAATATAAAATACATAATTAAAGTCCCCCAAAATCCCTCCCCCAAAATGAATAGGCGCTTCGACACTGAATAGCAGAGGATTGTGTTCTGAGTTACGTTTGGGTTTTATGTTTTAGGTACATTCATGGGGACAGGTTTTGCCTCATTAGAGGCAAAATGTTTTGCAGGTCTACCCCTCCCCCCCCAAAAAAAAAAAGTTTTGGGACTTTCAAGGATTTCCATGGCTGCTCCTTATATGAATTTTCAAATCTTGAATAAACTTTACTGAGCTCTGTGTTTTTACACTAGCCACAGTTTGTACATTCAAAACATGCACAAAAATATTATTTCCTCATGTTGTTGCAAATTACTCTAACAATTGGTTTGAGTTTGCTATCCACCAGTCTTATTTCCATGTTTTAAAAAAAATGTTCTGGCAAAGGCTTCTGTAAACTACCCCTAAATTTTTATGATCTTTAGAAAGACAAGTCAAAAACTGAAATGTTGTCTATTACTCTAAATAGATGTTATTTTCCCAAGCTATCCAAAGCAACAAATTCTTTTCCAATACTAAATGTAATTGGACAACAAATTAAGCTTTTGTCCTCAACACACAAATCACTAAAGAATTAACCTGCTGTAATCAACCTGTCTCCACCAAAGCAACTGGACAGGGTTCAGCAAAGGTCAAGGTATTAAAATCACGTATTCTATCAAGCATGCTATCTAGAACAAACATTAGAAACTGAATTACTGTCTCTTCTTGACTTAGTTGGATGTAACTGTGTCACCAGCTTTAAAATACAAGATTATTCAATACTTTGAAAAGGACTCTACTGACTATAAGACTCTATAAAACTTCGTAGTGCTTTTTGTTCCAATAACCAAGCCTCTTTTCACTGAACATCATCTAAACCCTGTCAACATAAAAAAATGTCATAACCTTTATCAAGAGCATTCTGATAAATGGAAAACCATAATGAGGTAACAGGAGTTTATATTTTAAAAGTTTTTTACATACACTCTCAAACTTTAAAATAATGTTCATCTACCTGTATAGGTTTCTGTGTCAGTGCTTTGGGTGTTTAACAAATGGACTTGTGGAAACAGGAAACCCTGCCATCAGCAGGTGGCGGCATTTCAGGGGCTGGGCGTGGATCCAGTGTCCTCCCACGTCTCAGGAGTCTCAGGTGAGGGGGTGGTGCCTTTGGCCCCCATGTCACCTGGCAAGCAGCCATTTGGCTGACCAGGAGTACCTGAGGAAGCATGAGGGGGATGAGGGGATATATGCTTAGCCTCACCACCTGGGCAGCCTTTTTTGGACCAGTGACTGTAATACGTAATAGTCTCCTGATGGAAGGACATTATCAGTCAGAGCAGTATGCGAGGTTCCTTCATGATTGACTTGTGAACTGATCGTGTTAAGTATTTTGGAGGAGTTTGCTAATGCATCCCAAGAAAGTGATAGTACATCTATTGTTTGGATAATTTATTATTGATTATACTTACTATGATTATTATTAGTGTATTATTAGGCTATATTTTATGTACATAAAATACTTAGTAAACTAGCCCAAAATGGATTAGAAAACGTAATGAAATTCTTGTCATTCATGCAATGGGATCTCCTCTGAGTTACAACTCACATTAATTTCAGTACATACTTTGCCTGAGTATTGGGGCCAATCCCATGCCCTTCACGTGCTGCGTGCAACCAGTGCACACGCATGTGCATGCAAACTGCACGCATGTCAGTTGAAAGCACATTGTGCTATGCTGAACCCATGTGGATGAATTGCAGCCATTGAAGATTGCTAGCATATTGCTTAAGGACTGAGTTCATAATAGGTGAAAATAGTAGCCTGCACTTCATCTTTTACTCCAGATGTCCTATAGCTACTTCCAAGGCAAACTTGAAATCCTTTGAGGGAAAGGCCTTGTATTTTTAATATATATAGGAAAACACTGTGTACTATAGCAGTGGGAAATTCAGATAAATAAAATCCATATACCTTTGGCTTGTACTATGCTGTAACTAATGTAGATAGTCAAAGTCCATTTCCTAGAGAATCCTGGAAGAGAAGGTTAATGAGAGAAAATGTTTTGAGAAATGTCCCTTATTAATGATATATCTGGACAAGGCTGTCTTTTCACACAGTGTATATTCCAAACAAATCTGTTTGTATTTTAAATTGTTTCCCATAAATTTTCCTTATCCTGATATGATGGGAATTTCCAAGGTGATTTTCCCATTCTCTCTTTAATTTTCACATTCCAAATAAGCAAAGAAAAATAATCCAGTCCAGGTGCACATCTCTTGCAAAAACTTGCAAGGTAGTAACTTTCCAGCTTTGCCCTTTTAGGACATTGGCCCTTTTTACATGGGCTGTGACGCTGTGGAGGGTCGGTGTGCACCATGGTTGGTGTGCACTGTGTCGGGGGAGGGTGTAGATGGGCACATACCCATCTACACTATCGCCACGCACAGAGAAACTGCCATTGTCGCTGGTTACTCCATGCGGGCGGGATGGGTGTAAGGGCAAGAGCGTACACGCATGCACACCCACCCCACCCGCTCACCCACGGCATGGTTTAGACAAGACTCACCCACACATGAGCACCATGATTTCTGAGTGTTCATGTGTGGGTGCTGCCCATATAAAAATGGTCATTGTCACGTACACACAGGTACACAAAATCCCCAAAGGAAAGTTGGACTCTCTGGGAGTCTTCAGACATAGCAAAGATCAGGTGTCAAAACCCCTAAGCATGTGTTTGGCTGTTGTGTGTAAGCACCATAACAATCCCAACAGCAATTTGGCCACTCATTGAACATGCAATGCGAACACTATTGCATCACAAGGACAATTTGTGTGTTCCGACTGAACACATGGCCAATGTTGTGTCTAATGATATTGCGTAGTGCATGAGCAGATAAAACATGGAAATGAGGTGGTAGCATTTGCGTGCTGAGATTGAGTGGTGAGAAAAACACTGATTTGCCCCAAGATGGGCGGTGTGTCTAAGCAGCATCACATTGTGAACACAGGGCCAAACCAGTGTTCATATCAAGGTCAAAACACACATTCAGACAACCGTTGATGTTATGTCTAAATATACTGTGTGTGTGTGTGCGCGTATGTGTACAAAAAAAAAGCTCTGCAGTACAAATCTACCCCAATGCATTTTACCATGGGGTAGATTGGTACCCCAGCCTGAGGTAGAAATCTATCCCCATCACATTTCATATTAGTCTGTACATTCAAGCAATGTAAGTGCCAAAGGACAGGGGTTGAAATCTACCCATGTAATGTCATCCCCCGCCCCCCCCAACACAGAAGATGATGGTTAAAAATACTTGTTTTTAAGATTTGTAACATCATTATGATAAAGGAGCATATTACTTCACACTGATTGAATTTCAGTTTAGACTGTTGTACATTTTGCCTGTTCCTTTGGCCTCATTCAAATGTGGCTATGTTGGCTAATGTTAATTCTAAATCTCCTCAATGACCCTGCATTAGCCCACAGAAATGCCCTTCCCCTGCTAATGCCTATACTGTAGGATATTTTACTAAGATGTCTGAAATCCTTCCTTATCAGTTTTTATTAGGTTTTGTTACGTGGACCAATTTATTATTTCACATTCACACCATTTTATAAATCCCTTTACTATTTGTAGAATATTTTTATTGCTATATTTTTCAAAGGTGTGGCATTTTTGCAAGCAAACTTGTTTTAAGCAGCCAGCAGTTGGAAGGAAGTGGAAGGAAAGATTGCCAGTTCAAGGCTACTATAGGCAAAGAAACTGTATTTGAGGAGAATAAGAAATTAGATTTTAATGAAAATGGTTAGTCTTCTAGGGGTGGGACACCGAGGAGAATACCGGGTACCGGATGTACTGGTATCGGATCTCCCAGGTACCAGATTTACCGGTATTGGCATACCGGATTTTTAACATTGGCCGCGGTACCGAATTTTTTACATTGCGGCTATTGACTTCAATGGCTGCAATGTTAAAAATCCGGTACCATGGCCAATGTTAAAAATCCGGTATGCCGGTACAGGTAAATATCAGATTTATTGGATTAAGCTGATACACCCAAATACCCGCAATATCAGATCTCAGGAGAACCGGTATTCCCACCCCTAGTCTTGGCATACACTGAGGATCTTTATTTTTGCAAAAAGCAGAAACGTAATTGTGGCAGGTTGTAGCTTGAGAGAGATGCTGGTCCTTTAACAGGATACTAGAGTCAGCTAGGAGACTGGGTTAGTGGGGCTGCAGGTACTGAACCAGCAAAAGGACAGCACCTAAGTTAAAGACACCTGAATCAGGATGTGGCCGAGTCAGCTATAGGGTTCCCTCCAGAAACTAAGTCCATGGGCATACTCCCTGAAGAGGAGAAGACCCTGACCATCCTCAGGAGAAACTAGAACTGGTGGAGAAAATAAGTCCACAGGTACGTTCAGAGGAGTGGGATGATCTGGGCATGACCAGGCCTATAAAAGTCAGACAGGTCAGTTGCCTTGGGGTAGCCACAGGAGAAGGGACTTCTAAGAGAACTCTGCTTGAGTAAGGAGTTGTGGGTCTCAGAGGGTGGTGGTGCCTGTGTCAGAGAGTTCTGCAGGGAGCCAGAAGGAAGGTGCCTGGCTCCAACAAAGGTAAAGAGTGCTGGAGCTGCAGGGTATAGGCAGATGAACCAGCATCCCAGACAAGTGCCAGACTTGCTAGATGGCAGCCAAGATGTGGCCTGGCCTAAAGAGACTGAGAATACTGTGAATGATAGTCAGACGTAACTTATTCCCTAACTAAAGGTTAAAAGACTGAGCTAATTCCCAAGTGTTAGATAAGGAATTAGCTCTCTGGATCAAGGAATCCACACACATACCCCACACTGTACCCTTAATCAGTACCTGGACACAGTTGCATCAAATCAGTCTGGGTTTATTATAGTAATACAATAAGCATATAGTCAAGCTATTGATCCAGCAGCAAGTGATTTGTCCCTAGTTATAGCAAGCCCATAACCCAAAGTCAGAGTCTTACTTGTCTTGCTAGTTCAAACGATGGATGCCTTTGGTCAAGAACAGGAGATAGGTGGCAGCCCGGTCTGGTCAAGTTGTAGGACCCCCTATGGAGGAGCCCCGGAAAGGGTCACAGCCCACGAGAACCAAATTAGGTTTCAAGCGTTGTGACGATGTTCTGGTCTCTGAGTTGGTCTTTTAGTGTCCTGGGCAGGAAAATGTTGTTTAGTATACAGTTCTTGAGGTATGCTTATGCAATTATGTTTATTGTTATACTTGTTCCTGGGTGCTGACTTGACTTTTGTGACCTTGGTTCTGATGCTTATTTTCCTGAGATCAATCGCCTTTGTCTTGCTGGCTCCAAGAGGGTGATAGCCGCCATTATCAGTTGGCACTTCCCTGTCAGGGACATCTCCTCCTTCTTCTCCAGGTGTGAAGCAGATATCTTTGCAGGGATGCTCCTTTTGATATTGCAGCTGACCATTTGGTGTTTTGGGTTGAGCAACCTTTGTGCAAGCATCAGTCTTATCAAGGTTTCATCAAGTGTCTTTTCCCTTAGCACTGTCAGTCCTTTCCTGAGCAAGATTAGCTGAACAAGATAGTCTGGTTAGCGGATGATGCAAGTCAGATTCCCCTGTGATGTAGTTGTTTTTGCAAGGCAATGTAAATCAGGCTTTGTGAAAAGTATGGACAAGTCCTGCCTTGGCCTTCCTTACAAGCTGGGGCTTTCTGGCTTGCTGGATCATGTACAGGTTTAACACAATATTTAATACATTTCTTAATTTCTTACTAGCTATATTCACCAGCATTCCTTTCACAAGAAGTGAGTGACTTTAGAGCTGCATTTCCTAAAGAAAGGGATTGTGTAGGGTCTGGTCCTAGTACCTACAAGGTCTCACCCTGGGTAGACAGAATGCTGTTACACTAATGATACAAAATTTCAAGAAAAAAATGAGACAGTAGCCCCACCTAGCCTGGGAGTCACCTGCTCATCAATTCAGTTGCTGTCAGATGTTCGCCCACATCCACCTCGGGGCAGATGGCTGGCTGTTACAGCATGCGTGGGACTGAGAAGTTTGGTGAAGTGAACTGAGTGAAAGTTTGCCAGTGCATCTAATACAGGATAACAGTCATACTCCTGTCAGTTAGTCCCCACCCAGCTCTGTCACAGGGCAATGTCCACCAGGACCAGAGAACTGTGGACAAAAAGCTCAAAGCGATCACTGGAGCAACTGTGTCCCTCTGCCCCTCCACCCTCAGGCCCTGGGGCCAAATGCAGTCCATGGCAATTTTTATGTGGCCCCTTTCAGGTTTCTGGATCTGGCCCCTGTATCTAATTCCTACACCCAAGCACTGAAAAACTGAACCCAGGGCAAGCATGCAGAGATGAGGGACATGCACATAAGGGTAGGGGGAAGATCTATGGCACAGATATATGATCTAGGTCCTTCTTTTCATCAACATGCCCCTAAAGCACCCTGCTCCTAACGTCTATGTGGTCCTCAGAGCTTGTACTAATTTTCAAAATGGCCCCTCGGAAGGGAAAAGGCTCCCCACCTGTGATTTAAATGAAATGGGCAGCAAAGCAAAACCGTGTTGAGCATCTCTTGACTGCACAGAAGCTCACGGTCAATGCCTGTCCCACCATGGAGCAAGAACAAGCCAAAGGGGGGGCAGGGGAACATGCAGCAGGTGGACAGCCAGTCCAGCACAGTAAGAGGGCTCATGGGGGTTGGTGCAAAGAAGCTGTTCCACAGTCTGCACAACTAGATGTGGTGTGTGTCCATCACCCTGTTCACAGGCATCTACAAGCACCACACCACAGGGGCATTGGGAGTGCAGACCCCCACCACACTGGGAGAAGGCTGCCAAGGTACCCGCCAGAAGGGAGTCACCCGGGTGGGAGGGCACAATGGTGGGTTGGTGTGGGCTTGCATGATGGACAGGTCGGTGTGGAGAGTAGGGGTGACAGTGGGTGCCAAGGCATCAGGCACAACAGCCAGGAGCAAAACAATGGCTCTCCTTTCTGTCCCACTACATGTCCACTGGTGGGATGGGTGCAGACATTGGCACCACCATCCAGGGTAGCTGATTCTGGTTTTGTGGTACTGCCCTGTCCCAGCCCTATGCTTGTCTCATATGCAACTTATGGGCATCCTGGGATCACAGCATCTCACTTGGGAGCAGGGAATAGAGAGACAACAATGGAATTGTCCTTGCACAGCTGATTATGTTTCTGTCCTGATCTGGGTTGTACTGGTACCACCTTGTCCTGGCCCTGTGCTTGCTCATCTGCAGTTTATGGGCACTATGGGTTCACAGCATCTCTCCTGTGGGAGTAGTGAAGGGGGAAGCAGAATGGACCATCATGTAACAAGCTGGCAACTGGCCAGGTGAGCAGCTTCCTGGAGCGGTCAAGATCTCTTTCTGGGAAATGCTCTGTGGGAGCATTTCCAGTCATTAATTTTAGTCTTGAACTCAAAGTCCCTATACATCAATACTCAGTTACAATTTTTCACCTCTTTTACATACACAGTTCTCCTACTAGGCAATAAACCCCAAAGTCCCTCCCAGCCAGGAAACATTCCTCTAGCTGGTACTCACAAGCTTCAACTTCTGCCTAGGCTCTACGTTACTTCGGGTTGCTCCACCAAGACTTCAGGACCTTGGTCAGTGGTAGAGCTTAAACTCAGTACTTGATTTTTTTCAGAATTCATCAAGGATCACAGTATTCGGTTCCAAATTTCTGAATTCCAAGGATGCTGTATCTGTAAGTATTTTGGCTGGACTGTCCATAGGGGTAATGCTGATGTTGCATTTTTATTGTAATCTCACCTGGCCATGTAAACCTGTTTTTATCTTAGTAACTGTGTACACTGACTTGTGCTGCATT